>JARQOD010000002.1:446256566-446385142 GCA_033576555.1 Oophaga sylvatica | reverse complement strand
GGGTGACATGGTTTGTTTGTCCTCAAGAAATATCCCTATGAAGGTGGCATCTTCAAAATTTAAGCCAAGATTCATTGGACCTTATAAGATCTTGGAAATTCCTAATCCCGTCTCCTTCCGTTTGGCTCTTCCAGGGATGTTTAAGATTCACAACGTCTTCCACAAATCTTTATTAAAAAGGTTTGTTGAGCCAGTGGTTCGCATGGCCACGCCCCCTGAGCCTGTATTGGTTGAGGGCAATCTGGAGTATGAAGTGGAGAAGATATTGGATTCTGGTCTGGCTGAACAGAGACTCCAGTACTTAATTAAGTGGAAAGGTTATGGTCAGGAGGACAATTCTTGGGTGTTTGCTTCTGACATTCATGCGGAGAGATTGGTTCGCGCCTTTCACCGTGATCATCCTGATCGGCCTGGTGGCACAGGTGAGGGTTCGGTGACCCCTCCTCAAGGGGGGTACTGTTGTGAACGCTCTGGATTCTGAGTTGGGGCTCCCTCTCCTGGCCGCTGATATTAGTGAAGCTACCTTCACTGACAGAGGCCCTTCAGCTGAGGATTCAGCTGCGGAAGATTGGCAATCTGGGAGTGAAGTGATGACTGGGGAGATTTAAGGGAGTGACCTTCCCATGAGCCTCGCCAGTGATTAGTTGCTTCCTGGTCTCTTTTGGAAGTCAGCGTGCTTCCTGCTTGTCCTGCAACGTTCAGATAAGTTATTTGCTGTTTATTTCTTTGGCTTGTGTTTTTGTCTATCTCTGTTTTCTGCCCTTCTGGAAGGTGCAGCCAGGTTCCCCTGTGGGGGCCTACGCTGGATACTGTTTCTCAATTACCATTGTTTATGCATTTTCAGTTCCCTGTTATTTTTGCATCCGCTGAATTGCTACCTGTTCACACCAGAGACAGTTTATGTATTTTTGGTTCTGTTATTTCAGTATCTGCTGTTTTGCTGCCCATGCACACCAGAGGTCTGATCTAGCGGGGGAAGAGATCGTGTGGTCTCAGTATTTTTATATATCAGAAGTGTTGGAGTTTTTTCGGATTGCAGACAGTGTTCTTTCCTGTCCTGTACTATCTATTCTAGACAGTTTTGGGCCCCAGCGTTTCCTTACTCTATTTTCTGCCTGCGTTTGTATTTCATCTTATCTCACCACCAATATATGTGTGGGGGCTGCCTATTCCTTTGGGGTGCTTTCCCGGGGCAGTTAGCTTTAACTTTTCTATCTTCAGGCTTAGTTAACTCTCCGGCTGTGAGGAGGCGTCTAGGTCATCGTAGGTACGTCCCATGGTTACTTCAAGTTGTGCGGTTAGCTTAGTGGTTTGCAATCCATTAGTTTCCAACCTCCCTGGTGCCTGGCTGCCTTGGCTATTTTTTGCTGCTGTCCTCCTCGGCTACCAAATCATAACAGTGGACCATCAGCTCCTCCTCACTATGCTACACTCCATCTGCCTCAAGTACACCGTTCTCTCCTGGTTCTCCTCCTATCTCTCTGACCGTTCCTTCACTGTATCTTTTGCTGGCTCCTCGTCCTCTCATCTTCCCCTTACTGTTGGGGTTCCACAAGGATCAGTCCTAGGCCCCCTCCTCTTCTCTTTGTATACCGCCCCTATTGGACAAACAATCAGTAGATTTGGTTTCCAGTACCATCTCTATGCTGATGACACCCAATTATACACTTCTTCACCTGATATCACGCCTGCCTTTTAAGAAAACACTAGTGATTATCTCTAACATCATGTCCTCCCTCTATCTGAAAGTGAACCTGTCAAAAACGGAACTCCTCGTGTTTCCTCCCTCTACTAACCTACCCTTGCCTGACATTGCCATCTCCGTGTGTGGTTCCACCATTACTCCCCAGCAACATGCCCGCTGTCTTGGGGTCATACTTGATACCATGCTTTCATTCACCCACCACATCCGATCACTGGCTCGTCTTGTTATCTCCACCTCAAAACCATCTCTAGAATTCGACCTTTTCTTACTTTCGACTCTGCAAAAACTCTTACTGTTTCTCTTATTCATTCTCGTCTGGACTATTGTAACTCTCTACTAATCATTCTCCCTGTTACCAAACTCTCCCCTCTCCAATCTGTCTTGAATGCTGCAGCCAGAATCATATTCCTCACCAATCGTTATACCGATGCCTCTACCTTGTGCCAGTCATTACACTGGTTACCCATTCACTCCAGAAACCAGTACAAACTTATTACCCTCACCCACAAAACACTCCATGGCTCAGCAACACCTTACATCTCCTCACTTGTCTCAGCCAACCATCCTACACGTGCCCTCCGTTCTGCTAATGACCTGAGGTTAGCATCCTCAATAATCAGAACCTCCCACTCCCGTCTTCAAGATTTTTCATGTGCTGCGCCAATTCTTTGGAATGCACTACCCAGGTTAATACGATTAATCCCCACAGTTTTAAGCATGCGCTAAGAACGCATTTGTTCAGGCTGGCATACCGCCTCAACGCATTAACCTCACTATCCCTGTTAGCCCATTCAAAAAAATTTCTGCCATAATCAGGTACCTCGTATTATGTTCTCACTCGCTTTATGCATTTAATAACCCTCTGTGTCTGTACTGTTACATACTTTGGTTGTTAACTGGTTCATGCAGAATTACATGAACACCCGATTCTTACACTATGGCTGGTCCGAACAATGAAAGCAATTGTTGCCATCTACCTTTTGTGTCTCCCCTTTTTCCTCATAGATAGTAAGCTTGCGAGCAGGGCCCTCATTCCTCTTGGTATCTTCTTTGATCTGTGTTTATTGTTATGCTGTAATGTCTATTGTCTGTACAAGTCCGCTCTATAATGTAAAGTGCTGCGGAATATGTTGGCGCTATAGAAATAAAATTATTATTATTATTATTACCTTGTCCTTGTAGTGAGGATCCAGCATGGTGCCCACCCAGTAATCAGCACTGGTAACAATCTGGGCAACTCGGCATTCGTTGCTGAGGCACAGCAGTATGTATTGGCTCATGAGCGCTAGGGTGCCCAGAGGCAATGACAAGCTGTCCTCGGTAGGAGGTGTAACGTTTGGGTCTTCTGTATTCACTCAGCCAAGCTCCAGTGAATCCTGTGAGCTGCTTTAAGTGCCACACTTCTGTGAACACTGTTCTGCTTCCTCCTCCTCTAAAACTGTCCCCTCACTGGACAGTTGTGTACCTGGCTGCTGTTGGCACAAGAACCCACCTTCCGATCCATGTGTTGACGAAATGCCTGATAATGGTGTGAATGGTCCCTGTTCCCCCTTCTTTTCCTTCTGTGCCACCACCTAATCCATTGCAGCACTGCAGCTTGTACTTGTGCTTTGAATGCAGATGCCTCAACACGCAAGTAAGTGCTCAGGTTCAGAACACTTATGACTTGCTTCAGGCTCTGAAGGCACTGCCACACTTAGCGATCGCACTAGCGATCACGACAATGACTTAACCTGGCAAGATCGCTAGTGTGATCGCTATGTGATCACTAGTTAGATTCCAAACACAACTCATCAGCGATCTGTGATTCCAAACACAACTCATCAGCGATCTGTATAACTACCTCTGCGGTCGTTGGGAAAACCTAGTCCCACCTGCGACGCTGGTGAAGTCGTTCATAAAGGGTGTCACACTCAGCGATTCAGGCTCACCAGCGGGACATCAACGATCAAAAAACGGCTCAGAACGTTCATAAGCAATCAGCGACATCTCAGCAGGGGCCACATCGCTGCTACATGTCACACACAGCTAAGTCGCTAACGAGATCGCTACTGCGTCATAAATTGTGATGCAGTAGCGATCTCTTTAGCGATCTCGCTAGCGATCTCGCTTAGTGTGGCATACCCTTGACTGTACAGCATGTAAACCACCCGTCTCTTTTCGTCAGCACAATGCCTCACCAGGGAGCTCCTTTGAGCTGGCTTTGGTGTGCTAAGTTAGCCGGCAGGGTGGGCAGTAGCAGCTGAAGTACTAGCTAGGGGCTGGCCTCTGTGTTTTTGCACCCTGCTACCTCCAAACTGCGCTTGTCACACAGATGGCCTTCACTTCATGTGGGGTCCAGGAGCTCATCATCACCCGCAACATATTCCACCCACTCCTCACCATCTCGCTCCTTGCCAGTCGGCACACTACAGAAAGACACAGCAGTTGGCACCTGTATTTCATCATCATCAGAGATGTGCTGTCATGGTCTGTTGACCATTTTCAACATCCACCCAAGTGAACAATACTCTCCAGGAAGTAGTTGTTTCAGAATCTAAGCCTAACATAAAGAGAAGACTTCCTGAGAGCAAATTAAGATGTTCACTACAAGGATTCTCTATAAAGTATTACAAATTAACATTTTATTTATGGTAAAGTTAATTTGTCCAATTATTTTTGAGCTCCTGAAATGACGAGGCTTTGTTGAAAAATGGTTGCAATTCCTAAATGTTTCACAGAATATTTTTGTTCAACAAAGAAGCTACACGCATTCGCGAGGTATGTATAGCACTGACAATGATGCCGGCATTTGTAAGTCATGTTAACACAAACACCGAATCTTTATAACATGATAAGTTGGCCAACTAGTCTGGGGACACTAATGCCCCATAGACTAGTCAAAGGCCTCATTTACATATCAAAAAAGGACTTTAGAAATACTTTTTCTAAAAGATCTGGGTATTAATCTATGTAGACACAACTGCTGGTGTTTCTGGGGGCACGGGGAACCTGCCATGTTACCTTTAAAAAACATTCTTTCCTCTTAGTTCTATTTAGACACAAATATGATGGTTTAATAATATCATACCATAATTTATTCAAAGCCCTTGCTCTCCTATAAATCATAGTAGATTTGTCACCAATACTTCCATAGGTGTCATCTCACAGAATTTCCCAATTCTGACAATATCTCCCACCTGTTTAAAATCATTATAAATTATGTCAAAGGGTATCTCAACAGTCCTTTTCCCATTTACTTTCTCTTTTACGATGCTTAGATTTAAGTCACTGTTTGATGAACCTTCTAGATGCCAATAGTTTCGTTGCAGCAGTCTGAGCAAGTCGGTAAAATGTATTTTAAAGATTAATTTTATTCATAATCGTATGTGCATTTAAGCCTGTCAATTTCAAATCTATCTTTACTTAGAATATAATAATAATTTTTAAAACTGCATGACAGGTATATTTAATGGTAGAAATTAGACTATTTTAATATGTAAAATTCAAAGTTGATAAAGATAATAAGTCACATAATTACAGAACTTTAATGGCATATAATGACCCTTTTTAAGGTGTAATTGGAATGAGAATCAAGAACCTGTTGAACTATGGTGGATTGAATTATAAGGGTGTGTTTCCACAATCCGGATTTCTTCAGTAATTGCTGCATGTTTGACGCTGTGCGCTGGCGCAGAACACGCAGATTCCAGATGTTACAGCATAGTGGAGGGGATTTCAAGAAATCCCGTCTCCACTATGCGTAAAAACACGCAGGCGGCAGACCTGCGTTAACGGACATGCTGCGCATCTTTTTAGTTCGCAGCATGTCCTGTTCCCTTGCGGCAATGCTGCGTTGCCGCAAGGGAAATAACACAGGCCTGTGTAGCCCTGCGGTCATTCCGCATGTGTTCCGGATGTGTTCAATGAACACATTCGGATTGACCGCGCGTTCACTAGGGGGCTGGGCTTTGGGCGGAGCGGACTTTCCGCTCCGTCCAAAGCGCTGTGGTTCCGGACCGTGAACCACAGCCTAAGACAAAGAAAACTATTTGTTTACTTTAATATAGAGGGGCCTAATTTTCCCTTCCCAGAATTTAAGTGTAATAATCTAGGGAAGACCACCCATGATGTTCTTAATTTTAAATATATTTTGTCACTGGAGGAAGCTTGACAAAATTTACTTTACCTGATTTTGAGAATCAGAACCCAAACCCAAAGAATAGTGCAGATAGAGCAGTGATTTGTATTAATGACCATGGTTGCAGTAACGTTTATGGGCCTCAGGGAGATATAGTACGCATGTGTGACAAGAGCTCTCAAATACAATAAATGATGACTACTGTTCCATTCACTTGGAGGATATGAGATCACCAAACAAACCAAATATCCTGCTTTTCACTCATAAGGGGAAAAAATGCCAGCAGTCAGACACCATCGCCGCTGCTGCTGTCTCATATTGTGGCCTACATTTTTCTCATACTCCGACACCTTACAACAGATCAGATGAAGATGTTGGTCTGCTCCTCTCAACAAAATTTATTTTTCAGGTCATCCCCCAGTACCCTCCCTTATCTTCTCTTATTTTGAGGTCCACACAGTTAGACTCTACCAGCTCTTCCACCTGCAATATGTATTGCCCTTCAGGCTACTCCCAGCAGTTCCTGCATAACTTTGCCACCTAGCTTCCAAACTTTCTATCCTGTGACATTTCCACTCTCATCATGGAAGAATTTAACATCCTCATTGGTGATCCTCTCTCCCCATCTGCCTCCAACATTTATTGCTAAATTCCCGCTTGGGCCTTTCACAGATTACTAATTCTTCTAATCATTAAGACCGTAATACTCTGGACCTGTTCTTTTCCCTGTTCTGCTTAGTGTATGACTTTACTAACTCCCCTCTTCAGCTCTCAGAAACACAACCATCTGTCATTCTCTATCATGAACTGTCACCCCATTCAAGACATCCCCATTTTCCACACTTAAAGAAATATACATGTCATTAACACCCAGAAACTTATGAAGAATTTGTAGTCATCATTGGCTCCAATCTCCTTTCTCTAATGTCCTGACTTTGCCCTGAAAATTATAATGAAACACTGCAAAGTGCCCCAAATAAAGCTGCACCTTCTACATTTAGAACAACTCAACACAGATGGCGATAACCCTGACACACACTGCAAACATTTTTTCTTCAATGGTGCTCCAAGTGCGTCAAACATCTGTGGTGAAAATGCAATCTGGCTGAAGATTTCATCCATTATAAGTTTGTGCTTAAAACATACAACTCCTCCCTTCACCTCTCCAAAGAAACCTATTTCAACACCCTTATCACCCCACTTTCCAACAATACAATACGACTCTTTGGCATTTATCATTCTCTCCTCAATCCAAGAGTGCAGACCTCCACCACTGACCCCAGAAATAATGATCTGGCCAATTATTTCAAAGAAAAAAATTGATTATAATTGACTAGAAATCTTCTCCAAATCTCCTAATGTTATGCATCTGGCTCACTTTCTGTGTATGAACCAGAAAAAGTGACCAGGCTCCTTGCAAATCCTCACTCTACTGATTGCACCAGTGATCCTATTCCCTCACATTTCCTTCAGTCCCTTTCCCCAGCTGTCACCACCCACCTAACTAAAATATTTAATCTCTCTCTTTCATCTGGTATCTTTCTCTTCTCATTTTTAAAAACACCAGCATACATCCATTACTGTCCAATGTCTTTAACATTAAGTCCTCCCTCTATCTAAAGCTGAATTTGTCAAAAACTAAACTCCTTATGTTTTCTTCCTCCACTAACCTACCTATGCCTGATATTGCCATCAATATGCCTTCTGTCTTGGTGTTATATTTGATTCAGATCTTTCCTTCACATTTAGTTTTTCATTTCATCAGTTCATTCACCTGCTCATGTCAAATACACCTCAGAAACATCTCTAGAATTAGACCTCTTCTTATCTGTGACTGGGCAAAAGCTCTTACTGCTGCTCTTATTCATTCTCATCTGGACTATTGTAACTCTCTACTAATCAATGTCCCTCTTACCAAACTCTCCACTCTCCAATCCGTCCTGAATGCAGCAGCCAGAATCATATTCCTTTCCAATCGCTACAACGATGTCTCTACGCTGTGCCAGTGATTGCACTGGTTGCATATCCAATACAAAGTTCAATATAAACTTATCACTCTCATCCACAAAGCACTCCACGGTTCAGCACCAACTTACATCTCCTCCATTAACTCGGTTAATCATTGTACCGGTGCCCTCCATTCTGCTATGACTTAAAACTAAAATCCTCACTAATTCGAACCTCCCATTCCCATCACCAAGACTTCTCACGTCCTGCCCTAATTCTTTTGAATGCACTACCCCGGACAATTCTATTTATTTCCAATACCCACCGTTTTAAGCGTGGACTATAAACACATTTCTTTAGACTGAACTATTGCCTCTCCTCACTTATCTAACTATCCCCATTTTGTCCATACAAAATTTTCTTCAAAATCAGGACTCCTTGCACATAATAGCTCTCCGTGTTTTTACTTAAACCGACTGGTGAACGGTTCATGCAGTTTTACGTGCATACCCTATTTAGTATATTATGGCTGGAGCATAAAATATAAGCACATTTTTGCCATTTACCCTTCGTGCCTCCTGTATTGCCTCATAAATTGTAAGCTTGCGAGCAGGGCCCTCGCTCCTTTTGGTATCTGAGTTATGTGTTATTTTGTAATGTTTTTGTTGTCTGTTCAAGTCCACCCTAAAATTGTACAATGCTGTGGAATATGTTGGCTCTATAAAACTAAAAATTATAATAATTATTAAACAACTTGAAAACACATGTCTGCAAATGGAGTTTCTGGTTTGGTTTCTTATTCTAAGTCATGGACAAGGCCCTTAATAGTCAAAATTCCTGTTCTCTTTCCATCTGAAGAGGCTATCTTAATATTTAAAAATTCCTGAGCATTGCATGGCCTATAAGTCTCTTTACGCCGACTTGGTACTCTCCACAAGGAGAAACGTCAACCGTTACACCCTATGGAAAAGAATAGAGATGAGTGAACGTTTCAAACTTCGGTTTGGATTGGCCAACTTCCCGATGTTCGCCAAACAGTTCGCTGAACAGTTAGTCGAACATATCTAGACCCCATTAAATTCAATGGGAGGCAAAACCAAATACATAGACAACAACTTCTGGGGGCCAAAAAGCTGCCAAAACAGCTCAAATTAAAGGCAGACACCAGGAAGAGTGGCAACAATTATAATTGCACAGCAGCAGTCAGGCATGGGCCACTTATGAGCCAGATCTGAGAGAGAATTTACAGATTTGAATTCAAGTTCAAATTAAGAGGTAGGTGAGGGACCGGTGTTGGTCCGCTATGCTGGGAGTCCTGTTACCTTATGCAACAGCTCAAACTGTGCTTAGCTCAGCCACACTCAGGTAGAAAAATGTAAGGAAATTAGCTCAGATAGTTGACTGAATATAAGTGCAGGCCAGCTACAGGCAACACACATGAAGGATACCCAACTTGGAGTCAAAACATTTCCAAAAATTAGAGGCATACACCAGGAAATGTAACATCAATTGACCCACAATAGAAATTTTATAATGGAGCAGCAGCAGTAAGGCATGAGCCATGCATGAGACAGGGTCTGTGCCAGCATTTAAAGCTTTGAATTTAAGTTCAAATTAAATTAAGAGGTGGTAAAGGCTCATGCAACAGCTCAAACTGCTTTTCTGCTCAGCTATGCTAGCGTGGCACAAACATCAGTTTCGTAGAATAATATTGGTAGAAAAATTTAAGAATAGTAACATAGGTAATTGACTGACATTAAGTTCAGGCCTGCCGGTCTGGGAGCCCTACTGCTACAGGCAACACACATGAAGGAGACTGAACTTGGAGTCCAAGCATTTACAAAAAATAGGGGCAGACACCAATAAAGTGGCATGATTTTCCCCAGACTAGAAATACTATAATGGGGCTCTGACACCACTTTCACTACTTGCAACCCAACAGATGAGACCCAACTTGGAGTCTCCACATTTCAAAAAACTATTGCAACACACCATTAAAGTGGCATCAATTTCCTCAGAGTAGAAATAGTATAATCGGGCAGCATTTTGACAACTTTTGTTACTAAATGGGCTACTCAACTCCCCTTCTTTGGCAGCCGCATGGTGGTATTATTATTATTATTATTGATTGTTATAGCACCATTTATTCCATGGCACTATACATGTGAAAAGGCATACATATAATAAAAACAAGTGCAATAATGTTAAACAATACAAGTCAACGACTGGTACAGAAGGAGAGAGGACACTGCCAGAGAGGGTTCACAGTTTACAATGAATGGGTAAGGATACAGTAGGTGAGGGTTGAGTTGGTCGTGCAGCGGCATGGTGGAATGATGGTTACTGTAGGTTGTAGGCTTGTTGGTAGAGGTGGATCTTCTGGTTCCTTTTGAAGGTTTCCATGGTAGGCGAGAGTCTGATATGTCAGGGCAGAGAGTCACAGAGAAAAGGGGATGCACGGGAGAATCTTGTATGCGATTGTAGGAAGAGGAGATAAGAGGGGAGTAGAGAAGGAGATCTTGTGAGGAGAAGTAGATCTTGTGATGATCGGAGGTTGCGTGCTGGGAGACTAGGTCACAGATATGTGGAAGAGACTGGTTGTGGATGGCTTTGTATGCCACGGTTAGGATTTTGAACTGAAGTCTTTGGATAATTTTGAGCCAGTGAAGAGACTTAAAGAGAGGAAACTCCAGGAAATAGAGGGAGGATAAGTGGATATGTCGGACAGCAGAGTTTAGGATAGATTGGAGGGGTGCGAGACTGTTAAAAGGGAGGCCACAAAGCAGGAGGTTGCAGTAGTCGAGGCAGGAGATGATGAGTGCATCGACTAGGGTTTTTGCAGATTCTTGTTTAAGGAAGGTATGGATCAGGAAAATATTTTTGAGTTGTAGTCATCAGGAAGTGGAAAGAGCATGAATATGTGTTATGAAGGAGAGATCAGAATCCAAGGTTACCTCGAGGCAGCGAGCTTGCGGGATGCCCTCATCTACGCCTTGTAGAAGAGGGTCAGAAAGAGCATGTGCTCCACTGGATGGCAAACGCTGCGTCAAGTGGTCTATCTTCCTCTTCCTTCACCTTAACATCACACACGTTACAGTCCTCAGAGAAGGCACCCCAATTACCCTTGTTTCCCCTCGCATCACAACTCTCTAACTGCCCAACTGACTGTGGGAAACCCCAGATGGTCAAGTCTGGAGAGCTGTTCACACATTCTATTCCATGGGCATCAGAGGTCTGCTCCAAAGATTCACAGACTCAAGAGTAGGAAAACATCTGCACCGATTTTCAAACATTTTTTCAGTTGGATCTGGGGCCTGATGAAGTACGGTCTGAGCAGAATCCAGACCCTCGTCACCAGATGTTAACCTCCGGGGTGGAGGTGATGCTGATGAGACTCAGATACCTGAGGAGCATGTGGGCTGTACTGTGCTGTCTTGGGCAGGAAGAAGAGGAGGTTGACTCTCAGGATGAGGAATGGGAAAACAGAGAGGATGACGATGAGGTTGTAGATTTCACTAAATGTGAACCCAGAGGCATGTAACTGAGTAGCTCAGCAAAGTAGGTGGAGGAGGAAGATGAGTAGGTTATGATGTGGCTCCCTCACAGACACGGAGTGGTGCAACCACGACAAGAACTGCATCCTTAGCCACAACACTGGCTGTGGCCAGCAGCAGTCGCAGGTCTGCTGTTAGCATGGGAGGTAAGGGTTGCTTAGCCTGGGCCTTTTTTGAGACCGAAAAGGATAACCCTACTCTTATTATCTGGCAACTTTGTAAAACAAAACACTCACTAGAGGCAAAAATTCCAATAATTTGACTACTACATGCGTGCACATGCACGATCAACATGCATTAGTCTGGGAATCTCAACTGCGTTAATATGTGGCTTAGCAGGCCTCGCTAACCACTGACCACCCCATCAACCGAATCGGCTGCTCCTTCCTCCTCTCTCACCATGGTAAGTGTTCTCACACAGGTCTCCGGACGCAGAACCTCCACTTCTATACCCACTACAGTCAGTGTGAGTGAGAAATCAACAGCTATCACGGAAGTGGGCAAGCCTGCTGTTTTTGACTGATTTCAGACACTGAGCATGTACATCACATCTTTCTCATTCACCATTGTCATGGAAACATATATGTATTCCATATATTCAAAGTATATTCACATATATGTATTCACAATTCACAGTTAGATAAATCTCACTTGCAAAAAAAACCTTGTGCTCACATATTTCTAGGCCAGCTATAATCAGTCGTTTTAAAGAAATCTGGCCTTCATAAAGGAACAAATGCATGAAGTACAAAAAGTCCTATTAGATATCTGTTGTTTACATTATAGTTATGCAAGACAACTAGGTCACAATATAAACAATAATTCTGCAACTTCAGCTCTTTTAATCATGATTATCATAATTATCATATTTACACTAGAACAGCCAATAATCTAGTAGCTTTTAATTGTATGTTAATTGACTAACCAGCCCCTTTTTGTAAATGTATAAAACCTTGAATGAATAATAAATGTATGTCTTTGACGAACTGTTATACTGACACTTGCGTTGTGGACAGTCCTCATTTCGTTCTGAGCGCTCAAAAAGACATTATATAGAGATTTGGACATGGCAAGCAGCAATCACAGAAGGATATTTTTATCCTAATTAAATTTCCATATCAGTTGGTGCCTGCACGCGGGGCATTGGACGAAACGCACGAGGACCCGGCCGACCGGAGAGACGGGGTGTTGGCCCTGGCCTTGGCACACGGGACGGAGACTGCAGCTCCATCAGTAAGGTAAGAAAACTTTGTCATCTTACCTGAATGTTCCCTGTGCCTAGTCCTAGCCTACACTTCCAGCCGGTCGGACGTGGTCATCACCGCATTCCCAGGTTGTGTAAAAAGTCCATACCCTTATCCAAAAGCCCTGGGATATAAGCCGAGTTGTTTGCTGCTGTGCTGTATGTTTCATGTTTTATGTGAACCGGGAGAAAGTTGGAACGGTGACTGTGTTTTTGCTTGCTGATCTCTGGGGCTGTATAGCAAAAGACAATTGCTGCATAAGTTCCCGCAGTAAACTTTCACGCACCAGGAGGCCATCCCAGTCAAATCAGACGTGAAGGGCGGGAGCTTTGTTTTGGATAAGTCCACGCAGATATTTTTCACACATTGGAGGGAGGTTATCCCAAAAAATCCAGTTGTGGAAGCGAGGGCTTTGTTCGGTTAAGTTTCTGCAGTAAACTTTCACGCACTGGGAGGCCATCCCAGTCAAATCAGACGTGAAGGGCAGAAGCTTTGTTTGGATAAGTTCTCACAATAATTGTCCACGCACCGGGAGGCCATCCCAGTCAAATCAGACGTGGATAGTGAGAATTTTGATGAAGGCTATTGCAGATTACTGTGACCGGCGCACCAGCTAGGGCGTACGTACAGAGCGATAGAACCTTGAGCCTCACCGCGCTCAGTGCAATTGGTGAGTTATCAGTTACCAGAGCAGCTTGTATGTGTCACAGATCATCAAAAGAGGGATTCGTATTCTCCCGGGTGTCTGTCTCATTGTCTGTATCAGGTACTGTCGCTTTAAATCACATCTCCGTGCGCTCTGTCAGTAACTCATTCAGAGCAGTGTGCTGGCTGCAGCAGCGAGAAAACCCCTTTGACCCCCCTCCTCTGCTAATCACGTTATCAGGCATTCTGTTTCTTGGCTTTGATTTTTTTTTTTTTTTTTTAAGCTAGTTTTTTGGCTACAGGTTTTAATGTGAAAATTATCAGGCATTCAGACTGAACTATATTCATTTTTTGCTATTCTGAGGAATAATAATTTTTTTTTTTTTTTTACGTGATTTCAGTGCCTATAGAGACAGCAAGCAGAGATATAAGGAAGGGAGGGGGGAAGAACAGAACCAGAGTGCAGTTTTCAGATTTTTAAATCACCTTTGTTGAATAGGTTTTTGGAATAGACACAGTACGTAAGAATCGAAGGGCTAGGCATGTGAATAGAATGTCAGAGTACGTGAGAAGCAAATAGACAGGCAGCCTTTACGCTGCATAATGAAATGTTTTTTCTTGTTTTTTGTTATTTGAAAGGTAACGGGAAAGTTTATTAATAGATTACCATCTGCTATAAAAGAGCAGCGGTGCATCGTGTAAAAGATACAGCAAGTTAATTTGAACGGACCAGGAAGTGATTTTTTTTTTTTTTTTTTATGTGAATAAGTTTGAAAAGGTGTTAAATCATCTGTGAGAAAAAGATCACTGACATGTCACAAGAGCAGAATTCAGAGTCACACACATCACATGTCCATCATGTGGAGACACGGGACAGGTGTAGGCTGCTCTCATTGAGTAAGGAGCCTTGTACAGGGAAAAACGCTCCCCGCCTCTCTCCACAGGGAGAAGGCATTTTTGTTTCAACCATCCCCTCTCAAGAGTCACAGGGGGGACACCCTCTCCTTTTTTCTTCTCTCAGTCCCTTTCTCTTTCTTCTTCAGACTTTTCTCCTCTTTCCTCGCTGCCATCCCTCTCATTCCTTCTTTTCCCTCCATCACATCTCTAACACATCCATTTTCTTCATCTTCCTCTTCTTCTATCTCTTCCTCTCCAACTCTCAAATCTTGTTCTTCATCTTCTTCTACTTCTCCCCCTCCATCTTTCTTCTCTCTCCTCCATCTTTCTCTCTTTTCCCCCTTTCACTCTTCTCTCCCCCCCTCCTCTTTCTCTCGCTCCTCCCTCACACCTCCCTTCTCTTCCTCTTTTTTCTACTTCGTCATCAACTGGGTCAACGCCCAATCCAAGCAATGTGGTGTCCCTGTATTCAGTGTTTCCAGCACAGGGCACCTTGTCTATCCCAAGCACAGTACAAACATTGACAGTCATTATATCAGGAGAAGAAAGTGCAGATCTCCCTACACAAAACGCTACATGTAGCCCCCAGACACAACAGTCCACTGCTAGGGCTTCACAGGGGAGTGGTATAGCTACAGGGCTGCTAGCATGGAACCATGACACTGATCCACCGCAGCCTCAGCAAGGAAGTGGGAAATCCCCATGCAGCAAGACAACTTTAAAGCCCAAATCTCACCCAGTGTATGCACCAAGTACACCATGTCACTTCTTATCTGATGAAGATGAAGATGCAACGTCACACATGCTGCCCAATACTAGGGAAGAAAACACACAAGCACCAATAGAGCAGGGACAGGTAGAGGCACCATCCTATGAGCCCTTCATCCCAAGCCAGGTGATCAGTATGCTGCCAGACCCAGGGATACACCCCATGCCATTTTGCCAAAAAATGCAGCAGATCCAGCGAACGTATGCAGCAGCCTGGACTGATCTCTGGACCGTAATGGAAATAAAAGCAGGAGATGCATTCTGGCCAATTATGAGAGAACACTTCAAGCTTCCAACAGAGTTAGATGCGTATGCCTGGGAGACAGGACCAAAGCTAATTGAGCAACTCAGAGAATGGGCCAAAAGCAGACTGACAGGACAAACTCTCAGCCTACATGTCACGAGTCAAGACAAGACAGAGTCTGTGGAGAAGTTCCATGACAGAGTAATGCAAGCGTTTCAAGATTTGGGCCTCATTACCCATGATCAGACACACAGACGGATGTTGGCACAGGCTTTTGTGCATGGACTGAGAGAACCAATCAGGAAACCACTGGTAGCAGCCAGGCCTGAGTACACGTCAATAGCAATGGATACCCTGCTCACAGTAGCAAAAAGGATTGAGTCCCGCCGGGACAGAAGGAATGTCAAGTGTTACAACTGTGGCGAGTTTGGTCATTTCCGGAACAAGTGCAGAACACTGACTTCACCCAGAAAAAGAAGAAACACAGAAAGCAGTGAAGAACCCCGTCCATAGGACAAGAGCACACCAAGTCCACAAGGAACCCCACCAGTGGGACCAATATCCTGAGAGTGGATGGCGTAGTCATATCTTTTCTTGTGGAACTCCGCAACCTCACCTACCTATCAGAATCTTCTGCTTCCTGCATGGGAATTGATGGTCAAGTCAGATATTTCCAGATTATGAAGCCCCTGAGCGTGTGGACACAGCCAGAACACTCCATCATGTCCCAGTTTGTTGTGTAAAAAACCTGCACCCTCAACCTATTGGGAGTGGACCTACTGCAGAAGCTGAAAGCGACCAGAGTGTTCCAGGAAGATGGGACCATGACACTTTCTTCACCCCTGACCCAAGAAGAAACAGGTACCTCAAACAACCACACTGCAGACCTATCACAGGAGGTGCTGGACATAGTACCAGAAAAACCACTCCATCACCCAGGGTCAAGATGTCTCTGACCAACTGAAGGTCTAAGTGAGCTCGCCTAAGAAGACGGCCTGAGAACTTTGACATTGGCCAGGATATTCAACTCAAGAAGGACTCTACTCGCTTCATGGAATGGCAACACCTCATCCAGCTCTAACGCCAGAGGTTAATCTTTTGCAAGCACCAGGAGGTGCCCCCTGCAATCAACCAGTTCACCCAGGCCCTAGACCGGAAAAAGGCCACTCAGCTCTTCAAACTTGTGCACAAATACTGACCTGAGACCGAGCTGGAGAAAAAGAAACTACTGATGGCCCGTGCTGAGAAAAAAGCAGCCGTTTAAGGAGACGTCCCAACAAGAAGACTCCCTGTGACCAGAACAGGTGCTAACACAGTAACTGTCTTGGTGGAGAACAAGAAAGCCAGCTGGTCGTCATCTCTCATGATGTGGACCCTAGTAGACGGCTTGTTTTCCCGCCAGCTCTGCACCAGCAGATGGGAGTCCCCTGCCGCATACTGAAGGACAAGGCCAAACTGGGCTGCCTCGCCCATCGGAATCAATCCCAGCTTTCCACAGTGAAGAAAAAGACTGTAAACCCCACTGAGTTCAGAATGGTGCAAGGCCTGGAGGCCGCGAAAGAGGCTACGGTATTTGAAACCCCAACAGTGCTGAACCATCACACTCTGCTCTCAAGAGTCCCAGTCACCGCAACGGTATTCACGGTGATCAACCTGGCCAGTACCTTCTTCAGTGTTTCCCCTCCACCTGGAGGCCTGCTTTCACGCACCAGTGCAGTGCATATGGACAATGTTGCCTCAAGGTGCTCAAAACAAGCCCTTTAAGTTTCACCAAGACAATGTCCTCCATCCTCATCAACTGGATTGCAGAATATGCAAGAGTCACTCTTCTACAACACGTGGATGACTTTCTCTTTTGTGTGGTTGACATCGACACCTGCACAGTCTATTCCTTGTCTCTCCTACTCTACCTGGAAGAACAGCAACGCAAGGTCTGGAAGAACAAAGTCCAGTGATGCCAGAAGCAAGTTACATCCCTGGGACACTGTATTGCCCACCAGACGAAACACATGTCAAAAGACTGGAAGACCACTGTGGAGAAGATGGCTCCCCCAACAACTCCAAGAATGCTGCAGGACTTCCCTGTTCTAGTGTCATATTGCAGAATCTGGATCCCTAATGCCTCAGTCCTAATGCAGCCTCTGTGCACTTGCATCAACGCAACCCCGCTCCTTCTATCAGACGCAGCCTTCAACCCATTCAGGAGATTGGAAGAACTCCACAGTCTCAGCGCCAATACCAGGCCTACCTGACTATGAAAAGTCTTTCCGTCTACCTGATGGAAGAAAGAAGATCATGCTACTGGAGTCCTGGCATGGATTCACGGGGGAAAACAGAGACTTTTAGGCTGCCTCTCAGCCCGCTTGGATCCAGTTGCAAGAAGAGCACCCTCCTGCCTGATGGCAGTATCTGCAGCACACACCCTCCTGGACAAGGCTGCTGAAATCACTCTTGGACAGCCACTGGAAACTCTCACTCCACATGACATCTTGGCAATCTTCAATCAAGCTCAACCAACAGTAATCTCTCCACCGCCAGGCATCTTTGTGGCGCCTCTATTGCCTTTGTCTCATAATGTCACCGTCTCCAGACCTACAGTCCTCAGCCCGGCCACTCTACTCCCACTCCCAAGGGGGGATACTTGGATGGCTCCAGAAGAAGTTTCAACACAGGAAGTGCAGTGACCAGCAATCAAGAAATCCTGTGGTCCAGAAGTCTGTCACCTAGCCTGTCAGCCCAGGAAGCAGAATTGATAGCGCTGACGAAGGCCTGCCAGATGGCAGAAGGCAAGACTGCAAACATCTACACGGACTACAGGTACTCGCATGGCATAGCACACGACTTTGGACCCATCTGGGCTACAAGGGACTTCATCACAGCAAACGGGACAACCGTGAAGCATCATGGAGCTTTCAGGGACCTACTGGGTATACTCCAACTTCCAAAATGGTGGCAATTTGAAAAATCAAAGTGCATGGAAAACTGAAAACAGAAGAGGCGTGAGGCAATAACATGGCGGACATGGCAGCCAAAGAAGCAGCCAAAGGAAGACAACATGGAGAAGTGGGAGAGGTCGTAGAGCCGGACGGCTACTACATGACGACTGAAGACAAGAAACCTGACAAAAAGACGTCCTGGGATCTGCTCAAGAAGTTACAAGACCAAGCTCCAAAAGGAGAAGAAGAGCTGAATGCGAAAAAAGCAACACGTGAAGAAGGAAGGCTAACAATAATAGACTTCAAACTCTGCCTACCACAAAGTATGCACCCTATGGTGGTCCAATGGGTAGATGGACCCACATCCACATATCAAAGACACAAATGAATGATCTGATTGGTGCTTACTGGTTCGCTTCAGGGATCTCCACCCTAACAGCCAAATTCACCAGCAGCTGTCTGACCTGCGGCAAATGCAAGCCTGGACGTATGGAAGAAAGACCCCCTCACCTCATCTGGAAAGACCACTTTACCAGCTTCAAAGGATCCAGATAGACCACATCCAGATATCGCCAAGTGAAGGATTCAAATACGCCATTGTGGTCAAAAGAAGTATTTTCAAGATGAACAGAAGCCTTCCAAGTCAGCAAAGATTACTGCAACGAAGCTACTTTCGGAAAATAGTGTGCAGATACGGGGTTCCAGAAATGATAGAAAGTGATCAGGGACCCGCATTCACAGCAAATCTGACACACAAGACCCGATTAGCAGTAGGGTCAGATTTAGGCCTACACACTCCTTACCACCCCCAGAGCAGCAGGAAGGTAGAAAAACTGAACGAAACACTTAAGAATAGAATGCTGAAAAACTGCCCAAGAGACACGCAAACGATGGCATGACACACTCCCTATTGCACTGTTTAGCATAAGGCACACTCCCAGAGACCCAGAAAAGCTGTTTCGTGCATGCATCTTCTGCTAACAGATAAGACATTTTCTTCTTTTAGTTTTTTGGTGCCTGCATTTTGTCCTGCACTTCTGTGGGGGTCTGCCGGGTCCCCTTCGGGGGGCTTATGCTCCTCTCAGTTTAGTTCAGCCACTGTTTGTTCATTTGCCTTTTCCAGTTTTTTCAGTGGTTGCTGTTTAGTTTTTGTTACACCAGAGAACTAATTTAGGTGGTAGAGGTCGTGTGATCTCAGGTGTTTTTGTAATTAGTAGAGTTGGTACTTTTCAGGGTTTTTTGGGGTTGCAGTAAGTGCCTTTCCTATCCTCTTCTATCTAGACAGATTGGGCCCCAGCGTTTGCTCATTCTATTTTCTGTCTGTGTCTGTATTTTCCTCTTGTCTAACCGCCATTACATGTTTGGGGGCTTCCTATGTTCTTTGGGGATCTGCTCCGGGGCAGATAGCTTTCCTTTTTCTATCTTTAGGTGTAGTTAGCTTCTCAGGCTGTGACGAGGCGTCTAGGACCAACGTAGGAACGCTCCACGGCTGCCTTTAGTTGTGGTGGTTAGTCAGGGTACTGCAATCCCATAGATTCCAACCTCTCTGGTGTATTGCCTTTTTTTGCCTGCTCTCCTCAGCTACCAAATCATAACACTTATGTAATTGAATTGGTCAAAAACTAATGTCCATTCTCGAGTTTTTTTCTCTTCACTGCCAGATTTGATGATCCTGTCCAAGAGCCCCAGATGACACCAACCTCTGTGTAACTAGAGGGAAAGCCTGTTTGGATCCACGTATCGCATTGCAAGGAAGCTCCCGTACCAGGAGAGACACCTAAGCCATGAAGGATGTCGTGGATGCTCTGACTGACCAGACAGATGACCTACTTGATGAGTTCAAGGCCAGAGACCAAGTTAAAGCAGGATTTGAGTCACTATTGCCACTAGTAACTATAAAAAAAATGTTGATTGGATAAATTACATCTATTATAACCAGCAGAGATTTGTTAACTTCACCATAGATGCTGTAAAAGGTTTGGCAGCACAGTTAGGCCCCACTTCCATTATGGCATTCCAGAATAGAATGGCTTTGGATATGATTCTAGCTGAGAAAGGAGGTGTTTGCAAAATGATCAAAGACACTGTTGCACCTACATCCCAGACAACACTGGCCCAAATGGTAAAGTCACAATGGCAATACAGAAACTTAATGAGTTATCAGAGGAACTGAAACAGAACTCAGGTGTCACTGACCCATGGGATCGATACTTTGGGTGGATGAGTGGGTGGCAGAAAATGTTGGCACAGGTTGGGACAGCCATTATGGGGGTTCTCATTTTTGCATTAATTACTGGTTGCTGTGTAATTCCTTGTATCTGCAGGAAAATGGAAAAAACTGTTCAGGAGACAACCAATTTGATGCCACTCACCATCTTGGACCTCGCACCAGTCCGGATAGAACTGCCTGGCTTGACCAGATCTCCGAACTACCTCCAGACTGAGAATACACATCCTTGATGAAACATCCTATCAAATAAAGAGACTATGATTGCAAACACATAAACCCCCGACAGGGACAGTCCTCCTGACCGCCCATTTGCGAAAAGTCTATATTCGGTGGGGGAGACATGCGCTAGGGGTGTCTCAACTCACAGGCAGAACAAAAGGTTGCAGCGCTTGGGCCAGGAGCAGGCTTTTTTAGGGCAAGTGGTATCTAAGGGGGGACTGTCATGGAAACATATATGTATTCCATATATTCAAAGTATATTCACATATATGTATTCACAATTCACAGTTAGATAGATCTCACTTGCTAAAAAAACCTTGTGCTCACATATTTCTAGGCCAGCTATAATCAGTCGTTTTAAAGAAATCTGGCCTTCATAAAGGAACAAATGCATGAAGTACAAAAAGTCCTATTAGATATCTGTTGTTTACATTATAGTTATGCAAGACAACTAAGTCACAAGAATATAAACAATAATTCTGCAACTTCAGCTCTTTTAATCATGATTATCATAATTATCATATTTACACTAGAACAGCCAATAATCTAGCAGCTTTTAATTGTATGTTAATTGACTAACCAGCCCCTTTTTGTAAATGTATAAAACCTTGAATGAATAATAAATGTATGTCTTTGACGAACTGTTATACTGACACTTGCGTTGTGGACAGTCCTCATTTCGTTCTGAGCGCTCAAAAAGACATTATATAGAGATTTGGACATGGCAAGCAGCAATCACAGAAGGATATTTTTATCCAAATTAAATTTCCATATCACCATATCATCTCAGCCTGCACCTTATTTACAGTCTAGCAGTTTGTAATGTGTTGCACATAACATAACATAATGTTCACCCCACTCCACCCTCTCTCACCACAGCATCCACCCCTCGGCCCCACAGTTGTCACGTAAAAGAATGTTACATAGTTACAAAGGTTGAAAAAATACCTCGGTCCATTAATTTCAACATTTCTCCACCAATTGTTTATTTTGTCACTAAATTAACTATAACCTGCAATGTTATGCTTATTGAGGAAATCGTCCAGCCATTTTATAAAAGTTGTTGTGTCAGCCATTACTACCTCTTGTGGTAGGACATTCCACAATCTGACTGATCTAACTGTGAATAAACCTTTCCTATTTAGCTGTTGGAATCACCTTTCTTCCACCCATAATGAGTGCCCCCTGGTTCTTAGTATGGTCCTTGGAAGGAATAAGTCATGTGCCAGTCCTTTGTACTGACCACACATATATTTATAAATGTAAATGAGATCCCCTCAGAGGCTTCTTTTTTCTAAGCTAAACAAGCCCAACTTTTCCAACCTCTCATCATATGAGAGGCCTTCTATCCCTTGTAATAATCTCGCTGCCCACTTTTGAACTGACTCTAATTTCTGAATGTCCTTTTTTAAATGTGGAGCCCAAAACTGGATCCCATATTCTAGATGTGGCCTCACCAGTAATGTATAAAGGGGTAACAATATGTTGGGATTGCGGGATTTTATCTCTCTTTTTATACACCCTAAAATCTTGTTTGCTTTTGCAGCTGCTGCTTGACATTGAGTACTACTGCTCAGCTTACTTGTTACCAGAATAACTGTAAAGCAGCTGGAATGCAGGTCAGTGTGCTCAGGACAAGCCTGCACTGCAGCAGCCAAAACCACCACCAGGTGGCAGCAAAAATATCCAAAGCTGTGTTAGGAATAATCAGTCATACAAGAACCACAGGTCTCAGCAAGCCCGTGGTCAGAAACAAGCCAATAGGTCAAAACCAGATGGGAGCTGTCAGACTACTGCTGTGTAGCGCAACCTTCCCCAGAGGGAGCTAGGGAGGGACGTGAGACTGAGTACACAGAGAAGCTATACAAATCAGAAGCACAGGCACCACCAAGTGGTGGAAGCGTGGTCAGGCAAGCCGAGTCAAAACCGTACAGAGGCAGAAGTACCAGAAGGAGCAGCAATACACGTAGTCAGTATACCAAGCCGAGGGTCAAATAGCTAGACAGAGAACGTAGCAGCAGAGATGGATACCAAGAGACGAGGTCAGAGTCAGTCCGGATCATACACGAGTAAACAAGTCAAAGGCAGGAGGAACACCAGGTAACAGGGGTCAGAGGCTCTAAACTGGAAGCTTGAGCTATCACTAACACTGGTAAGCCGGCTGTGACGGACTGAAATAGCCCAGTCCGCTCCAGAACGAGGCCTAGGAAATTAACCCCCGCATGACCAGTCCTGAGAGAGGACAGCAGCGCACAAACTCCGGACTGGACCATGACAGTACCCCCCTCTCAATGGGGGGCCACCGGACCCCCAGGCTTCCCTGGATGACGAGCGTGAAAGGCCCGGACCAACCGATCAGCATGGACCAAACGCGCGGCACCCATGACCGGTCCTCAGGACCGTACCCTTTCCAATGAACCAAGTACTGAAGTGAACGGCGGAGCATACGAGAATCCACCACCTGTTCCACCTCGCACTCGGTCTGTCCATCTACCACAACAGGCGGTGGGTGTGAGGGAGACTCACCAGAGGAAGGCACCGACGGCTTCAGAAGCGCCTTATGGAACACATTGGGGATCCGCAACGATGGAGGCAAGCGCAAGCGAAAGACCACAGGATTAATTACCTCTAAAATTTCATACGGACCAATATACTTGGGACCCAACTTAGCCGAGGGAATTCTCAGCCTTAAATTTTTGGTGGATAACCATACCTTATCCCCCACCTGATAAGCTGGCCCCACAGAACGTCGCTTATCTGCAAAAAATTTATATTTGCCCTGAGCCTCCCCAATGTTTCTCTGAACCTCCCTCCAGACCTCCCCCAACCGCAGAAAGGCCGAATCAGCCCCTGGACATCCCGAATCCAGCCGGGAAAACTCACCAAAATGAGGGTGAAACCCATAGTTAAAGAAAAATGGACAAGTACCATTGGACTGATTGACACGATTATTGAAAGCGAAATCTGCTATAGGTATCGCAGAGCACCAATCATCCTGTCTAGACGTGACAAGACACCGTAAAATCTGCTCCAAAGACTGATTGGTCCTTTCAGTCTGACCATTGGTCTCGGGATGGTAGGCCGATGAAAAGGTCAGACTGATGCCCAGCCTTTTACAAAAAGCCCTCCAGAATTTTGCCACGAATTGTACTCCTCTATCAGACACTATGTAGCGCCAGCGTCCCTGCCCTCTGCCAGGCAGGGATGCTGTTCCCCTCACCCCTCTGCTCCGGGTCCGGCGTCCTCCTGCCGCTCTGCTGGTGGCGCGCGCTCATTTCCTGCCACTGGGCTTAGGGCGCGCGCGCGTGCGCTGCCCCCCCTCTTAAAGGGGCCGCACGCGTCGTCCTAAGGAGTCCCCGGCCAATGGCCGGAGGACTTCACCTTACATAAGGCACCTCCTCCAAAATGGAGGTGCCCGAGCAATGTTGTTGCACTGTTCACTACTCTGCTTCAGTCCTCAGGGTCATTGCCAAATACCTGTCTGATTCCTGCCAGGTTGCTGTCTGTTACCTGCTTGCTAGCCTACCTGGAGGCTCTGCCGTCACGTGCTGTGATCTTCCGCTATTCCAGTGGCTCTCGCCCGCTCACCTGGGAGCGCTCATCTGTTACCTGCCTGCTGGCCTACCTGGAGGCTCTGCCGTCACGTGCTGTGATCTTCCACTATTCCAGTGGCTCTCGCCCGCTCACCTGGGAGCGCTCATCTGTTACCTGCCTGCTGGCCTACCTGGAGGCTCTGCCGTCACGGGCTGTGATCTTCTGCTATTCCAGTGACTCTCGCTCGCTCACCTGGGAGCGCTCATCTTCTATCGTCCTGCTAGCCTACCGGGAGGCTCAGCCATCACAGGTCGCATCTACCTTCTTCCAGAGACTGCCCCGGTCACTTGCCGTGGCCTCCTGCCCACTCATCCAGAGACTGCCCCGGTCACTTGCCGTGACCTCCTGCCTACTCATCCAGAGACTGCCCCGGTCACTTGCCGTGACCTCCTGCCTACTCATCCAGAGACTGCCCCGGTCACTTGCCGTGACCTCCTGCCCACTCATCCAGAGACTGCCCCGGTCACTTGCCGTGACCTCCTGCCTACTCATCCAGAGACTGCCCCGGTCACTTGCCGTGACCTCCTGCCCGTTCATCCAGAGACTACCCCGGTTATCTGCGGTGACTACCTGCCCGTCCATTCTGGTCGCCACCCGCTCCCTTACAAGGACTGCCCCTTTGTATAGTAGCTCAGAGGTTCCGCCTCCCAGACCCGTTACACACTACACTGACAGGCACACCATGCAACCGGATCACATGCTCAATGAATAGTTTAGATAGAGTCTCAGCATTCAGAAGGCCCTTTAAAGGTACAAAATGTGCTTGTTTACTGAACCTATCAACAACTACCCAGATCACGGTTTTGCCATTAGAGGGAGGAAGATCGGTGACAAAATCCATGGACAGATGAGTCCATGGTCTATCCGGAATTGGCAGTGGCACCAATTCCACGGCCGGCCGGTTGCGGGACGCTTTTGCGCTGGCACAAGTTTCACAGGAAGACACAAACCCAGTGATGTCAGACATCAACGAGGGCCACCAGTACAGTCTAGTGTTGGCTTTACAAGTGGCCGAGATTCCCGGATGCCCACTCAGAGCAGAGTCGTGGAACTCTCGAAGCACCCTTAACCGATATTGGATAGGCACAAAGAGCTTATTTTCAGGTATGGACAATGGAGCAAGAGATTGGGACTCACGAATCTCCTGTTCCAATCTCGAGGACACCACAGCCACCACCACCCCACGCTGAAGAATGGAGGAATTAGGTTCAGGAGGAGATACTGGATCTAGGCTGTGAGACAAGGCATCTGCCTTCACATTCTTGGACCCTGGTCTGAAAGTAATGGAAAACTGAAATCGGGAAAAAAAAAGTGACCACCTTGCCTGTCTCGGAGTTAAACGTTTGGCGGACTCGATGTAAGACAGGTTCTTGTGATCTGTAATGGCAGTGATACGATGAGCCGCCCCCTCCAAAAAATGCCTCCATTCTTCAAATGCCAATTTAATGGCCACCAATTCCCGGTTACCCACATCATAATTCCTCTCAGCAGAGGAAAATTTTTTTGAAAAGAAGGCACAGGGTCTTAAGTTAGTTAATGTGGTGGGCCCCTGGGACAACACAGCCCCCACTCCCACCTCCAAGGCATCTACCTCTATGATAAATGGTTTAGACAAATCAGGTTGAACCAGTACAGGGGCAGTCATGAAACTGTTTTTTAATGAAGAAAATGCCGCCACAGCTGGAGCTGACCAGTTTTTTAGATCAGCCCCCTTTCGAGTGAGGTCAGTGAGGGGTTTGACCACTTGAGAAAACCCCTTGATAAATTTTCTATAGTAATTGGCGAAACCCAGAAATCGCTGAAGACCCTTGAGATCTCTGGGTTGCACCCAATCCACAATGGCCTGTACCTTCCTAGGGTCCATACGAAACCCCTCAGAGGACAAAATGACCCTAGAAAGGACAATTCTTGAGTAAAAAATGAACACTTCTCCAGTTTGGCAAAGAGAGAGTTCTCCCTGAGCTTCTGGAGAACCGCACGAAGATGATCCATGTGACTTTGTCTATCAGAAGAATATATGAGTATATCATCAAGATAAACTACCACAAAGCGTCCAATAAAGTTTGAAAAAACATGGTTAATGAAATTCTGGAATACCGCTGGTGCGTTAGTCAAGCCGAACGGCATGACCAAATTTTCAAATAGACCTTCAGAGGTGAGAAACGTAGTTTTCCACTCATCCCTCCCGCATACGGATGAGATTGTATGCTCCCCTGAGATCCAACTTAGAAAACCATCTGGCCCCGGACAATTGGTTGTATAAATCAGGTATCAGTGGGAGAGGATAAGTGTTTCTTATGGTGATCTTATTTAGTTCTTGAAAATCGAGGCACGGGCGTAAACCACCATCTTTTTTTTTTACAAAAAAGAATCCCGCTGCCACGGGAGAGACAGATGGCCGAATATGTCCTTTACGGAGGCTTTCAGAGATATACTCCTTCATAGCAGCTCGCTCAGGGATGGAGATATTGTTCAGACGTGCTTTGGGCAATTTGGCACCGGGAACAAGATCAATGGCACAATCAAATGGGCGGTGTGGTGGCAGAACCTCAGCCTCCTTTTCGGAGAACACATCCTCAGGCTATGTGCACACGTTGCGGTTTTTTAGCGGTTTTGCCGCGGTTTTTCGCGGCGGAAACGCCGCGAAACCGCGGCAAAACCGCTTACACAATACAACTCATTAAGGCCTATGAGATTCCGCAATGCTGTGCACATGCTGCGGGTTTTTCCGCGGCGGAATCGCATCGCGGGAGAATCCGCAGCATGCTCATTCTTTTTTGCGGAACCGCGGCGATTCCGCCGCCATAGGAATGCATTGAACCGCTTACTTTCTGCATGTGGCTGTGCCCACCATGCGGAAAGTAAGCGGTTCATGTGCGGATGGTACCCAGGGTCTGGAGGAGAGGAGATTCTCCTCCAAGCCCTGGGTACCATATCCATGTAAAAACAATAATTAAAATAAAAAATAATGATATTCTCACCTTCCGGCGTCCCCGCAGCTTTCCCGCCTCTCAGCGACGCTCCCGCCAATCGCGTTCCCAGAAGTGCTTTGCGAGATCACCCAGATGACATAGCGGTCTCGCGAGATGCTACGTCATCGGGGTGATTGCCGCAAAGGACTCCTGGGAACGGAACTTGCCGGGAGCGTCGCTGAGAGGCGGGAAAGCTGCGGGGACGCCGGAAGGTGAGAATATCATTATTTATTATTTTTTTATTATTTTAACATTAGATCTTTTTACTATTGATGCGACATAGGCGGCATCAATAGTAAAAAGTTGGTCACACGAGTCAAACATTTGTTTGACTCGTGTGACCACCCTGTCAGATAGCTTGTAAAACGCTAGGATTCTGCAAGCTAATTCCGCTTGCAAAACGCTAGTGTTTAGCGGGAATACGCATACCTATAATATGCGGATTTCCCGCGGCAGGGAGGTGCGGAATTGCCGCGGAAATTTCCATGAAAATTCCGCAACGTGTGCACATAGCCTCAAAGTCCTTCAGGTACTCCGGAATACCCTCCAGACTGACGGATGACATAGACACAGTAGCAATACAATTTTTAGAACAATTAGGTCCCCATTTGACAATATCCCGGGACCCCCAGTCAATAACCGGGTTATGCCTTTGCAACCAAGGAAACCCTAACACCAGGCCAGCAGGGAGGTTATCCAAAACAAAGCATGACATGTGCTCCTGGTGCAGGGCCCCCACCCTGAGGGTGAATTCTTGAGAAATGAAATGGAGACCATCCTTTGTGAGAGGTGTAGAGTCAATAGCCACAAGTTTTAAGGGAGTCTCCAACCTAACTGTCCCTAATCTACAGCGGGCCACCAGTTTAGAGTCAATCAGGTTCAGGGATGACCCACAGTCTACAAAAGCCGAAGTATGGACAAAGCAGTTCTCAACACCAAGTTCCACCTTTAACAGTATCTTTGTAAATGAAGTAAAAGGTACCTGAGAGTCTGAGTGACCTCCACGATGATCACACAGACTCAGCCGCTTGTTAGTGGATGGACAAGAGGGGCAGTCCCTTTTCCAATGTCCGGGATCTCCGCAGTAAAAACACAGCTTTTCATCACGCCGCCGTTTTCTCTCTTTTTCCTGGAAGTCGGTGGCTCCCACCTCCATAGATTCAGACGGAAGCAAAACATCCGGGTTAGCAGGGAACAATGGAATCCCCTGTTGTGTAAGACCTCTCTCCCGTAGCCTCCGATCCATACGGATAGCCTGAGTCATAGCCTCCTCCAAAGAGCTGGAAGGTGGATGGATAACCAGAGCGTCCTTCAAGCAATCCGACAGACCCTTTCCGAATAGACATCTCAGTGCGGAGTCATTCCAAGATACCTCAGTGGACCATCGACGGAACTCGGAGCTGTACCATTCAGCTGAGTGCTTCCCCTGAACCAGACCCATAATGGTGTCCTCTGCCACCCTAACACGGTCTGGTTCGTCATAGATAAGTCCTAGGGCCTCAAAGAACCTATCTACCGAGCTCCGTTCAGGAGCGGTAGGGGGCAGCGAGAAAGCCCAGGATTGGGGACCTTCCTAAGTAAGGAGATAATAATCCCTACCCGCTGAGTCTCATCCCCAGATGATCGGGGTCTAAGAGAAAACCATAATTTACAACTCTCCCTGAATATGTGATACTGATCTTTCTTGCCAGAAAACGTGTCAGGAAGTTTAACTGTAGGTTCGGGGGAGTGCAAAACAACATCTACAGAGTCATCAGGTAGACTAACAATATGAGAAGTGTTTCCCTGCACAGTCTTAATATTCTCAGTAAGTTTTTTCTGTAAGTGGGTATGAGACGTAACAAGGGACTGATGTCTCCCAGAAAAATCCTGCACCATCTGCGTCAAACTGGACACTTGATTCGCCAAGTTATGCAGCGGATCCATGACCAGGGAAAAAAAATTGCAAACTCCTGTTTAAATGTTTGGTTAGTGATAATGTAAAGCAGCTGGAATGCAGGCCAGTGTGCTCAGGACAAGCCTGCACTGCAGCAGCCAAAACCACCACCAGGTGGCAGCAAAAACATCCAAAGCTGTGTTAGGAATAATCAGTCATACAAGAACCACAGGTCTCAGCAAGCCCGTGGTCAGAAACAAGCCAATAGGTCAAAACCAGATGGGAGCTGTCAGACTACTGCTGTGTAGCGCAACCTTCCCCAGAGGGAGCTAGGGAGGGACGTGAGACTGAGTACACAGAGAAGCTATACAAATCAGAAGCACAGGCACCACCAAGTGGTGGAAGCGTGGTCAGGCAAGCCGAGTCAAAACCGTACAGAGGCAGAAGTACCAGAAGGAGCAGCAATACACGTAGTCAGTATACCAAGCCGAGGGTCAAATAGCTAGACAGAGAACGTAGCAGCAGAGACGGATTCCAAGAGATGGGGTCAGAGTCAGTCCGGATCATACACGAGTAAACAAGTCAAAGGCAGGAGGAACACCAGGTAACAGGGGTCAGAGGCTCTAAACTGGAAGCTTGAGCTATCACTAACACTGGTAAGCCGGCTGTGACGGACTGAAATAGCCCAGCCCGCTCCAGAACGAGGCCGAGGAAATTAACCCCCGCATGACCAGTCCTGAGAGAGGACAGCAGTGCACAAACTCCGGACTGGACCATGACAATAACCAAGTCCTTCTCCAGTTCTGTAGTCCTAAGTATTGTCCCATTTAATGTATATACAGCAATATGATTCCTTCTACACATGCCAAAGCTAAGAGCTTGAACTTCACCATCTCCAATCTGTTGGCCACGGAAATGTTGCCTTTCCTCCTGGTGTATACATACAGTACAGACCAAAAGTTTGCACACAACTTCTCATTGAAAGATTTTTCTGTATTTTCATGACTATGAAAATTGTAAATTCACACTGAAGGCATCAAAACTATGAATTAACACATGTGGAATTATATACTTAACAAAAAAGTGTGTAACAACTGAAATTATGTCTTCTATTCTAGGTTCTTCAAAGTAGCCACCTTTTGCTTTGATGACTGCTTTGCACACTCTTGGCATTCTCTTGATGAGCTTCAAGAGGTAGTCACCGGAAATGGTTTTCACTTCACAGGTGTGCCCTGTCAGCAGCGTCGGACTGGAGTACCTTGGGCCCACCAGAGAAAAATTATTCTTGGGGCCCACCATCATACTTCCCAACCTTTGAAGAAGGGAAAGAGGGACAAAGGCTGTGGCACGCTGTGCCTGCTGCAGCAAATTTTAGGCCATGCCACGTTGCACCACAGACTGTCCAGTAGTTGGTGGATGCTTTAGTCCAGGTGTGGGAAGAGATCCCTCAGGAGACCATCCGTCGTGCTCATCAGGAGCATGCCCAGAAGTTGTAGGGAGGTCATACAGCATACCTCCCAACTTTTGAAGATAGGAAAGAGGGGTAAAGGCTGCGGCGCGCTTAGTGTGCCGCAGCAAATTTTAGGCCACGCCCCGACCACACCCATTTCACAACTAATCACACCCATATCCTCGCCCCAACCGTACCCATTTAGCACTGCTGATCACACTGACTGGTAATGAGGGCACAGTGGCTGGCATTATGGGCACAGTGGTTGGTACTGAGGAAAAGAAAGAAAGAGCAGCGAGAGAGAAAGAAAGGAGAGAGAGAGAAAGAACAAACAGAGAAAGAAAGAGAGGAAAGAAAGAAAAGAGAGAGAGAAAGAAAAAACAGAGAGAAAAAAGAACAGAGAGCGAGAAAGAAAGAACAGAGAAAGAGAGAACAGAGAGAGAAAGAAAGAACAGAGAGCGAGAAAGACTAGAGAGAGAAAGAAAGACTAGAGAGAGAGCCAGAGGCGTAGCTAGGGTTTTGGTTTAGTGGGGGCGAAACTTCTGAGTGGGCTCCTAACCAGAGAACGTCAGCAAATGACTGCGCTGTTGCCAAAAATAATCTATGTATAAAAAGACTAATATTGATATCACCGCCATATGGTCTGTGGTAAATAATACCAGTCCTACAGAACATATAATAGATTACAGCACAGGTATAGATAATGACTTACCGCTGATGTTCTTTCTAATGGAATTGTTCACTTTTCATGTCTTTTCCATCTGGCCCAGACCGACATGACGACTTCTCCAGCCAGGACTCGACTGCAGAGATTACAACAAAGACACATTTCACTTCTCATATTTTTAGCACTGTCACGGTCACCAATTGGACTATTCTCAACCTGCACAAACTCCTCATCCTGCTGATACCCCAATACTGAGCCGCTGCTGCCATATGTGTCCCTATTTCTGCACCTGATACCCCAATACTGAGCCGCTGCTGCCGTATGTGTCCCTATTACTGCACCTGATACCCCAATACTGAGCTGCTGCTGCCGTATGTGTCCCTATTACTGCACCTGCTGTGTGGTTCTGTGTGACCTCTAAATTCTAAAGCACCCCTCTAGAATATAGTAATGCCGGGTGCAAGTGCCCTAGAAAACAGTGCCCACATTTTGTCCCCTAGACTGTAATAATGCCCTGTGTGCCCCTTTGACAGTCACAGTAACCCGAGTTCCCCTATAACAATAAGTGTCCACTTTACATTTAATAATGTCCCAAGTCTCCCCCTGTACATCTCCCCTATCACAGAATAATGCCCCTCACTGGATATATACTGACCCCTTAATGTCCCCAAACTATTTAATGGGTCCAACACTGTATGATGGCCCCTAGATAGCATACATACAGCATAATACACCAGATAGTCCTCAATATAGTATAATGCACCCCCATAGGCAGCCTCTATATTATAATATACCCCCATAGGCAGAGTCTATAATATAATGCACCACCATAGGCAGCCGCTATATTATAATGCACCCCCATAGGCAGCCTCTGTAGTATAATGCATCCCCATAGGGAGTCTCTGTAGTATAATGCACCCCCATATGGAGCCTCTGTAGTATAATGCAGCCCCATATACAGCCTCTGTAGTATAATGCACCCCCGATATACAGCCCCTATAGTATAATGCAGCCCCATATACAGCCTCTGTAGTATAATGCAGCCCCATATACAGCCTCTGTAGTATAATGCAGCCCCATATACAGCCTCTGTAGTATAATGCAGCCCCATATACAGCCTCTGTAGTATAATGCAGCCCCATATACAGCCTCTGTAGTATAATGCAGCCCCATATACAGCCTCTGTAGTATAATGCAGCCCCATATAGAGCCTCTGTAGTATAATGCACCCCCCATATACAGTCTCTGTAGTATAATGAAGCCCCATATACAGCCTCTGTAGTATAATGCAGCCCCATATACAGCCTCTGTAGTATAATGCAGCCCCATATACAGCCTCTGTAGTATAATGCAGCCCCATATTCAGCCTCTGTAGTATAATGCACCCCCCATATAGAGCCTCTGTAGCATAATGCAGCCCCATATACAGCCTCTGTAGTATAATGCAGCCACATATACAGCCTCTGTAGTATAATGCACCCCCCATATACAGCCTCTGTAGTATAATGCACCCCCCATATACAGCCTCTGTAGTATAATGCACCCCCCATATAGAGCCTCTGTAGCATAATGCAGCCCCATATACAGCCTCTGTAGTATAATGCAGCCACATATACAGCCTCTGTAGTATAATGCACCCCCATATACAACCTCTGTAGTATAATGCACCCCCCATATACAGCCTCTGTAGCATAATGCAGCCCCATATAGAGCCTCTGTAGTATAATTCACCCCCATTAAAAAAAAAAAACAATACTCACCTCCCGGCTCCTGTGCTGCTCACTGTTCTCCCTCTCAGCGTCTGACAGCGGGCGCCGGCAGGTGACATCATCGTGCCCGCTGTCAGACGCTGAGAGGGGGATTATGGGAGGGAAGGAGTGCTCGCTCCTTCTCTCTCTATGCGGTCAGCTGTATCGGCTGGATGCCGATACAGCTGACCCTCCGATGACGGGTGGGGGGCCCACTGCTGGCACCGGGCCCCCCACCGACTGTTCAGGCCCCATAGCGGCCGGGCGGCAGAGCAGGGAGAGCGATTTTCCCTGCTCTGCCGCAGAATGTAACTGTATCGGCGTGCTGTGCACGCCGATACAGTTACTGTAGCGCAGCTCCGGGTGGGCCCCCTCAGAGCGCGGGGCCCGGGGCCACCGCCCCCTCTGCCCCGCGACCTATCCTTTCAAATCAGGGCCCACCACGCAGGAACTGGGGGCGGGGCCCACCGGAGGTTTCTCCGGTGTCCCGGTGGCTCAGTCCGACGCTGTATGGGGGCCCCCCGTGTCCGTCCGTAACTGTGTATGGGGGCCCCGTGTCTGTCAATCACTGTGTATGGGGGGCCCTGTGTCCCTCCGTCACTGTGTATGGGGGGCCAGTCCAGTACACCACATCAGCAGACACACAGTGTACACCCCGTACACACACAGCTTGGCTCTGTACACACGGGGCCCCGCACCATACACCTCGTACACACACAGCTTGGCTCCGTACACCTCGTACACACACGGCTCCGCTCCATACACCTCGTACACACACGGCTCGGCTCCGTACACCTCGTACTCACACAGCTCCGTTCCGTACACCTCGTACATACACGGCTCCGCTCCATACACACACACACACACACTTCTGATACATCCACCACCCTGTAAACCCCTCCTGACCCCACACAAACTTCCGTCATCCAGTGTGCCTGCTGATGTGCTGTACTGACTGGCCCACCATACACAGTGACGGACGGACACGGGGCCCCCATACACAGTGAAGGACGGACACGGGGCCCTCATACACAGTGACGGACAGACACGGGGCCCTTATACACAGTGACGGACGGACACGGGGCCCCCATACACAGTGACGGACGGACACGGGGCCCCCATACACAGTGACGGATGGACACGGGGCCCTCACAGTGACGGACGGACACGGGACCCCCATACACAGTGACGGACGGACACGGAGCCCCCATACACAGTGAAGGACGGACACGGGGCCCTCATACACAGTGATGGACGGACACGGGGCCCCCATACACAGTGACGGACGGACACGGGCCCCCATACACAGTGACGGACGGACACGGGGCCCTCATACACAGTGACGGACGGAGACGGGGCCCTCATACACAGTGACGGACGGACACGGGGCCCCCATACACAGCGACGGACACAGGGCCCCCATACACAGCGACGGACAGACACGGGACCCCATACACAGTGACGGACGGACACGGGGCCCCATGCACAGTGACGGATGGACACGGGGCCCTCATATACAGTGACAGACGGACACGGGACCCCATACACAGTGACGGACGGACACGGGGCCCCCATACACAGCGACGGATGGACACTGGCCCCCCATATACAGTGATGGACAGACACACACTCCACAATGAGCTGCCTGCCATCACAGAGCACCAGAAACTCATCACTTATTCACTTAGACCAGGGGTGGGGAACGTCCGGCCCGCGGGCCGTATACGGCCCGCCATATCATCTGGTCCGGCCCGCCGGCCCGGCAGGCAGCCGACACTTTTTCAATTAAGTTTTGGGGTCTGCGCCACCTGCAGGCCTCTCGCAGTGCGGCGCACCGGAACCCCCACCTGTGTTCCTGGTGAGCGGAAGCAGAAGATCCATCTCTGCTTCCCCCCCACAGTGACTGTGCGATCCTCCCGTCCCTCTCCTGCACGCCGCCTGTTGTGGGTAAGTGTGTGCACATAGCAGGGCCGGGCAAGTGCCGGGGCCCTGAGCAGGCGGGGGGCCCACTCGCTGTCGCGCCCGTTAGCGGTGTCAGCGCCGCCACTGGGCCCCCCCGCTTGCTCAGGGCCCCTGCAGGAGCCGGCACAATACTCACCAATCCGCCGTGCCTCCGCTTCCGCAGCTCCGAGCTCCGGGGGCGCCGGTGCTTTCTCTCTCACAGCAGCGCCGCTGAATGACGTCATCATTCAGCGGCCGGCTGTGGCAGAGAGCGCGCGGACAGGTGAGATCGGTGTGTGTGTGTTGCCTGCCAGTGCCTGCCTGCCAGTGCTGTATGTGTGATGGTGGTGGGGGAGGCAGGCAGTGATGGTGGTGAGGAAGAATGATGATAATGGGGAGACAATGATAATGATGGGGAGGCGATGATGATGATGGTCAGGCATTGATGATGGGGAGGCAATGATAATGATGGGAGGCGATGATGATGATGGGCAGGCATTGATGATGGGGAGGCAATGATAATGATGGGGAGGCGATGATGATGATGGGCAGGCATTGATGATGGGGAGACAATGATAATGATGGGGAGGCGATGATGATGACGGGCAGGCATTGATGATGATGGGGAAGCAATGATGATGATAATGGGGAGTCTTTCCACAGAGCCTTTTCCTGAGCCGCAACAGGGCAGAACGCAGCACAGCGCAGAGGAGAGCTCCATATTTGTATGGAGCATTATATGGGGACCAGTATCCGAGTAGCAACATCATCAATACCTCCCAATATCAAATGCCTCACCAAAGAGAAGTCATTCCAGCCATCACATTAGGTAGGAGTTATTTAAATGTTTGAATAAATATAGTTGGCTAATGTTTAAGTTTATTAATGAGTGATGAGCGAGTACACTCGTTGCTCGGGCTTTCCTGAGCATGCTCGGGTGTCCTCCGAGTATTTTGGCATGCTCGGAGATTTAGTTTTCGTTGCCTCAGCTCCCTGATTTGCACCTGCTGGACAGCCTGAATACATGTGAGGAATGCTTGTTTGTTAAGGAATCCCCACATGTATTCAGGCTGTCCAGCAGCTGCAAATCATGCAAATGCGTCGACAGAAACTAAATCTCCGAGCACGCCAAAATACTCAGAGGATACCTGAGCATGCTTGGGAACACCCGAGCAACAAGTATAGTAGCTCATCATTATTAATAATTTGATGCGGCCCCCGAACACTTTTATAAAATTCCAAATGGCCCTCGGCAGAAAAAAGGTTCCCCACCCCTGACTTAGACAGTTAACAGTGTTTACCAGAAGTTAGATGCCTCCAAAAATCTCCACACAGCACAGAGCACTGCACTATGCCTGGAAGCCCCGCCCATCAGCCATTACCAGCCAATTGCAATTAAGTAAAAAGCACCAATAGCAGAGCAGAACAGAGTGTGCCTTTCTTTTGTGAAAAACGGGCTGTAATTGGTCAGACTCGGAGGCAAGCAAGGCAATGGTGGGGGTCGGTGAGTCAGTAGTGCTGGTGCAGACATGCTGAAAACTGCTGCTGGTGCTGGCAGTGCTGTGTGTGTCTGTGTGTGCTATGGAATGAAGCGATAGTGTCAGTGTGTGTGTGACACTGTAGGAGATGGCTGCCTGCAGCTTCTCTTACACTCTGCTGGTGATGAGTCTGATCGATGCTATTGGTGCACTGTGCACACACTGCACACACACTCACTTCACAAAGCAGACGCACATGGGTTAAGAAGGAGGCTGGGGGCGGGCCCACCGGGCATTTCTCCGGTGTCCCGGTGCCTCAGTCCGACACTGCCTGTCAGGTTTAATAAGTGGGATTTCTGGCTTTATAAATGGGGTTGGGACCATCAGTTGTGTTGTGCAGAAGTCTGGCGGATACACAGATGATAGTCCTACTGAATAGACTGTTAGAATTTGTATTATGGCAAGAAAAAAGCAGCTAAGTAAAGAAAAACGAGTGGCCATCATTACTTTAAGAAATGAAGGTCAGTCAGTCCGAAAAATTGGGAAAACTTTGAAAGTGTCCCCAAGTACAGTTGCAAAAACCATCAAGTGCTACAAAGAAACTGGCTCACATGAGGACCGCCCAAGGAAAGGAAGAACAAGAGTCACGTCTGCTTCTGAGGATAAGTTTATCCGAGTCACCAGCCTCAGAAATCGCAGGTTTACAGCAGCTAATATTAGAGACCAGTTCAATGCCACACAGAGTTCTAGCAGCAGACACATCTCTACAACAACTGTTAAGAGGAGACTTTGTGCAGCAGGCCTTCATGGTAAAATAGCTGCTAGGAAAGCCACTGCTAAGGACAGACAACAAGCAAAAGAGACTTGCTTGGGCTAAAGAACACAAGGAATGGACATTAGACCAGTGGAAATCTGTGCTTTAGTCTGATGAGTCCAAATTTGAGATCTTTGTTTCCAACCACCGTGTCTTTGTGCAACGCAGAAAAGGTGAACGGATGGACTCAAAATTGAAGGCATACTGAACCAGAATGGCTACCACAGCATCTTGCAGCGGCATGCTATTCCATCCAGTTTGCGTTGAGTTGGACCATCATTTATTTTTCAACAGGACAATGACCCCAAACACACCTCCAGGCTGTGTAAGGGCTATTTGACCAAGAAGGAGAGTGATGGGGTGCTACGCCAGATGACCTGGCCTCCGCAATCACCAGATCTGAACCCAATCGAGATGGTTTGGGGTGAGCTGGACCGCAGAGTGAAGGCAAAAGGGCCAACAAGTGCTAAGCATCTCTGGGAACTCCTTCAAGATTGTTGGAAGACCATTTTCGGTGACTACCTCTTGAAGCTCATCAAAAGAACGCCAAGAGTGTGCAAAGCAGTCATCAAAGCAAAAGGTGGCTACTTTGAAGAACCTAGAATATAAGACATATTTTCAGTTGTTTCACACTTTTTTGTTAAGTATATAATTCCACATGTGTTAATTCATAGTTTTGATGCCTTCAGTGTGAATTTACAATTTTCATAGTCATGAAAAATACAATAAAATCTTTAAATGAGGTGTGTCCAAACTTTTGGTCTGTACTGTTCGCTTTCTTAAAGCTGATGGCTGTCGCAGTCCCCCAGTGGCAGTTGCCCAGTCGCCATTACATCTGTAAGGCTACTTTCACACATCAGTTTTTTTGTGTCAGGCATAATCCGTAGAATACCTGAAAGGACGGATCCTGCGCTGATTTTGGAAAAGCTGATGCAACGGATCAGTTTTCTTGCCGGATCCGAGCTGAACTTTTCAACCCGGAAAATGCAGGTACGCATGTCTGGCACGGAGGGGAGAGAGAGAACTTGGTTTCCAGAATCCGGATCAGTCTTTTGACGGATTGCACAAAAGACTGGTCCGGTACCATAGACTTGTATTATTTCCGGCCGCCTGATGCGCCGCTTCAGGCACTATCAGGCGGGTCCGCTAAAAAAAACAAAAATGTTGCAGTGACCGTCTTGTCCGGCCGCCGGAATGTACATTTCCGCCGGATCCGGACAAAAACAGATGCAACGCAACGACATCAGGCGCGATTCGTCGCTAATGAAAGTCAATGACAAAAAAAACGCATGCGGTACCGGATCTGTTTTTTTAACAACACGCCGGATCGCGCCTGACATCAAAAAACTGATGTGTGAAAGAGGCCTAAGAGAGATGTGCCTGCACTACACCAGCATGTCACAGGCAACATCACCCGTACCTTGAAAAAAATCTATGTCTGCCAGTCTGCATTTCATCACTGACAGCTGGACAAGCAAGCTTGGCCAGGGTATTACATCTCTGTGACTGGACACTGGGTGGCTCTGGTGCCTGTGGGGGCAGGTGGGGAAGGGTTTGCTACACAAGTCTTGGAATCCCCAACGCTTGCAGAGTGCTTGGGGATGGAGAACTAAACAACTACATGCCAGATGATGGAGAGCTAAACTACTAGACAACAGTGGTAATAGAACTAAACTACTAAACACCTAGGGTTGGATAACTAACCCACTACACACCAAGGGATAGTGTACTAAACAACTACACACCAAGGAATGGTGACCTTAACCAATATACACCAGAAGATGGAGAACTAAACTACTAGACAACAGGAGATGGAGAACTGAACTGCTAAACACCTAGGGTTGGAGAACTAAACCACTACATATCAGGGGATGGAGAATTAAACCACTACACACCAGAGGATGATGAACAAAAACACTAGAAACTAGGCTGTTACTAAACACCATGTATTGGAATCCCCAAAGCTTGTGGGACAAACCTCTGTATCTAACACTTGCTCCACTGCTTCTGCCTTCTCCACCTCCTCTAGGGCCTCCAGCTGTGCCCTCAACCTTTCTCCTAATGACACACGAGTTCCAACAGTGCAGAGAGAATCCCCCCACTTCCGTACTGTACAGACAGGGCTCACCACAATCAGACAGTGTTTAAATTAATATACCTTGGAGATCGCAGTCACTCAGCTCAAGAATTGTGGACAGCTATCCAGGTGGAGATTGAGCAATGGCTGTCTCCACTAAACCTTGAGGCAGGAAGGCCGGGGGCAACCTCACGTCCTAAACCTGGTAGTACAGCAATTTCTTCATGACCATCCTGGCCTGGATGCACTGCTGCAGAATGAACAGTCGCTGTGTGCTCACTTCTGCCGTTTGCATCCCGCAGGTCATCGACTTACATTGCTACAGAGGTCTTTCGGGCTACCGGTTAACTGGTTGATATGTGATGTGGAATTCCCTCACATGTTGCAGCAACTGTGGCAGCAGAGAAGAGCCCTCATGCAGTACGTCATTTTTCATAACCTGGGCCAACGCAATACCAACGTGGTGCAAATCACGCTTGCGGAGTGGACACCGATGAAGGACCTCTGCACCCTTCTGCAGTTTTGAAATGGCTACTAAGATGGTTAGCACTGATGAAGTCGTCATCAGCATCACTATTTGGGTCATCTACATGCTGGAGCACACTTTGAATAGTCTGTGGGAGGAGGTGGTGGTCAAAGAAGAATAGGAGGAAGCAGAGGAGGATGCAGAATGAATAACAATAACTCTAAGTTCTGGACTGTCATCGCACATGCAGGTGCTATTGCAGTGCCCACGGGGAAATTAGATGTTATAGGTGCCAGGCCCAGACAATTATAAAGAAATTAAGAATGTCACAGGCAGCGTTGTGGCATGCTAACCCTGTGTGTCACGGCGTATTACAGATATATTCTATGATAGTAACAAATATCTAATGTGACATCATTCTATATTTCCAATAATAGAAAATATCAACATGTATACATAGTATCTGCCCGCAATGTCTTACCTGACATAATATCCTATGTATTGTGGGTCATACTGTGTACGTGTCACGCTGTCTCAGGATAGAGGTGGACCGGGGTCTATGCTGACCCTGAACTGGGGTCCTGACTAGTCCCTCTACCTGGAGGTACTGTTAATGGTACAGAGGTCCAGGCCGCCAGCGTAACCCTGTCTCCTGTAGATCCCTGACCACTGTAATCCAGTCCTGAGAAGGACCCTGATTACCACCACAGGGAATGAGCAGGTCACAGCTTACACACAGTTATAAGATAAACAAGACAGACAAGGGGTAAAGAAAACACTGTCATGCATACAAAACTTCCACTACAGAGGAACACAAAAGGTTAAGGAGATAAACAATAAACGAGAAGAGAATAAACCACAACAGGCACTCTTAGCTTAAGTCTTCTCAGAAACGATCCGCTCTGCTGGTCTGAATGAATGCTTTCACCGACAACTTCCCCAGCAGACCAGCAGGTATAAGAAGGAAGCTAATTAACAAAACATCAATCGCAGCTGGGCGAGGCTGGTCAGTCCAGCATCGAGAGAGAAAGAATTAACTCCCTCAGTGCCGAAAAACACCCAGCACCAGAAACTCAGCTGTGCGAAGTCAGGGTGTGCAATCGCGACGATCTTCGCCGCGACACACCCGTGACAGTACCCCCCCATCTACGAGGGGCCTCTGGACCCTCAGGGCCTGGTCTATCTGGGTGAGTAGTGTGGAAGGCCCGAACCAATCGGTCTGCGTTAATATCCGACGCAGAAACCCACATCCTCTCCTCAGGACCATACCCCCTCCAATGAACAAGGTACTGAAGGGACCGGCGATTCAGACATGAGTCAATGATCTTCGATACCTGAAACTCCAAATTACCATTGACCACCACAGGAGGAGGAGGTAGAGGTGACGGTATAACTGGTGCCACGTACCTCTTAAGCAACGATTTGTGGAACACATTGTGGATTTTAAACGTAGGAGGGAGGTCAAGACGGAAAGCCACCGGATTAATTATTGAACTGATCCTGTATGGCCCGATGAATCTGGGACCGAGTTTCCAGGAGGGAACCTTAAGTTTATATTCTTGGTAGACAACCATACCAGATCGTTCACACTTAGGTCCGGACCAGACACTCTCCTCCTATCAGCCATACGTTTGTATCGGTTCCCCATAGTGCTCAGATTATTAAGCACTCCTCTCCACACTGAAGCAAGTGACGACGAAAATCGTTCCTCCTCAGGAACCCCAGAAGAGCCCCCCCATTGAAAGTACAAAACTGGGGGTGAAAACCATATGCCCCAAAAACGGGACTTACCAGTGGACTCGCTCCGCCTATTGTTAAGAGCGAACTCTGCCAGAGGCAAGAAAGAAGACCAGTCCTCTTGGTTCTCTGAGACAAAACACCGAAGATATGTCTCTAAGCTCTGATTCAGATGCTCTGTCTGACCATTAGTCTGCGGATGAAAAGCCGAAGAAAATGACAACTGCATCCCCCGACGAGAACAAAATGCCTTCCAGAATTTGGACACAAACTAAGACCCCCGATCCGACACCACGTCGGAAGGCAACCCGTGAAGTCTCACAATTTCCCCAATGAACACCTGCGCCAGAGTTTTAGCATTAGGAAGAGCAATAAAATGTGCCATTTTGCTGAACCTGTCAACTACAACTAGTATGACAGTTTTACCTGAAGACGGAGGGAGGTCCGTAATGAAGTCCATAGACAGATGGGTCCATGGACGCTCCGGGATTTTCAACGATAAAAGGGCCCCAGACGGACGGGTATGTGGGGTCTTAGAGCGCGCACATACCCCACAGGACGCGACAAAAGTTACCACCTCTTTATTTAAGTTAGGCCACCAAAACCGGCGAGAAAGGAGATCTACAGTTGCTTTACTCCCTGGGTGTCCTGCCAAAGCAGAATTATGATGTGCCTCGATAACCTTTTGTCTTAACTGATCTGGAACAAACAGTTTCCCTGGAGGTCCTACAGGGGCGTCCCCCTGAGCCTCCAATATCTCCTCCTCAAGCTCAGAGCATACAGCCGACACCACAACTCCCTCCTGAAGAATAGGAACCGGGTCATCCGTCTTCCCGGCCCCCGGGAAACTACGAGATAAGGCATCAGCCTTTACATTTTTTGACCCAGGACGATATGTGACGACAAAATTAAACCTGGTAAAAAACAACGACAATCTAGCTTGTCTGGAATTTGACGTTTTGCAGACTCTAAATACAGCAGGTTCTTGTGATCAGTAATGACGGTGACCGGGTGGACTGCCCCCTCCAAAAAGTGACGCCACTCTTCAAAAGCCAACTTAATGGCCAAGAGCTCCCTATTGCCGACATCATAATTCCTCTCGGCGGACGACAATTTTTTAGAGAAGAAAGCGCACGGATGCCATTTACCAGGGACGGACCTTGAGATAATACCGCACCCACTCCTATGTCAGATGCGTCTACCTCCACAATGAACGGTTGTGATGCATCAGGTTGGATGAGTATGGGTGCTGAAGCAAAACATTTTTTCAAGGAGGAAAATGCTTGACAAGCTTTGTCAGACCACCTAGAAAAATCCGTCCCTTTTTTTGTCATGTCAGTGAGAGGTTTGACAACGGATGAGAAATTACGAATACATTTCCGGTAGTAGTTAGCAAACCCCAGGAAACGCTGCAGTGCTTTAAGATCCTCTGGCCGATCCCATTCAAGCACAGCCTTCACTTTCCCAGGGTCCATACGGAAACCGGAAGCTGACACCAGGAATCCTAAAAACTGAAGTTCTTGTACGGCAAATACACACTTCTCCCATTTGGCGTACAGTTTATTGTCTCGCAAGATCTGCAACACCTGTCTCACATGCTCCTGATGAGACACAAGATCCGGCGAGTAAATTAAGATGTCATCAAGATAAATGACAACAAACTGTCCCACTAGGTGGCGAAAGATGTCATTAACAAAATGTTGAAACACCGCCGGAGCAGTAGTCAGACCGAAAGGCATGACAAGGTTCTCATAATGTCCCTCCGGAGTGTTAAATGCCGTCTTCCACTCATCCCCCTCCTTAATCCTAATCAGATTATACGCCCCCCTGAGATCCAACTTAGAGAACCATTTGCCACCCACGATCTGATTGAAGAGATTGGGAATAAGTGGGAGCGGATACGGATCTCGGACCGTAATCCGATTAAGCTCACGGAAATCTAGGCAAGGGCGTAGGCCTCCATCTTTTTTCTTCACAAAGAAGAACCCCGCGGCCACTGGGGAAGATGAAGGTCTAATATGCCCCTTGGCCAGACTTTCCGAAATATAATCCTTCATAGCTTGCCTCTCAGGACCAGAAAGGTTATATAACCTAGATTTTGGTAACTTAGCATCAGGAAGCAATTTTATAGCACAGTCATACGCGCGATGAGGAGGTAATTCTTGACACCCTTCTTCTGAAAACACATCCTCAAAATCCTCCAGAAAAGGAGGTAAGGTTCTAGGCACGACCGCACCGATGACCGTGTTCATGCAGTTACTATTGCAAAATTCACCCCACTGGCTTATCTCTCTGGATTGCCAATTAATAACTGGGTTATGTTTAGTTAACCAAGGAATTCCCAACACAATAGGAGTGGGAAGGCCCTCCAACACATAACAAGACAATAGTTCTTTATGTATTGCCCCCACTCGAAGGTCTATGTTATGCACGGCTTGCACAAAGCTACCTTGACCGAGAGGCCTGGCGTCAATAGAGAATATAGGGATAGGTTTGGCCAATACACTCAGTTGCATACCTTGCACCTGGGCAAACCGAGCGTCCACCAGATTAGCCGCGGCCCCACTATCCAGAAGAACAGAAATCCTTTCAGTTCTCGTACCTACCACCACCTCCGCTGGTACGAGAAACTGAGACGGACTTGGGGACGAAATACATACTCCCAGATTGTCGTCCACCACACAACCTGGGATCAACAGTTTTCCGGCGACTCTTTGCTCAGCAAAGTACGGGATGGACACCCCCCAACAAAATGTCCCTTTCTCCCGCAGAAGTAACACTTTCCTGTCTTGCGGCGCACCGCCGATCCCCTCCCTCGAAACGATGTCCCTCCTAACTGCATAGGTTCCTCAGAACAAACCAGGGAACCTCAATATAAGGGACTATAGTAGAAGGTGGAGTCATCACAGGGGGCGGAGTTACCTCGCACCTCTCCCGAAGCCGTCTATCAATGCGAATAGCAAGGGCCATAGCGGCCTCCAGTGACGGGGGAGAATCATACTGAGCCAACACATCTTTTAATATGTCAGATAATCCTTGACAAAATTGGCTCCTAAGAGCTGGGTCATTCCACAGAGTATCTGTGGCCCATCTACGGAACTCAGAAGAAAATTCCTCCGCCGGACGATCTCCCTGCTGTATCTTACGTAACTTCATTTCAGCAAGGGAGACCCGATCCGGGTCATCATATACCAGACCCAGGGCTGTAAAAAATCGATCTACTGACTGGAGAGCCGGGGAGTCCGGAGGAAGAGAGAACGCCCAGGATTGAGGGTCCCCTTGTAAGAGCGAGATGACAATTCCCACCCTCTGATCTTCACTCCCCGAAGACCGAGGCCGTAGCCAAAAATATAATTTACATGCCTCCCGGAAGGTAAAAAATGTATCCCGCCCACCAGTGAACCTGTCCGGGAGAGCCACTTTAGGTTCAGATCTGGTTTGCTCCCGGGAGTACAAAACCTTGGACTTAACGTCCGTCAGCTCCGTGGACAAACTCTGCAACTGCTGAGCTAACTGGGCTACTGGATCCATGGTAGCTGGGGAGAATCTTTTAGTGTGGTCGGTGAAAATGTCACGGCGTATTACAGATATATTCTATGATAGTAACAAATATCTAATGTGACATCATTCTATATTTCCAATAATAGAAAATATCAACATGTATACATAGTATCTGCCTGCAATGTCTTACCTGACATAATATCCTATGTATTGTGGGTCATACTGTGTACGTGTCACGCTGTCTCAGGATAGAGGTGGACCGGGGTCTATGCTGACCCTGAACTGGGGTCCTGACTAGTCCCTCTACCTGGAGGTACTGTTAATGGTACAGAGGTCCAGGCCGCCAGCGTAACCCTGTCTCCTGTAGATCCCTGACCACTGTAATCCAGTCCTGAGAAGGACCCTGATTACCACCACAGGGAATGAGCAGGTCACAGCTTACACACAGTTATAAGATAAACAAGACAGACAAGGGGTAAAGAAAACACTGTCATGCATACAAAACTTCCACTACAGAGGAACACAAAAGGTTAAGGAGATAAACAATAAGCGAGAAGAGAAAAAACCACAACAGGCACTCTTAGCTTAAGTCTTCTCAGAAACGATCCGCTCTGCTGGTCTGAATGAATGCTTTCACCGACAACTTCCCCAGCAGACCAGCAGGTATAAGAAGGAAGCTAATTAACAAAACATCAATCGCAGCTGGGCGAGGCTGGTCAGTCCAGCATCGAGAGAGAAAGAATTAACTCCCTCAGTGCCGAAAAACACCCAGCACCAGAAACTCAGCTGTGCGAAGTCAGGGTGTGCAATCGCGACGATCTTCGCCGCGACACACCCGTGACACTGTGTCCCTCACACTGAGCCCTTACAGCCTCTTAGTGTGTGTGTGCGCAGTTTCAAGTATGAATGCTGACAAGGGAATTAGCATAATCAAAAGGTAGTCTTTACTGTGTTCACTTCAAAATACCCACATGTATTCACTTCAAAATACACACATGGTCAAAATTGTTGGTACCCCTCGTTTAATGACTGAAAATCCCAGAATGGTCACAGAAATAACTTGAATCTGACAAAAGTAATAATAACTAAAAAATCTATGATAATGAACAAATGAAAGTCAGACATTGCTTTTCAACCATGCTTCCGCAGAATAAAAAAAAAATAAAACTCATAAAATAGGCCTGGACAGAAATGATGGTACCCTGCCTTAACTTAATATTTTGATGCACAACCTTTTGAGGCAATCACTGCAATCAAACGATTCTTGTAACTGTCAATGAGACTTCTGCACCGCTCGACAGGTATTTTGGCCCAATCCTCAAGAGCAAACTGCTCCAGTTGTCTCGTGTTTGAAGGTTGCCTTTTCCAGTCGGCATATATCAGCTCTTTCCATAGATGCTCAATAGGATTTAAGTCACGGCTCATAGAAGGCCACTTCAAAATAGTCCAATGTTTTCCTCTTATTCATTCTTGGGTGTTTTTAGCTGTGTGTTTTGGGTCATTATCCTGTTGCAAGACCCATGACCTGTGACTGAGACCAAGCTTTCTGACACTGGGCAGCACATTTCTCTCTAAAATCCCTTGAGATTGAGATTTCATTGTACCCTGCACAGATTCTAGACACCCTGGGCCAGATGCAGCAAAGCAGCCCCAGAAAATAACAGAGCCTCCTCCATGTTTCACAGTAGGGACAGTGTTCTTTTCTTGATATGCTTCATTTTCCCATATGTGGCAAGGCTGATGTGCCTTGTCAAAAAGTTCCATTATTGTTTCATCTGTCAATATGACATTCTCCTAGAAGGTTTTTGGCTTGTCAACATGTAGTTTGGCAAATTCCAGTCTGGCTTTATGATTTTTTTTCAACAATGGTGTCCTCCTTGGTCATCTCTCATGAAGACCACTTTGGAACATACAACGACAGATGGTGCAATCTGACACTGATGTTCCTTGAGCTTAATCTGTTTAGAAGTTTTTCTGGGCTCTTTTGTTACCATTCGTGTTATCCGTCTCTGTTTTGTCATCAATTTTCCTCCTGCAGCCACGTCCAGGGAGGTTGGCTACAGTCCCATGGAGCTTAAATTTCTGAATAATATGTGCAACTGTAGTCACAGGAACATCAAGCTGCTTGGAGATTGTCTTATAACTTTTACCTTTAACATGTTTGTCTATAATTTTCTTTCTAATATCCTGAAACAACTATTTCCTTCGCTTTGTATGTTCCATGTTGAGTGTGATACATACCATGTCACTAAACAGCACAATGAGTATCTGTAGCCCTCTATACAGGTCCACTCACTGATTCCAAGATTGTAGACACCTGTGATGATAATTAGTGGACACAGCTTTATTGAACATGTCCCTTTTGTCACATTATTTTCAGGGGTTTCATCATTTCTGTCCAGACCTATTTCATGAGTTTTATTTCTTTTAAAAATCTGTGGAAGAATGGTTGAAAAGCAATGTCTGATTTTCATTTGTTCATTATCATAGATTTCTTAGTTATTACTTTTATCAGATTCAAGTTATTTCTGTGACCATTGTGGGTTTTTCTGTCAATAAATGAGGAGTACCAACAATTTTGACCATGTGTGTACATAGTCCATAGCAATGGTATCACAGTCTTTCATACAAGCTTGAAATTTTAGGTAGCAAGAGAGATGGTCACCGTTCCATTTAAGATGGAATCATCCTAGTTAATGGCTTAAATAAAGTGATCGGCTGACTGCCGGTTATATACCAGGTTACTATCTTAAATTACACAGTCCTTCAGTTATATTACTGCCAAGGATGGGACTACGCAGCTTGGTTCACTGTGGAAATAGTGTTCACTGCTTACTCACGATTAAGTCCTGATACATTTCCTTGTCGCAGGGTGTACCATTAAAGGCGTGTAGTGTAGGAGAAGAGACCTTGTACAGCTCTATCTCTTCTGTCTCTATGAAGACTGAAATTTAAGATGCCCTCCTGGCATAGGCTGTGACAGTTTATTGGCCAACTGAAGATTAAGGGAAGCAGGACCTAGGCTGAAGGCAGAGCAGACTAGGAAGAAGTCCTCTCCTCACGTCACTCAAGCTGGTTTTCTCCTTCGCTCCTCACAAGGAGAGGAACTCCTCCCTGACTCCTCCCTCAGCAGCTTCTAAAGGCTTCTGCAGGAAACTGGGCTGAGAATGTGTCATGTGACCAAACCTTTACACTTTGGACAGTAGATGACAGTATAGGACAATTTATCGAATAAACCACATAACAGGACTTAGGTTTTTGGTAACCACCCGACAACTATGTTTTGCAACAGATAGGTGGGACACTACACTTTGGGAGACTGAATTTCAGCGATCGAGGGGGCTCACAGTAATAGGCAAACTGTTAGTTAAAATTCAGGTGCTGAGGAAGGACGAGGAGAAACAAGTGATGGGCACGCAACAGTCAGGAAATGAAGAGGATAATGATCCCTTCTCTCTTGTCTGTGGTTGGTGGGAGGGGATGGAGGAATCAAGCTTGATTGTTACCCCGCCGCCAACACACCATGGACTTGGACCTCATATAAACGACCGAAACATGAGTGCCTTCTTGCTGCAGTATCAGCATCATGATGTCTGTATTCTTAGGATTAGAAATAGTGCTAACTACTGGATTGCCACTCTGTTAGCTCCATGGTACAAAAGTAAATTTTGCCAGATGCTCCCCCATGGAAAGGGATACGCACATGCTGAAGTATTGAAATACACTTGTAGACAATCTTAAGAGTGGTTTTCCCCAAGAAAGCACTGAACGGCACAGTGTGCATCAGAGATATAGACTTCCAACCCTTGGAATGTTCGAGTTGTCAATGCAAAAACATTAGCAGCAGCAGTATAAGTGGCATAAGCAATTTCCGGGAGACGTTTCACACATTTTTTACACCAGCCCGTGCACCAGCAAAACTGAGTACAAGTCTGACACATAGTGAACGACTGAAGAGGATGGTGCAGGAGTATCTCGAGCTCAATATCAATGCCATCAGGTGGCGTTTGGACCCTTTTGCATATTGGTCTTCAAAAATGTAAGAGTGGCCTGAGCTCATCTGTCACACCTTGGAGGTTTTATCAGGCTCAGCAGCCAGCGTTCTCTCAGAATGTGTCTTCAGCGCTGCTGGTGGTGTTCTGACGGATAAGCACATCCGGCTGTCCCCTGAAAGTGTAGACCACCTAACTTTCATCAAGATGAACAAGTCATGGATCTCCAATGACTTTTGTACCCCAGTTGCAGATTGGGCAGTCTAGGCAATAGTGTCGTTTTTAGTATGCTGCATTGATCTCACGTTATTGCAGTCTGTGACTCTTTTGTTGTGGCATCTGTACCTACTGTTGCTACCGCTGCTGATGTTGCTAACAATTTTTTGAAATGTGGAGACTCCAAGTTGTGTCTCCATGTGTTGTGCTGCCTGTAGTAGAAGGGGTGTTAGAGCCCCATTATACCATTTATATTCTGGGGAAATTGATGTCACTTTAGTGGTGTCTGCCCCTAATTTTTGGAAATGTTTGGACTCCAAAAAGGGTCTCCTTCATGTGTGTTGCCTGTAGCAGTAGGGCTCCCAGACCGGCAGGCCTGAACTTAATGTCAGTCAACTACCTATGTTACTATTCTTAAATTTTTCTACCAATATTAGTCTACGAAACTGATGTTTGTGCCACGTGAGCATAGCTGAATTTGAACTGTTGCATGAGGTATTAGGGCTCCCAGCCTGGCAGGCCTGAACTTACATTCAGTCAACTACCTGTATTATTATCTTTATGTATTTTAAACAAAAGTAGTCTATAAAGCTGATATTTGTACCACTTGAGAGTGGCTGAACAAAAAAGCAGTTTGAGCTGTTGCGTGATGTATCAGAGCTCCCAGCACAGCAGGCCTACATCGGTCCCTCACGCACCTCTTAATTTGAACTTCAATTCAAATCTGTAAATGCTGGCCTAGATCCTGGCTCTTAAATGGCCCATGCCTTACTGCTGCTGGGCCATTATAACATTTCTACTGTGGGCCAATTGATGCCACTTTTCCTGGTGTCTGCTCATAATTTTTGGAAATGTTTGGACTCCAAGTTGGGTCTCCTTCATCTGTGTTGCCTGAATTTGGCAAGGCTTTCAGAGCTCCAGGCCTGCACCTGTCACTCATCCACCTGTTACTGATCAATATTTAAGTTAGAAATGCTGGTCCAAACCCTGTCCCTGGCCCTGTCCCATGCATCCATGCTGCGTAATTATACTATTTGTACTTTGTGTTGATTTGGCGGTTGGAGAGATGTGGAACGGAGGGAACAGGTGTAATTGGAGTGCCACCTCTGAGGACTGTACTGTGTGTGATGTTAAGGTGGAGAAAAGAGGAGGAGAGGCCACTTAATGCAGCGCTTGCCATTCACTGGAGCAAATGCTCTTTCTGGCCCTCATCAACAAGGCGCACTGCTGAGATGCTGCCATAGAAAGGGAGTCGAGTAGCCCATCCAGTAATAGAAGTTGTCAGTTGTCTTTGGATAGGACAAGCTGGTGTTTGTTCAGTAGTGCTTTCAGTAACATTAAAACCTACCGCATGTACACCTCGAACACCAAGCTTTTTTCCCCTTCCACCACAACCTTGCTTATTCCCACTCATGTTGGATGTACCTTTCCCCTCTTTTAACCAGTTGTTTCACAACCCTAGGCCCACACCTGTCAGTCACATGTCAGACAATTAATCTGTATTTATTTGCTGAGATAGTGTGGCTAGACCACAGAATTAGCACAAAAGATTTAGATGCTGAAATGTGGACCGATGTCTGGACCACACAATTATTGCAAAGGATTTGGATGCTGAAATGTGGACCCCCGGATGGACAACACAATTATCACAAGGGATATAGATGTTTTAATGTATACTGCTGGCTGGCCCACACAGTTTACACAAAGGGTTTATATTCTGAAGTGTTAATTCCTGGCTGGAGAAAAAGATTTTTTAGCAGAAAAGATTTAGATTCCGAAATGAAATGTTGTTAAGGGCCTGCGGAACGCACCTAATAGATATTATGGAGAGGTGCGTTCGCAGCCCGGGGTCCACCGTGCAGGCGGAGCCTGCTGATAGTAAATGGCGCAAGAAGCGAACTCTGTTATCCCGCAGAGTCGCCAAAATAAACGCCGTAACGCGCTGTGGCAATATGTGCGAACTCTGTTATTCCACAGAGCCGCTAGAAGGAGTGCCACAGCACTATATGGCGATGTGTGTGAACTCACTTAACACCACTGAGTCGCAAAATAAACACGCTAGGGCGCTGTCTAGCGATGAAAGCGAACCCTGTTACGTCACAGAGCCGCTGAGAAAAACTTCTGTGTCCTGTCAGGCACCCAGGTACACAGTTGACTGCTAAGCGAACATAGAACGTGATCATGCGCTAATGTCCTCGCGGGAGACACCCGCAATCTATGGCGTCTGAACGCCAGGCCCTGAATATGGTAATCAAACTCCTCACCGGTTATGCCGGTAATCTAGGGCATCTAGGACACCGACCCTGACCAGCTAGCATACCAAACTCCTCACCGATTAAGTCGGTATTCTAGGGGCTTATTTCAGCTGGGCCCTAACCACACACACGCATGACCACACTGGCGCAAAGCATATGACAATTGATATTAGTGCATGGCGGCCCAGCCATGCCACCCTTTTATAGCAACAGCTACAGGACCTGCCAGAAACAAGGACAAATGAGAAACTGTTCCAAAACACATGCAGTTTCAGGACCTTCCTTGCGGACCAATAGGAGCTTCTGCAGTACCTGAACATGTGACCCCTGATCTCCAATGAGAGATCTTACCCTGGGCATGCTCAGAAGGGGAAACGCAGGACTTCGTCCCAAAGACGTCTGCTCCAGCACTGGCTATAATAGCAGATTCAGGAGAGGCAGCAGTAAGTCTCTGCACAGTACTGGAATGGGCAAGACGCTGGGACCGACGTCTCTGCTGAGCAGGCTCCACTGCGGCTGGAGACGAATGGGGGACCGCAGCGGGACTGGTTCGAGACTCCCCTTGTGCAGCAGCAGGAACTCAAACCCTAACATTACCCCCCCTCCCAGGGCCCCCCTACTTTGGGTCTCGCTGCGTTCAAAGGCAGCGATGAGCTGCGGAGCGTGAACATGCTCGGCAGGCTCCCAGGACCTATCCTCAGGACCATAACCCCTCCAATCCACCAAATAAAATTTTTTGCCTCGTACCACCTTGCACCAAACAATGGCGTTCACCTCATGATCATCGGTAGATAAACCCAACGTCCTGGCAGAAGACTCGGAAAACCAGGAAATGGCCACGGGTTTCAGGAGGGACACGTGAAAGGTGTCGGTGATACCAAGGCGAGGCGGAAGGGCTAGGCGGTAAACCACTGGGTTCACCTGCTCAAGAACTTTAAAGGGGCCCAAAAAGCGAGGTGCCAACTTGGTGGACTCTACACGTAGCCTGATATTTCAGGCAGAAAGCCACACTAGGTCACCTGGAGCAAATGTAGGAGCGGGGCGCCGATGGGCATCGGCCGAAGACCTCATCCTCTCTTTGGAGGCCTGAATGGCATCCTGGGTGCGGTCCCAAATGTCCCGTGCCTCCACAGCCCAGTCTGCCACCCTGGAATCGGCGGAAGACACGGGCATGGTCACTGGTACCAGCGGATGCTGACCGTAGTTCAGGAGGAATGGAGTCTGTCCGGTGAAGTCAGCCACAGCATTATTTAGAGCGAACTCAGCCCACGATAGCAAGGATGCCCAGTCATCCTGCCTGGCAGAGACAAAATGTCGCAAATATGTGACCAAGGTCTGGTTGGCCCTCTCTACCAACCCATTCGTCTCGGGATGGTATGCAGAGGAGAGATTCAACTCAATGCTGAGTAAACGACACAGATCTCTCCAGAACCGAGACGCAAACTGGGGACCTCGATCACTGACAATTTTGTCTGGTATACCGTGTAGGCGGAAAATATGCCTAATGAACAATGCTGCCAAGGCCCGTTCAGACGGTAACCGTGGTAATGGCACTAAGTGCACCATTTTGGAGAAGTGGTCGGTTATCACCCAGATGATGGTGCAGCCCTGAGACTTGGGTAAGCCCACCACAAAATCCATCCCGACCATCTCCCAAGGCCTGTCTGCCACCGGTAAAGGGAAAAGTAGCCCAGCTGGCCGTTGTCGAGGGGACTTATTCTTGGCGCAGGAGACGCACGCCTGAACGTATTCCCTATATAAGAATGAAGCGTGTGCACTGCAGTATAAAGAGGTGCCTGAGTAGGTTCCCAATCCAAATAGTATATAGTAAAACTCGGCACTCAACTTGGAGAAAACGTGGTAGTATTTATTGTAGTCAGTGATGTCAAACGTTTCGGTCCCAAAGGACCTTCAACAGTGACTATACAAAAAATAATATTATATGGTGAATAAAACGAGAATCATATTGGATACATACTTTAGAAACATTAACTCCTAAAGGTCTTAATAGGGATTATGATATATTGTCTTTCATTTGAATTATTACTTGTCTGCTAACTGTGGTTTCTTTTTCTCCAGAGCCGCCTATATTGACCCCAGAGGAAATGTTTTGGGCACTTAGACCACCACCCACTCTCCGCTTCCTATTATCACCTTATCAGACTACATGAGGCGATCTTACTGCCTTTTCTCTACTGAGCATGCTCCGTCTGGCAAGCACACCCCCTGTACGCATCACTGGAACGCATGTGGAGCGCTTACCTCACTTCCGGGTACGTCACTTCCGGCCACACGCTTCACCCGGAACCAGGAAATGCCTCATTCACTCTCCTATAAAACAACGGTCATGCACCACCCTCTGCCTGCATTTATCCAGCGGTGGACACCGCGATACTCCTGACACAGGGTAAGGTACATTGTCCCGTCCTCCAGGTTCGAGCGCTCATCATAGCCACACTCAGCTCATATACTTGCTCATTTTATCCCCTCAGGCAGCAGCATATACCTCATCTTAGGTATACCAAACCTCCACTACCGGTAACTTTCTCTTATGTATCTTTCCTCACACTAAAGTCACGTGGGAATTCATCTACTACATGATAAATATGTATTTCCTTCATAATTACAGACCCTAATATACAATCTGAACGTATGTCAGACCCCTACATCTGTACTATATGGTATGTGTACTTTGACTGCATGTTACACAGACCCAAGTTATTAGCTTGATATATCCCTTATACGTCTCTGACACATGTCACTCCACAGCACCTGACTAAACGAGCGGGGATTACCGCATTTTCCTAGTGTGTTATTTCTGGGGTAAGCATAAGAGACTTCACTTTGCTCACCCACCATATGCATTTCTATTCTCACTTATGCCACCACCACCATCATTTCCAGGTCATCATAGGCAAATAGAATCGCTCTGGCAATATTATTATATCTAACTGTGATCTACGGTACGTGCATTTTTTCTGTTGTACTACTCTGAAACGACTGAACCATTATTGTCTTCTTCTTCTACTTGATATACTCTTATTATTAATCTAAATGACCACGTGTAAATACTTTGTTTAGCATCTGTTATGCAACTTTCAAATTTAATTTATTCACCATATAATATTATTTTTTGTATAGTCACTGTTGAAGGTCCTTTGGGACCGAAACGTTTGACATCACTGACTACAATAAATACTACCACGTTTTCTCCAAGTTGAGTGCCGAGTTTTACTATATACTATTTGGATTGGGAACCTACTCAGGCACCTCTTTATACTGCAGTGCACACGCTTCATTCTTTATATATAGTACTGCCCCTTAACGTGTAGCACGCAGATAGTGGGTATGTCTTCTACCACTTTCTCCTACAACTCAGAAGAAACCTCAGCAATATTGGCTCAGTCCCGTTTCTCTAGTGATTTCCTCAAAGCACCACCTCGTGAAACACGTGGACGCGATTTAGAAAGAGCACTTAGGCACCAAGTTAACCTTAGATTGCACAGTGCCACCTTATCGGAGTACCTCCGGGTGAAAAGAATACCCAGGGGCTTGCGTGTGCCACTCCGCCCCACACTGTTTCACGACTCCCCAGATTTCTGTGCGAGATATGAACAAATACTAAACAAGTGTTCCTTCGATCTCATGACCCTCACGCTAGAACATCTGCACAAGGCCATCGAAACCAACTCAGCAGCTATCCAGAACATAGAAACCCAGTTAGCCACGACCGGCACCTCTGAGGAACTGCAGACACTGAAAACCCAGATACAAGGACGCATCGACCAACACGCCAGGGACACCGAGAGTCGGAAAAGAAATAAATTCTCCAGAGACACGGCTGACTACGAGTCCAACAGGGTCTATAAATGGCAGGACAACTCCTCCTTCAGACGACCACCTTCACGAGGTCAGCGTTCGTCCACGGACTACTCCACATCAGGGTCTGAACAGGAACGGAGCTCCTTTGGACCCCCTCCAGCTCCTTTTTTAGGACAGCGACGCCGCTTTTCAAGAAGAAGACCAGACGGGGCTCAAGATGTAAGAAACAACACGGACCAGATGCGAGTCACCCGCTCACAGGTACGGAGTCGCTGGTGATTAACATCTCCTCTAGATCCCTCGGCATTGCAGAGTATCAAGTACTACAAAAAGGCTTATCTTTCTGTCCAGCATATAAATACAAGACTTTTGACCTGGACATGGACTTACAGCGCTTTTTTCGGACATTACGACTTAAAGTGTATTTTTCCTCAGCAGATAAGGTCAATCCTACCTCAGGGGAACCTCACAACACACTATCCATACTGAATCTCGGCCTTCGCAATAAGAGCTCCTTTCGCCCCCCACATGGTTCACATGCGGTGGAGACATTCATAGATTTTGTCCAATCGTCATTCCTGAAACTACGGAAAGACATTGAACAGGGAAAACTCTTTTACCCTCCCAACATGTCTCAAATAGAGATACAGGCCTTGAAATCTCTTCAAGATGATGATACATTGATATTCAAACCCGCGGACAAGGGCGGGGCCCTGGTTGTTATGGATAAGACTTCCTACATATCCGAGATTAATAGACAACTATCAGACACTTCCATCTATCGTGAATTACCTAGAGACCCTACCAGTGAGATCCGGTCCAAAATCGAGACTATTATCTCCAAGTACACTGAGCTTGGGGTTCTCGATCCTAAAACAGGCGACTATCTTCGCAATAAAAATCTGATCATCCCAGTGTTCTACACATTACCCAAAATTCACAAGAACCTACAGAATCCACCAGGGAGGCCTATAGTCGCCTCCACCAATTCTGTATTGTCTCCCATTGCCAAATACCTAGAGAAAATTCTCACACCTTTCACACAGTCTTCTCCTTCATTTCTGTTGGACACGGGAGATTTTCTCAGCGAGATCAAAAAATTACAAAACATTCCACCGAATACTATATTAGTAACAATGGATGTGAAGGATTTATACACCTCTATCCCTCACATCGATGGAATCAATTCGGTACATCACCTTCTCACTACTAAGGGCTTGGCAGAAGATCAGATAAACCTGGTCATTGAATTACTATCCATCATTCTATTCAATAATTTCTTTCTGTTTCAAAACACGTTCTATTTACAAATACGTGGTACAGCCATGGGATCCAACGTGGCGCCCCCGTATGCCAACACGTACATGGCGGATTTTGAATCCACCCATATCTATAAACATCCATTATATCTGCAACATGTTCTCCTTTGGAAACGATTCATAGATGACGTTTTCTGCCTGTGGGGTGGCACATTGGAATCTCTTCAAGAATTTCTTCTTTTCCTCAATTCATCTTGGCCAGGCATCACCTTTACTATGACATATGATTCTAATGAAATTAATTTTTTGGACACAATGATATTAAAGGACGCAAATGGCGTCATTACCACGGATCTATATGTCAAGCCCACAGACAAGAACAGTATTTTACATTTTTCTAGCTTTCATCCCCCCTCAGTTAAGAGATCCATTCCGATCTCTCAATATCAAAGGGTTAAACGAATTGTGACAAACGACACCCTGTGTGCAACTCGCACTCAGGATATGACTTTGAAATTCTCCAGGAGAGGTTACCCACTTCCACTCTTAGAAGAATCCCTAAATTATGTACCCAGAACACGCGTGAATACGAATGCGAAACGCATTCCTTTCATCCACACATATCATCCGTTTGCTTTCTTACTCCATAAAACAATTAAGCAACACTGGCATCTTCTAGCGACAGCCCATCCGAATATTCCTGAATTTAAAGAACCATTCATGCCTTGCTTCAAAAGACCACCAAATCTCAAAAACAATCTGATTCGCGCAGACATTGGTCCATCACCAATGGCAAGACAAAGATTTATTAGTCGCCCCAAAATGGGGACATACCCGTGTCTACATTGCGCCCAATGCAGTAATGTTCTCAAAGGTGATCGTTTCTATCACCCACATACAGGGAAAACGTTTCACATCAAACAATTTTTCACCTGTGACACATCCTTTGCAATATACTTAATCAAGTGTCCATGTGGATTATTATACATCGGAGAAACCACCCTCCCCGTGAGGGAAAGGATCTCAAAGCACAAATCCACTATAAGGTGTGCGAATTTACTTCTCCCTGTACCACATCATTTCCACTCGAAGGGACATACTATCTCCCAACTGAAATTTCAGGTGATTGACCACATACCCCCTTTGAGACGTGGTGGCGATCGGATCTCTCTGCTCAAAAAACGAGAATCATATTGGATACATACTTTAGAAACATTAACTCCTAAAGGTCTTAATAGGGATTATGATATATTGTCTTTCATTTGAATTATTACTTGTCTGCTAACTGTGGTTTCTTTTTCTCCAGAGCCGCCTATATTGACCCCAGAGGAAATGTTTTGGGCACTTAGACCACCACCCACTCTCCGCTTCCTATTATCACCTTATCAGACTACATGAGGCGATCTTACTGCCTTTTCTCTACTGAGCATGCTCCGTCTGGCAAGCACACCCCCTGTACGCATCACTGGAACGCATGTGGAGCGCTTACCTCACTTCCGGGTACGTCACTTCCGGCCACACGCTTCACCCGGAACCAGGAAATGCCTCATTCACTCTCCTATAAAACAACGGTCATGCACCACCCTCTGCCTGCATTTATCCAGCGGTGGACACCGCGATACTCCTGACACAGGGTAAGGTACATTGTCCCGTCCTCCAGGTTCGAGCGCTCATCATAGCCACACTCAGCTCATATACTTGCTCATTTTATCCCCTCAGGCAGCAGCATATACCTCATCTTAGGTATACCAAACCTCCACTACCGGTAACTTTCTCTTATGTATCTTTCCTCACACTAAAGTCACGTGGGAATTCATCTACTACATGATAAATATGTATTTCCTTCATAATTACAGACCCTAATATACAATCTGAACGTATGTCAGACCCCTACATCTGTACTATATGGTATGTGTACTTTGACTGCATGTTACACAGACCCAAGTTATTAGCTTGATATATCCCTTATACGTCTCTGACACATGTCACTCCACAGCACCTGACTAAACGAGCGGGGATTACCGCATTTTCCTAGTGTGTTATTTCTGGGGTAAGCATAAGAGACTTCACTTTGCTCACCCACCATATGCATTTCTATTCTCACTTATGCCACCACCATCATTTCCAGGTCATCATAGGCAAATAGAATCGCTCTGGCAATATTATTATATCTAACTGTGATCTACGGTACGTGCATTTTTTCTGTTGTACTACTCTGAAACGACTGAACCATTATTGTCTTCTTCTTCTACTTGATATACTCTTATTATTAATCTAAATGACCACGTGTAAATACTTTGTTTAGCATCTGTTATGCAACTTTCAAATTTAATTTATTCACCATATAATATTATTTTTTGTATAGTCACTGTTGAAGGTCCTTTGGGACCGAAACGTTTGACATCACTGACTACAATAAATACTACCACGTTTTCTCCAAGTTGAGTGCCGAGTTTTACTATATACTATTTGGATTGGGAACCTACTCAGGCACCTCTTTATACTGCAGTGCACACGCTTCATTCTTATATATAGTACTGCCCCTTAACGTGTAGCACGCAGATAGTGGGTATGTCTTCTACCACTTTCTCCTACAACTCAGAAGAAACCTCAGCAATATTGGCTCAGTCCCGTTTCTCTAGTGATTTCCTCAAAGCACCACCTCGTGAAACACGTGGACGCGATTTAGAAAGAGCACTTAGGCACCAAGTTAACCTTAGATTGCACAGTGCCACCTTATCGGAGTACCTCCGGGTGAAAAGAATACCCAGGGCTTGCGTGTGCCACTCCGCCCCACACTGTTTCACGACTCCCCAGATTTCTGTGCGAGATATGAACAAATACTAAACAAGTGTTCCTTCGATCTCATGACCCTCACGCTAGAACATCTGCACAAGGCCATCGAAACCAACTCAGCAGCTATCCAGAACATAGAAACCCAGTTAGCCACGACCGGCACCTCTGAGGAACTGCAGACACTGAAAACCCAGATACAAGGACGCATCGACCAACACGCCAGGGACACCGAGAGTCGGAAAAGAAATAAATTCTCCAGAGACACGGCTGACTACGAGTCCAACAGGGTCTATAAATGGCAGGACAACTCCTCCTTCAGACGACCACCTTCACGAGGTCAGCGTTCGTCCACGGACTACTCCACATCAGGGTCTGAACAGGAACGGAGCTCCTTTGGACCCCCTCCAGCTCCTTTTTTAGGACAGCGACGCCGCTTTTCAAGAAGAAGACCAGACGGGGCTCAAGATGTAAGAAACAACACGGACCAGATGCGAGTCACCCGCTCACAGGTACGGAGTCGCTGGTGATTAACATCTCCTCTAGATCCCTCGGCATTGCAGAGTATCAAGTACTACAAAAAGGCTTATCTTTCTGTCCAGCATATAAATACAAGACTTTTGACCTGGACATGGACTTACAGCGCTTTTTTCGGACATTACGACTTAAAGTGTATTTTTCCTCAGCAGATAAGGTCAATCCTACCTCAGGGGAACCTCACAACACACTATCCATACTGAATCTCGGCCTTCGCAATAAGAGCTCCTTTCGCCCCCCACATGGTTCACATGCGGTGGAGACATTCATAGATTTTGTCCAATCGTCATTCCTGAAACTACGGAAAGACATTGAACAGGGAAAACTCTTTTACCCTCCCAACATGTCTCAAATAGAGATACAGGCCTTGAAATCTCTTCAAGATGATGATACATTGATATTCAAACCCGCGGACAAGGCGGGGCCCTGGTTGTTATGGATAAGACTTCCTACATATCCGAGATTAATAGACAACTATCAGACACTTCCATCTATCGTGAATTACCTAGAGACCCTACCAGTGAGATCCGGTCCAAAATCGAGACTATTATCTCCAAGTACACTGAGCTTGGGGTTCTCGATCCTAAAACAGGCGACTATCTTCGCAATAAAAATCCGATCATCCCAGTGTTCTACACATTACCCAAAATTCACAAGAACCTACAGAATCCACCAGGGAGGCCTATAGTCGCCTCCACCAATTCTGTATTGTCTCCCATTGCCAAATACCTAGAGAAAATTCTCACACCTTTCACACAGTCTTCTCCTTCATTTCTGTTGGACACGGGAGATTTTCTCAGCGAGATCAAAAAATTACAAAACATTCCACCGAATACTATATTAGTAACAATGGATGTGAAGGATTTATACACCTCTATCCCTCACATCGATGGAATCAATTCGGTACATCACCTTCTCACTACTAAGGGCTTGGCAGAAGATCAGATAAACCTGGTCATTGAATTACTATCCATCATTCTATTCAATAATTTCTTTCTGTTTCAAAACACGTTCTATTTACAAATACGTGGTACAGCCATGGGATCCAACGTGGCGCCCCCGTACGCCAACACGTACATGGCGGATTTTGAATCCACCCATATCTATAAACATCCATTATATCTGCAACATGTTCTCCTTTGGAAACGATTCATAGATGACGTTTTCTGCCTGTGGGGTGGCACATTGGAATCTCTTCAAGAATTTCTTCTTTTCCTCAATTCATCTTGGCCAGGCATCACCTTTACTATGACATATGATTCTAATGAAATTAATTTTTTGGACACAATGATATTAAAGGACGCAAATGGCGTCATTACCACGGATCTATATGTCAAGCCCACAGACAAGAACAGTATTTTACATTTTTCTAGCTTTCATCCCCCCTCAGTTAAGAGATCCATTCCGATCTCTCAATATCAAAGGGTTAAACGAATTGTGACAAACGACACCCTGTGTGCAACTCGCACTCAGGATATGACTTTGAAATTCTCCAGGAGAGGTTACCCACTTCCACTCTTAGAAGAATCCCTAAATTATGTACCCAGAACACGCCGTGAATACGAATGCGAAACGCATTCCTTTCATCCACACATATCATCCGTTTGCTTTCTTACTCCATAAAACAATTAAGCGACACTGGCATCTTCTAGCGACAGCCCATCCGAATATTCCTGAATTTAAAGAACCATTCATGCCTTGCTTCAAAAGACCACCAAATCTCAAAAACAATCTGATTCGCGCAGACATTGGTCCATCACCAATGGCAAGACAAAGATTTATTAGTCGCCCCAAAATGGGGACATACCCGTGTCTACATTGCGCCCAATGCAGTAATGTTCTCAAAGGTGATCGTTTCTATCACCCACATACAGGGAAAACGTTTCACATCAAACAATTTTTCACCTGTGACACATCCTTTGCAATATACTTAATCAAGTGTCCATGTGGATTATTATACATCGGAGAAACCACCCTCCCCGTGAGGGAAAGGATCTCAAAGCACAAATCCACTATAAGGTGTGCGAATTTACTTCTCCCTGTACCACATCATTTCCACTCGAAGGGACATACTATCTCCCAACTGAAATTCCAGGTGATTGACCACATACCCCCTTTGAGACGTGGTGGCGATCGGATCTCTCTGCTCAAAAAACGAGAATCATATTGGATACATACTTTAGAAACATTAACTCCTAAAGGTCTTAATAGGGATTATGATATATTGTCTTTCATTTGAATTATTACTTGTCTGCTAACTGTGGTTTCTTTTTCTCCAGAGCCGCCTATATTGACCCCAGAGGAAATGTTTTGGGCACTTAGACCACCACCCACTCTCCGCTTCCTATTATCACCTTATCAGACTACATGAGGCGATCTTACTGCCTTTTCTCTACTGAGCATGCTCCGTCTGGCAAGCACACCCCCTGTACGCATCACTGGAACGCATGTGGAGCGCTTACCTCACTTCCGGGTACGTCACTTCCGGCCACACGCTTCACCCGGAACCAGGAAATGCCTCATTCACTCTCCTATAAAACAACGGTCATGCACCACCCTCTGCCTGCATTTATCCAGCGGTGGACACCGCGATACTCCTGACACAGGGTAAGGTACATTGTCCCATCCTCCAGGTTCGAGCGCTCATCATAGCCACACTCAGCTCATATACTTGCTCATTTTATCCCCTCAGGCAGCAGCATATACCTCATCTTAGGTATACCAAACCTCCACTACCGGTAACTTTCTCTTATGTATCTTTCCTCACACTAAAGTCACGTGGGAATTCATCTACTACATGATAAATATGTATTTCCTTCATAATTACAGACCCTAATATACAATCTGAACGTATGTCAGACCCCTACATCTGTACTATATGGTATGTGTACTTTGACTGCATGTTACACAGACCCAAGTTATTAGCTTGATATATCCCTTATACGTCTCTGACACATGTCACTCCACAGCACCTGACTAAACGAGCGGGGATTACCGCATTTTCCTAGTGTGTTATTTCTGGGGTAAGCATAAGAGACTTCACTTTGCTCACCCACCATATGCATTTCTATTCTCACTTATGCCACCACCACCATCATTTCCAGGTCATCATAGGCAAATAGAATCGCTCTGGCAATATTATTATATCTAACTGTGATCTACGGTACGTGCATTTTTTCTGTTGTACTACTCTGAAACGACTGAACCATTATTGTCTTCTTCTTCTACTTGATATACTCTTATTATTAATCTAAATGACCACGTGTAAATACTTTGTTTAGCATCTGTTATGCAACTTTCAAATTTAATTTATTCACCATATAATATTATTTTTTGTATAGTCACTGTTGAAGGTCCTTTGGGACCGAAACGTTTGACATCACTGACTACAATAAATACTACCACGTTTTCTCCAAGTTGAGTGCCGAGTTTTACTATATACTGAACGTATTCCCTGACGTCACGGACCATATGTGGCCACCAGTATGTCCTCGCCAGCAACTCAGATGTTCTTTTTGCCCCAAAATGTCCACCCACCCTGGACGAATGTGCCCAAGAGAGTACCTCCAGTCGCAAATTGGTGGGCACAAAAGTCTTGCCCGGAGGCACAGACTCAAGCGAAACCGGGGCCACAGTTCTTAGGCTCTCTGTGGGGACAATCAACCGAGGCTCCTCCTCCACCTCCTCAGAGGACACCACGGAGCAAGAAAGCGCATCGGCCCGAATGTTCTTCTCACCAGAGAGGAAATGGAGGGTGAAATGAAACCGGGAGAAGAACAGGGACCATCTGGCCTGATGAGAATTTAGCCGCTGGGCGGTCTGTAAATAGACCAAATTTTTGTGGTCAGTGAAAACTTGAAAGGGAAAGCGAGCCCCCTCCAGGAGATGTCTCCACTCGGAAAAGGCCAACTTCATGGCTAGCAACTCCCTATCCCCATTGGAATAATTCATCACCGCTGGTGTGAAGGTCTTGGAAAAGAAGAAACAAGGATGTTTCCGACCTTGAGCATCCTTTTGAAAAAGGACTGCTCCAGCACCAACGGACGAGGCATCGACCTCCAATAAAAAAGGCTTGTCAACCTCGGGGCGATGTAAGATGGGAGCGCTAGCAAAATGGGACTTAATTGAAGTAAAGGCCTTGGAGACCTCCTCTGACCACAATTTGGGATTGGCTCCCTTCTTGGTGAGGGCTACCAAGGAAGCTACCAAAGTGGAGAAGTGGGGAATTAATTGGCGATAGTAATTAATGAACCCCATAAAGCGCTGCACTGCTTTAAGAAAATGGGGTTCTTGCCAATCCATCACAGCCTGTAGTTTGGCAGGATCCATGGCCAATCCCTGGGCGGAGATTATATAGCCCAGGAAAGGTAAAGACTCCTGCTCAAACATGCATTTCTCCAACTTTGCATAGAGGGAGTTCACCCGTAACAGGTCGAAGACTTTGCAGACATCCCTCCAGTGAGAGTCAATATCTGGAGAAAAGATGAGAATATCATCCAGATAGACTACTACAGAGGTGGAAAGCATATCCCGGAAGATATCATTGACAAAGTCTTGGAAAACGGCTGGGGCATTACAGAGCCCGAAGGGCATCACCAGGTATTCATAATGCCCATCCCTGGTATTAAAAGCCGTCTTCCATTCGTCCCCCTCACGGATGCGAATCAGGTTATAAGCACCACGCAGATCTAATTTAGTAAATACCCTTGCTCCCCGGAGCCTATCAAAGAGCTCAGAGATCAGGGGCAATGGGTACTTAACGGTGATGGCGTTAAGACCTCTGTAATCTATACACGGACGTAATTCTCCACTCTTCTTCTGCACGAAGAAGAACCCCGCTCCTGCTGGTGACACCGACTTCCTAATGAACCCTCTTGCCAGATTCTCCTGGATATATTGAGACATAGCCTCCGTCTCAGGAAGAGAGATGGGATAGACCCTTCCCCGAGGAGGTTCTGCTCCAGGCAAGAGGTCAATAGGACAGTCGTAGGGACAAGGGGCGGCAGAGTCTCCGCAGCCTTTTTAGAGAACACGTCTGCATATGACTGATAACACTTGGGAAGAGGAGAAAGATCTGCGGGTATCTCTGTAGTGGTAACCTGAATGCACTCCCTGACACATCTGTCCTTACATGACTCACTCCAACCCAGTATCCTACCGGAGGTCCACTCAATATGAGGGGAGTGGGAACGGAGCCAGGGTACTCCCAGTAGGATTTTGTCTATTCCCTCGGGAAGGACGAGAAGGGAAATAATTTCCTGATGGGAAGGGGGTACACACAAAGTAAGAGGGACAGTCTGATGTGTAATTGGCGAGGGCAATGTCAACCCGTTCACTACACGGACAGTCACTGGTTTGTCGAGTGCTATCAGATGTATTGCGTGGCGATGAGCAAAGGTGGATAACATGAAATTCCCCTCTGCTCCTGAGTCCACACAAAGCTCGACTGTAAGTGTGGAAGAGTCCACAGTGACTGTCCCTTTAAATGTCATCTTGGAGGAAAATGCCGCTGTCTCTAGTGAACCTCCTCCCAGTGCCACTAGACGCGATCGCTTCCCCGATCGCTGTGGACATTTGTTGGCAGAGTGTCCTGTCTGCTGACAAAGGTTACAGACCACAGATACTCGGACAACTCGAGACTTAGGTCCTGCACGAGGAACCTCTGTGGCCTTTTGGGATTCGGACGCCAGATCTGGGGATTCAAGAGGTGTGGCAAAGGTGGGAGCCAACCGAATCCTCTGCCTACACTGGGCCCGCTCCAACCTCCGCTCGTGAAAACGGAGGTCGATGCGGGTAGATATGGAGATAAGCTTCTCCAGTGTGGCGGGAATCTCCCTGGTAGCCGAAGCGTCTTTAACATGGTCAGCCAGTCCTCGCCAGTAGACTGGAATGAGAACTTTATCCGACCAGTCTAGCTCTGAGGCCAGAGTCCGAAACTGGACGGAAAACTGACTGACCAAAGACGAACCCTGTGCCAATGCCAGCAGTTGTAGCGCCGTATCGTGGGTGACCTGAGGTCCTAAAAAGACCTTTTAAGAGCCTCCAGGAAACGAGGAGCACTCTGCACCATACTATCGTTGCGCTCCCACAGCGGCGTTGCCCACTCCAACGCTCTGCCCGAGAGTAGAGACAGTACAAAACCCACTTGTGCCCGATCCGTGGGGAAACGTGCAGCCAGAAGCTCGAGCTGTATAGAGCACTGACTCACGAATTCCCGACATTGCTTGCTGTCACCGGCAAACTTGTCAGGAAGCGGGAGGTGGGATAATGTAGGGGCAGAGGTGGCAGAGGACAAACTGGCTGCAGCCACGCTAGCAGCCTGAACAGCGACTGCAGTAACATCCACAGCTGAGGTTGTGCGCTCAAGAGCCGCCAACCTACCCTCCAGCTGCTGGATGTACTGCGGTAGACGCTGGTCATCTGCCATTTTACTAGCCAGACCCTGGCGCTAATATTATGTTAAGGGCCTGCGGAATGCACCTAATAGATATTATGGAGAGGTGCGTTCGCAGCCCGGGGTCCACCGTGCAGGCGGAGCCTGCTGATAGTAAAATGGCGCAAGAAGCAAACTCTGTTATCCCGCAGAGTCGCCAAAATAAACGCCGTAACGCACTGTGGCAATATGTGCGAACTCTGTTATTCCACAGAGCCGCTAGAAGGAGTGCCGCAGCGCTATATGGCGATGTGTGCGAACTCACTTAACACCACTGAGTCGCAAAATAAACACGCTAGGGCGCTGTCTAGCGATGAAAGCGATCCCTGTTACGTCACAGAGCCGCTGAGAAAAACTTATGTGTCCTGTCAGGCACCCAGGTACACAGTTGACTGCTAAGCGAACATAGAACGTGATCATGCGCTAATGTCCTCGCGGGAGACACCCGCAATCTATGGCATCTGAACGCCAGGCCCTGAATATGGCAATCAAACTCCTCACCGGTTATGCCGGTAATCTAGGGCATCTAGGACACCGACCCTGACCAGCTAGCATACCAAACTCCTCACCGATTAAGTCGGTATTCTAGGGGCTTATTTCAGCCAGGCCCTAACTACACACACGCATGACCACACTGGCGCAAAGCATATGACAATTGATATTAGCGCATGGCGGCCCAGCCATGCCACCCTTTTATAGCAACAGCTACAGGACCTGCCAGAAACAAGGACCAATGAGAAACTGTTCCAAAACACATGCAGTTTCAGAACCTTCCTGGCAGACCAATAGGAGCTGCTGCAGTACCTGAACATGTGACCCCTGATCTCCAATGAGAGATCTTACCCTGAGCATGCTCAGAAGGGGAAACGCAGGACTTCGTCCCAAAGATGTCTGCTCCAGCACTGGCTATAATAGCAGATCCAGGAGAGGCAGCAGTAAGTCTCTGCACAGTACTGGAATGGGCAAGATGCTGGGACCGACGTCTCTGCTGAGCAGGCTCCACTGCGGCCGGAGACGAATGGGGGACCGCAGCAGGACTTGTTCGAGACTCCCCTTGTGCAGCAGCGAGAACTCGAGCCCTAACAAATGTGGCCTGGTGTTTGGACCACACTATTAGCAAAAATGATTTTGATTCACAAATGTGGCTTAGTGTCTGGATCACACTATTAGCACAAACGATTTAGATTAGGAAATGTGGCCTGGTGTCTGGACCACACTATTATCAGAAAGGATTTAGATTCAGAAATGTGGACTCCTGGCTGGACATTAGCACAAACTCTTTAGATTCTGAAATGTGGACTCCTTGCTGCACCAGATAATTAGCAGAAAGGATTTATATTCTGAAATGTGGACTTCTGGCTGCATCACACTATTAGCACAAATGAATTAGATTCTCAAATGTGGACTCCTGGCTGCACCACACTAGTAACACAAATAATTTAGATTCTGAAATGTGGACTCCTGGCTGCATCACACTATTAGCACAAACAGTTTAGATCCTCAAATGTGTATTCCTGGCTGCACGACTTTATTAGCACAAATTATTTAGATGCTGGAAGGTTGATATGACACAAAATCCAAACTAGCTGACAATAAAGCGCCTAGCTAACTTGCTGACTATTTGAAGCAGCAGGAGTAGCCTTTCTGCGCTGTTACACTGACAAAATGACTCAAAACCAAAATGTTTGCTTTTTATATGGAGAAGAGAAGCCCTTGTGTCTGGACATTGTGGATGGTTTCTGCGCCTTGATAGCTGCCGGAATCTCCCCACATAAAGTTAATTAAAAAAAATATGCAGTCCGCTACTACTCTGTCTTCTCCCCATGCTCTCCCCTCATCAAACACGTCCACCCCCCCCCAACTCATCATATAACACCACTATCCTAATCAAAGTTCTAACAAAAGCATTAGTGGAATCTCGATGATTTACAGAGATTTGGTCGAATTTTGTCAATTTTGAGGAAAATTGCTTGGGAAGCCGAACACAAATATGTAATGGTCTTGCCGATTTTCAGATTGGTGAATGCATTCCAAACAAGTTCACTTATCTCTACAAAGGAAGGCATGAACTCAGAATACATTCATTTGATTTCAATATTTCAATATGTCAAAGTGCTTTAAAGATTATATTGGATTTAGGTTGGATGTCAGATAAAAAAATCTATGCTTATTATAATTTTGTGTGCAGTTACCAAAGAGCGAAGGATAAAAACTGCCCAACTGACAAATGGTTCTTAAATTATTTTAAAGGTTATGTGGCTTTTTGTTTCTCTTAATAGAGAATTAGCCTTTTATATGATTTTTCTTCTGATGATTTATCTTTACAATGGCAGAGTTTAATGTAATGAGCTTGATTTAAGAGTGTCTGCTTAAGACATAACAGTGATTTTGTATCTGCATATGACCACATTGTATTATTCTTGTTGCTAGCGGAAGGAATGCTAAATGAATGTATTGATATATGGCTTCTCCTTATACATGTTTCAAACCCATATACAAGCCTGAGATAGTGACTCATACACATTTGCCAAATAAACCCTGCGTGAGTTAAGACTGAGGGCACTATAGCAAAATAACATTGTTGTCTATGGAGATACTTTCCCTAAAGAATCAAGTGGAGAATTCAAAGTAAAATGCACAGAACCTTGGAAACTGGTAAGTATCCAACAGAGACCTTATTTCTTGCTTGTGTTTTTAAATAGGTACTTTGTAGGGAGTTAAGAGATCCAACTGTGAAACAAGGTTAATCTATACATGTTAAGGAACAGGTCCATTATGCTACACAAATCACTTGTGCCAAGAAAGCTTTCCTTCTTTTGTTCATTATGCTTGTCAGACTATGATTGAGTGCGAGCACTGCTGTTCTAAATAGCTTTTCAAAATTAAAGACACAGGTTAAAATGCTTGTTAGAAATTCCTAAGCATCGTGGCTGAAAAAAATGTGTTAGGAAATCTGAATCACTAAAATAAAGCTTATCAGAGTGATTCACACCTCATATAAAATACATTGTTTACTTAAGTGACAGATGCAAGAGTTTACTAGTTTACATGTCAGGTAATATGTTAAGATCTTTCAGCAACACAAAAATGTCATGTTAAATAAAGAAAATAAAATTATACATGGACATACAGTAGTTACCTGATTGTCTTCTCAGCCATCATAGACACAATATACATATGGGGGAAATAGTCATTTAGAACTACATTGCATTCTTCATATTTCTTCAATAAACATTTAATTTGTAGTGCCAACATAAATTGTCCGCTATCGCTTATGATTGGTAGCAGTGCAATATAATAATATTTGGCAGCTGTGAAAAATCAGTAGATTGGACCATCACTACAGTTTAGCTACAGTGTCTACAGGAGTCTGTGTTAGTTTGAGATACACCCCATCTATCATTAGTTCAGAATACTGCTTTCTCCCTCCCTACTGCTGATCTGCCTGATTGCTGTGAATAAACCCAAGTCTCTCAAACAAGCTATACAAGAAGAAGAAGAAATGAGAAAACAGCATTAGGCAAGTGCCACCCATATTCTAATATGCAAATTGCCTCTTCAAACAAAGAGGACTTGTACTCTATAGCGCCACCTATTGGAATTAGCGATCCTACAAGTCACAATCAACCCTTTAACGAGTCTTGTAATATGACTTAGGATAAAAGCCAAATCAGAATCTCCATTTGCAAATGCCAGATCTAGTATGTCACTCTCCACAAGGAGAAACCTTACCCCCTAGACCCATATTCTAAGGCATTTAAGGGGGAGTCTGAAAAAAGTTTCCTTATCAGAATGGCACATTTGTGTGATAGGTGCCATCATTTCGGTAGGATGAATACTATTGTAGTGCATGGTAAATGAAATAATATTTCCCAAAAAATTATAGTACAAGTGAGAGATTGCTCTAAGAAGGGTGTGGAGTCAAATATGGAGCATATAGCTGACTAACGGGGTAAAGCATCCTTGTTCCAGGTTTGGATAAATAATAATAAATTACATAGTATATATTAGTTATTAAGAAAAAGACAAATATAGTACTATGATAACTTTTAAATGCTATCACAATGCCTGTTTCACTTACTACAACTATTAATTCAGAGGGTTTTTCTTGTCTTCTGTATTCAGGAGCACAATTCCAGCTTCGTTCTAGCAAAGTGACAGTGCACTCTTGATGACTGAATGTTTGGGTTAGGGCATGGCTGAGCCACTGGCCTGAACTGTGCACTCTCTTATGATGCAAGCAGAGGGACTTTTGGACTCTTCAGAAATGGAGAAGCACAGGGACACTGAAGCTAGCCAGATGAAACGATCTGGCTATCTTCAGAGCAGTGCTTGGATGCTCTATGTCAAATATCTTGAAAGTGCCTAGGTAATTTTAACAACATGAAGTACACAAAAAAAAAAAAAATTTCCTCTGTACTTGAGAATGGAGATTTGGAATGGAACATTGCTTCTATTTACAAGCACTCTTGCAGAGAAAAATTAAAATCCATAAAGACATCTCCAGAGAGGGAATATATCACCCTCATATTGAACATATGAGATTTATTATAACTGGGGAAGAGAGAAAGAGCCTAAACTTCAATCTCCATTGAAGTGGGGACCTCCTGCAATAACCAGGTATTTACAACAAAAGATTTACTTTGAAATCCAGACACTAAGCTTGGCATTCATTTATTCAGAGGTGGAGAAGTACACTTCTGAGACAAGAGATTCGTCTATTCAAATTACTGGTCCCCAGACTTTTTGGAGCCAGTGGTCAGTGATGAAGCTTGGAGTTTGCATCGATCCAATATTTATGGGAGTAATATTTTCGTTGTCGTAGCAATGGGACAAATATAACGTATTCACTCACATCATCGTAAGACCATTCTAACCCCTTCAACATAATATCGGTTCTATGGATGATGCTATCCAGGACATGTTTCATCTCTATATAAAAGGTATAAATTGCAATAGGAAACAGGACTACAATATTTACTGACTAGGACTTCCAGGGGTGAAGATATCCTTAAAGTTTGGGGTCTCATGAAATTATAACAGACCTAGCACATCCCACAATCAGCCCCCATATCAACTCACCAAGGGAAGGTATGTGGGCATGATCTTGATCTAATAAAAATCAGAGTTTGGGTTTTAGTCATTTGTCAGTCCTGGAGGGTACGGTTCGCTGTGGTTTTGTCCGTTCCTCTAAGGAGTTTCCCTGAAAGGATTACTTCCCTCGGTTAAGCTCTTAGCCATTTCCGCCACAGTTTTAGTACTTTTTTATTTGTTATCCCCTTTCTACCATTAGACGTACTATCCCGTCCAAGTGCACTGGGACTTAATTCCCATGGACGGGATAGTACGTCATGGGCGATCGACCGCGCTCACGGGGGGAGCGCGGTCGATCGCGGCCGGGTGTCAGCTGATTCTCACAGCTGACACCTGGCACTAAGCGCCAGGAGCGGTCACAGACAGCTCCTGGTACTTTAACCCACAGCACACAGCGATTAAACATGATCACAGCGTTCAGGTGGCATAGGAAGCATCACGCAGGTGCTTCCCTGAGACCCTCAGAACAACGCGATGTGATCGCGTTGTTCAGGGGGCCTCCTCCCTGCAGGCCCCAGGATCCAAGATGACCACGGGGTCCTTCTGGGTCCTGCAGGGAGGTGGCTTGTCAGTGCCTGCTAAATGCAGGCGCCGGCAAGCCTCCTGCACTGCCTGTCCGAACTCTGATCTGACACAGTGCAGTGCAAAGTGTCAGATCAGCGATCTGACACTATATAGTGATGTCCTGCCCAGGGACAAAGTAAAAATTAAAAAAAAAAAATTATACTGTGTAAAAATATTTAAAAAAAAATCTCTAAATAATAAAAAAAAATTTCTCCAATAAGCACATTATTATTATGTAAATAAAAAAAACAATAAAAGTACACATATTTAGTATCGCCACATCTGTAACGACCTGCCCTATAAAACTGTCCCACTAGTTAACCCCTTTAGTAAACCCCTTAAAAAAGAGGCAAAAAAATAATGCTTTATCATCATAATGCCGAACAAAAAGTGGGATAACACGCGATCAAAAAGACGGATATAAATAAACATGGTACCGCTGAAAACGTCATCTTGTCCCGCAAAATAATGCGCCATGATACAGCATCATTAGCGAAAAAATAAAAAAGTTATAGCTCGCAGAATAAAGCGATGCAAATATAATTATTTTTTATATAAAACTGTTTTTATTGTATAAAAGCATCAAAACATAAAAAAATATAAATGAGGTATTGCTGTTTTCGTACTAACCCGAAGAACAAAAAGGGCTTTATCAATTTTACCACACGCGTAATGGTATAAATGCCCCCATCAAAAGACATTCATGAATTGCTGGTTTTTGTTCATTCTGCATCCAAAAAATCGTAATAAAAAGGATCAAAAAACATCATGTGCCCAAAAATGGTACCAATAAAAACGTCAACTCGTTCCCCAAAAAATAAGAGCTCACATGACTCCGTGGGCCAAAATATGGAAAAATTATAGTTCTCAAAATATGGTGATGCAAAAACTATTTTTTGCAATATAAAGCGTCTTTTAGCATGTGACAGCTGCCAAACATAAAAGACACAATATATTAGCTAGGGAAAAGTAATAATTAAAAAAATGTATGTATTTCCATTTTCCCATTAGGGTTAGGGTTGGGGCTAAAGCTAGGGTTAGGGTTGGGGCTAAAGTTAGGGTTAGGTTTGGGGCTAAAGTTAGGGTTAGGGTTGAGGCTAAAGTTACTTTTACAGTTGGGGCTAAAGTTAGGGTTAGGGTTGGGAATAGGGTTAAGGGTGTGTTATGGTTAGGTTTGTGGTTAGGGATATGGTTAGGGTTGGGATTATGGTTAGGGGTGTGTTGGGGGTTAGGGTTGAAGTTATAATTGGGGGGTCTCCTCTGTTTAGGCACATCAGGGGCTTTCCAAACGTGAAAGGCATGTGATCTCAATTCCAGCCAATTCTGCGTTGAAAAAGTCAAATGGTGCTCCTTCACTTCTGAGCTCTGCCATGGCGCCAAACAGTGGTTTACCCCCTCATATGGGGTATCTGCGTACTCAGGACAAATTGCAGAATAACTCTTGGGGTCCAATTTCTTCTGTTACCTTTGGGAAAAAAAAAATTGGGGGCGAAAATATCATTTTTGTGGAGCAAAATATGATTTTTTATTTTTATGGCTCTATGTTATAAACTTCTGTGAAGCCCTTGGGGGTTCAAAGTTCTCACCACACATCTAGATAAGTTCCTTTGGTGGTCTAGTTTCCATAATGGGGTCACTTGTGGGGGTTTCCAATGTTTAGGCACATGAGGGGCTCTCCAAATGCAACATGATGTCCGATTTCAATTCCTCCCAATTTTGCGTTGAAAAAGTCAAATGGCGCTCCTTCCCTTCCATGCTCTGCTATGCGCCAAAACAGTGGTCCCCCCACATATAGGGTATCAGCATACTCAGGAAAAATTGCACAATAACTTTTGGGGTCAAATTTTTCCTGTTACTCTTGGGAAAATAAAAAAATTGGACCTGAAGTAATGTTTTTGTGAAAAAAAGTTAAATGTTCATTTTTTTTAAACATTCCAAAAATTCCTGTGAAGCATCTGAAGGGTTAATAAACTTCTTGAATGTGGTTTTGAGCACCTTGAGGGGTGCCGTTTTTAGAATGGTGTCACTTTTGGGTATTTTCTATCATATAGACCCCTCAAAGTGACTTCCAATGTGACGTGGTCCCTAAAAAAAATGGTGTTGTAAAAATGAGAAATCGCTGGTCAACTTTTAACCCTTATAACTTCCTAACAAAAAAATGTGGTTGGAAAATTGTACTGATGTAAACTAAACATGTGGGAAATTGTATTTACTAAGTATTTTGTGTGACATATCTGTGTGATTTAAGGGCATTTAAATTCAAAGTTGTAAAATTGCGAAATTTTCTAAATTTTCCCCAAATTTCAATTTTTTACACAAATAAATGCTAGTCATATCAAAGAAATTTTACCACCATCATGAAGTACAATATGTCGTGAGAACACAGTGTCAGAATTACCAGGATCCATGGAAGTGTTCCAGAGTTATTACCTCATAAATGGACAGTGGTCAGAATTGTAAAAATTGACCCAGTCATTAACATGCAAACAACCCTCTGGAATAAAGGGGTTATACATTGTGATTGTATATACCATACTGTTTTATTCCCATTTGTAACACCTTTGTATATTTTTTATAAACAGTGCCTTCATTTCCGGATTAAATACAGTATATAAGATTTAATAGCTCCTTTCCTCTTGCTCTGTAAACCATACCCCTGATGTCATGCTACCTGTAACGGATGTCAAATTGGGCTCTATAAATGATTGGAGGTGGCAGTCAGTAGTTCCTTTTGTAATTGTGGAGTTGGCAGTGTTCATATCTGGGTATACACACTGACGAGCAATAGGGTAACAATATTTTGAATTTTTGTCTTTCAGGTTGCATATCTCATCATCCACTACTGCTTCAAATATAAGACTACCATAATTTTATAGACAATCATCTTGGCTATCTCATACAAAAATTTGACTTGCAACTATTGGGAATATGATTAGTTATGCACATTTTTGTCATGTCAGTGCATTGTTACTGTTTTGTTCCTACTAGTGGAAAAATCTTTTTCTTCCTGTACACTTGAAAATACAACCTGTTCTCACATTCCCTAACAGCTCAGTGTGTTATTAGACTGATTCTCAAGTGAAAGTTCACTGGTTTGAATTGAGAAGCAGCCATAAAGAAGATTTCCCAAGAAAACAGAAACAGCATCATGCAGTTCATAGAATCATAGAATGGTAAAGTTGGAAGGGACATCTGGTCCAACCCCCTGCTCAAAGCAGGATTCACTAAATCATCCCAGACAGATGTCTGTCCAGCCTCTGTTTGAAGACTTCCGTTGAAGGATAACTCACAACCTCTCGTGGCGGCCTGTTCCACTCATTGATCCCTTTAACTGTCAAAAAGTTTTTTCTAATATCTAATCTGTGTCTCCTCCCATTCAGTGTCATCCCATTGCTTCTAGTCTTTCCTTGTGCAAATGAGAATAAATATGATCCTTCTACAATGTGACAGCCCTTGAGATATTTGTAGACAGCTATTAAGTCTCCTCTCAGTCTTCTTTTTTGCCAGCTAAACATTCCAAAATCCTGTAACTGTTCCTCATAGGACATGGTTTGCAGACCGGACACCATTCTGGTCGCTCTTCTCTGAACTTGCTCCAGTTTGTTAATGTCTTTTTTAATATGTGGTGCCCAAAACTGGACACAGTATTCCAAATGAGGTCTGACCAAAGAGGAGTAGAGGACAATAATGACTTCACGTGATCTAGACTGTATGCTTCTGTTAACACATCCCAGAATTGTATTTGCCTTTTTTGCTGCTGCATCACCCTTTTGACTCATGTTCAGTCTGTGATCTCTTAGTATACCCAAGTCTTTTTCACATGTGCTGTTGCTTAGCCCTATTCCTCCCATTCTGTATACGCTTTTTTCATTTTTATTTCCAAGATGTAGTACATTCATTGATAGCGGTCTCTCAGCCAAGAAAATTGCCAAAGTGCATAATGTGAGTGCCATGACAGTTGGAAGAATACAAAATGAATTCTGTCCATGCATTCAAAAGAGTTGAATGTACTGGTAAAATATTAGAGTCAACAAGTTGGCTCATCACAAGTTCTATCAGTTCTGTCATGACATACATGGCCGTGGAGGTGGCTCGTATGCTTCGTAATAGAGAGATTGCAGATGTCTGTGTAAGCACCCTGCAATGCACATAACACAAGTCTGGAATGGTAGCTCGAAGCCTCAACTTCAATATCATCATAAGAAGCGTCGGCATTAATTTGCAAAAATGCACAAAAAGTAGTCAGTAAACGATTGGAAACGGGTGATTTGGAGAGATGAGATGAAAGTCAATACACTGGGCTCTGATGGGTGCAAATTGGTGTAGAATAAACAAGATTGAAAAGAGCTAATAGAATGAGAAATTGAAGTAACTGTCAAGTTCTGTCGAGGAAGTCTGATGATATAGGATTCTTTCACAGCCAAAGGTGTTAGATAGTTGACCTGGATCGATGGTGGTCTCAAAGCTTAGCTATATGTAACCATCCTACAAGACCAGTTATTTCATAAAATACAAAAAAGTTTAGTGTCTGCTCACCTCCTCTGAAGCGCACGGATCCTACTGTGTGGCAAGTTTTCAGAACTTAGAAAAAATAAGTCCAGCGCTTTAAGTCCATAAAATCCTTTTTCTTTTATTCCAAAACTTCCAATGACATAAAAACAGTTAAGTCATAGTCCAGACATTAAAAACATACGTGTTTCAATGCAAAAACCTGTGTTTTAATCATTGGCAAGGATCTAATGGCAGACTGAACATTTTGAGCTAGTTCACACTTCAATCCCACCCACCAGACCTGGCTCCTGATAGGGACATGTTATGAATGTGCTAGAGATGGTTTCTGAGCAGAGGCTCCCTCTGGTGGTTACAGACAGTACTGAACCTTTCAGCGAGGAGTGGCAATCTGGGTTCACTGACTGGTCTGATATAAGGGAGGTTCCCTCCCATGATGGTTGCCACTGATCAATTGTTCTTGTCTCAATTGTGGTTCCTGGTTCATTTGGAAGTTTGCTGGAGTCTTGCCTGCATCTCCTGCTTTCAGATAAGATATCTTTTGCTTTTCTTTTTGTGCTTGCTTTTTGCATTGTTTTCTGCACTTTTGTGGAGGTCAGCCGGGTTCCCTCCTGGGGCCTGAGCTCCTCACAGTTTATCTGCAGCCACTGTTATTTGCTCATTTGATTTTTCCTGTTTTTTCAGCGGCTGCGGCTTGGTTTTTGTTCACACTGAGATCTGATTTAGTGGGTGGCGAGATCGTGTGATCTCAGTATTTTTGTAATCAGAATTGTTGGATTTTTGTAGGGTTTTCTGGGTTGCAGAAAGTAATCTCTCCTGTCCTATCCTATTTAGACAGCTTGTGGCCCCAGCGTTTGCTCAGTCTATTTTCTGCCTATGTTTTTATTTTCATCTTGTCTAACTGCCATTATATGTTTGGGGGCTTCCTATTTTCTTTGGGGATCTGCTCCCGGGCAGATAGCTTTCATCTTTCTGCCTTTAGGTGTAGTTATCTCTCAGGCTGTGACGAGGCATCTAGGATCAACGTAGGAACGCTCCACGGCTACCTCTAGTTGTGTCGTTAGTTTAGGAATCTGCAACCCATCAGTTACCAACATCTCAGGTGTTCGGCTGCCCTGCTGTTGTTCCTGTCCTCCTCAGCTACCGAAACATAACAGTATCACCGGCCATAACTGAAAATTATATGGTACTCACAGAAGGGAAAGATAGTGTGGAAAGAAAAAAGTTGTCAGAGTTGTCAGAGATTTTTTTTTTTCTGTCTGTTGCATTTTTTCCCTCTTTTTCTCTGGGTGCTGAGGAGGATTTTTTTTTCTCAATGGAGTTTGCACAGTTGTCTGGCCGTGTGGATCAGCTTGCCACTGAGGTTCGGAGTATTGCTACCTATCTTGCTGGGTTGCCGGTTGTGGAACCTAGGATTCCCATGCCAGATTTATTTTTGGGGGATCGGGCTAAATTTCTGAATTTCAAAAATAACTGTAAGTTGTTTTTTGCCTTGAAGCCTAAGTCCTCAGGGAACGCAGCACATCAGGTTCAAATTGTCATCTCTCTCCTGCGCGGCGACCCTCAGTATTGGGCTTTCTCCCTGACACCTGGGGATCCTGTTTTGAATGATGTTGATGTATTTTTTCAGGCTCTGCGGTTGTTGTACGATTAACCTAATGTCACTGATCAGGCTGAGAAGACCTTGTTGGCATTAAGTCATGACTGTGAAGCCGCTGAACTGTACTGTCAGAAATTTCAAAAGTGGGCAGTCCTGACCAAATGGAATGATGATGCTTTGGCAGCCCTTTTTCGGAAGGGTCTGTCAGAAAATGTAAAGGACGTCATGGTGGGATTCCCTGCTCCCTCTGGTCTCAATGATTCTATGTCTTTGGCTATTCAAATTGACAGACGTTTGCGTGAGCGCAGAGGTATGTGTGAGGTGGTGTTGCCTTGTGGGCCCGCTCCTGAGCCCATGCAGTGTGATGGAGTGACTTCTGAGGCACAGCATCATGAATTTCGAAAGCGCAATGGGTTATGTTTCTACTGTGGTGACGCCTCTCATGCTATTTCCATCTGCCCTAAGCAGGGAAGACGTTTTGCGCGCTCAGTTGTCTTGGGTAGTGTTCAAACTAAATTTCTGTTGACTGTTACCCTGATTTGCTCCATGTCCACATTTTCGGCTCAGGTTTTTCTTGATTCAGGAGCAGCTATTAACCTGATGGATTTCGACTTTGCCAAACGTTGTGGGTTTCCCATGATACCCCTGCGGAAGTCTATTCCCCAATTGGGCATTGATTCTACCCCTTTGGCGGAGAATAAACCCCAATTTTCTACTCAGGTGATAATGAGGGTTGAACCAGATCATCAGGAGAGTTGCAAATTTTTGGTGTTGCATAATCTGCATGACATTATTGTTCTGGGTTTCCCTTGGTTGCAGATTCATAATCCTATTTTGGATTGGAAATCTGTTTCTGTGACCAGTTGGGGCTGCCAATGTGTTAATGCTGGCACTCCTGTTTTTTCTGCCTCTCCCCAGTCTCAGGATGTTCCTGACTTTTTGACTGATTTTTCTGATGTGTTTAGTGAAAGTAAATCTGCCTCCTTACCCCCTCACAGGAGCTACGATTGCGCTATTGAATTAGTGCCTGGTGGTAAATTTCCTAAAGGTCGCCTTTCTAATTTATCTGTACCTGAACACGATGCTATGCGATCTTATATCAAGGAGTCATTGGAGAAGGGTCATATCAGACCATCCTCTTCACACTTGGGCACCGGTTTTTCTTTGTGGCCAAAAAGGATGGTTCATTGAGGCCGTGTATTGATTATCGCCTCCTGAATAAGATAACTGTGAAATATCAATATCCGTCACCCTTGATTTCTGACCTGTTTTCCAGAGTGAAAAGTGCTACTTGGTTTACCAAGCTTGACCTCAGGGGGGCGTATAACCTTATTCGTATTAAGCACGGGGATGAATGGAAGATGGCGTTTAATACCCCAGAGGGGCACTTTGAGTACCTAGTGATGCCCTTTGGGCTTACTAATGCCCCTTCCGTCCTCCAATCCTTCATGAATGATATTTTCAGGGATTTTGTGGATAAATTTCTGATTGTTTATTTGGATGATATCTTGATTTTTTCCAATGACTGGGACTCTCATGTGAAACATGTTCGGACTGTGTTCCAGATTTTGAGAGAGAATGCACTGTATGTGAAGGGATCAAAGTGTCTTTTTGGCGTACAGAAGGTCTCATTTCTGGGATTCATTTTGTCTCCGTCTGTTATTGAAATGGACCCTGTCAAGGTTCAGGCCATCTGTGATTGGGTTCAACCTACTTCATTGAAGGCTCTTCAGAGATTTTTGGGTTTTGACAATTTTTATCGTAAATTTATTGGTAATTTCTCTGGTATTGTTAAACCATTGACTGATCTGACCAGAAAGGGTTCAGATGTGGTGAATTGGCCTCCTGAGGCAGTCTCTGCATTTCAGGAACTTAAGCAGAGATTCATTTCTGCTCCTGTTCTACGGCAGCCTGATGTTTCTCTGCCGTTTCAGGTGGAGGTTGATGCCTCTGAGATTGGGGCAGGTGCCATTTTGTCCCAAAGGGATCCAGAGACCTCTAAGAGTAACCCTTGTGCCTTTTTCTCTCGAAAGTTTTCTCCAACTGAACGTAATTATGACGTGGGTAATCGGGAGTTATTGGCCATGAAGTGGGCCTTTGAAGAGTGGAGACATTGGCTGGAAGGAGCCAAACACCAGGTGGTGGTCCCCACGGACCATAAGAACCTGGTTTGTCTCGAATCAGCCAAGCGACTTAATCCTAGACAGGCCAGGTGGGCCTTGTTTTTCACACGTTTTAATTTTGTGGTTTCTTTTCTTCCTGGAACTAAGATTGTTAAGGCGGATGCCCTCTCAAGGAGTTTCTTTGCGGATTCTCCTGAGTTATCTGATCCTACTGTTATTTTGAAAGAGGGTGTAGTACTTTCCGCCATCTCGCCCAATTTGAGACTGGCTCTGGAGGGGTGTCAGGAGGATAAACCTGAGCGCTGCCCTGTTGGGAAATTGTTTGTCCCAGACCAGTGGAAGAAGAGTGTGATGTCTGATATTCATTGTTCCGCGTTGGCTGGTCATCCTGGGATTTTTGGTACCAGAGACTTGGTGAGTCGGTCCTTTTGGTGGCCTACTTTGTCTCGTGACGTCAGGGACTTTGTGCAGTCCAGTGGGACTTGCTCTCTTTCCAAGCCTTGCTCTCGCTCTATTGGTTTGTTGATGCCATTACCTGTGCCCAAGATGCCATGGACCCATATCTCTATGGATTTTATTTCCGACCTCCCTGTTTCTCAGAAAATGACCGTTATCTGGGTAATCTGTGATAGGTTTTCCAAGATGATACATCTTGTGCCATTACCTAAGTTACCTTCCTCCTCCGAATTGGTACCTTTGTTCCTTCAGCACGTTTTTCAGTTACATGGCATTCCGGAGAACATTGTGTCTGACAGAGGAGTCCAGTTTGTTTCCAGATTTTGGAGGACATTTTGTTTTAAACTTGGTGTTCAATTATCTTTCTCCTCTGCATTTCATCCTCAGACCAATGGACAAACTGAGAGAACAAACCAGACCTTGGAGACTTATTTGAGATGTTTTGTGTCTGCTGATCAAGATGACTGGGTCTCTTTTTTGCCTTTGACTGAGTTTGCTCTTAATAATAGGGCTAGCTCTACCACCTTGATGTCTCCATTTTTCTGCAATTCTGGGTTTCACCCTCGATTTTCTTCGGGACAGGCGGAGGCTTCTGTCTGTCCGGGTGTTGACTCTGTTGTGGAGCGTATGCAGCAGATTTGAGACCAGGTATTGGAGAGATTGTCTCTCTCTCAGGAGAAGGCCCAACGGTTTGCCAACCGGCATAGGACTGATGGTCCTCGGTTTAAAGTGGGGGACTTGGTTTGGTTGTCCTCAAGAAATATCCCTATGAGGGTTGCATCTCCAAAGTTTAAGCCTAGGTTCATTAGACCTTATAAGATCATGGAGATTCTTAATCCTGTTTCCTTCTGTTTGCTTCTTCCAGGGACATTTAAGATCCATAACGTGTTCCACAAGTCCTTATTGAAGAGGTTTGTCGAGCCAGTGGTTCCTATGGCTGCGCCTCCTGACCCTGTTTTGGTTGAGGGCAATCTGGAGTATGTGGTTGAGAAAATATTGGATTCTCCTTTTTCTAGACAGAAACTCCAGTATTTGGTTAAGTGGAGAGGTTATGGTCAGGAGGACAATTCTTGGGTGTTTGCTTCGGACATCCATGCTAGGAGACTGATCCGTGCCTATCACCGAGCTCATCCTGATCGCCTGGTTGCACAAGTGAGGGTTCGGTGACCCCTCCTCAAGGGGGGGTACTGTTATGAATGTGCTGGAGATGGTTTCTGAGCAGAGGTTCCCTCTGGTGGTTGCAGACAGTACTGAACCTCACAGCGAAGAATGGCAATCTGGGATCACGGACTGGACTGATATAAGGTAGGTTCCCTCCCATGATGGTCGCCGATGATCAATTGTTCTTGTCTCAATTGTGGTTCCTGGTTCATTTTGAAGTTGCTGGAGTCTTGCCTGCACCTGCTGCTTTCAGATAAGATATTTTCTGCTTTTCTTTTTGTGCTTGCTTTTTTCATAGTTTTCTGCACTTTTGTGGAGGTCAGCCGGGTCCCCTCCTGGCGGCCTGTGCTCCTCTCAGTTATCTGTAGCCACTGTTATTTGTTCATTTACTTTTTCCTGTTTTTTCAGTGGCTGCGGCTTTGTTTTGTTACACCAGAGATCTGACTTAGGTGGTAGAGATCGTGTGATCTCAGGTTTTTTTTGGCAATCAGAAGTGCTGGTATTTTTTAGGGCTTTTGTTGGATTGCAGTCAGAATTCTTTCCTGTACTTTTCTGTCTAGACAGATTGGGCCCCAACGTTTGCTCATTCTATTTTATGTCTGTGTCCGTGCTATCTTCTTGTCTAACCGCCATTATATGTTTGGGGGCTTCCTATTTTCTTTGGGGATCTGCTCCGGGGCAGATAGCTTTCATCTTTCTGCCTTTAGGTGTAGTTATCTCTCAGGCTGTGACGAGGCGTCTAGGATCAACGTAGGAACGCTCCACGGCTACCTCTAGTTGTGTGGTTAGTTCAGGTTACTGCAATCCAATAGGTCCCAGCCTCTCTGGTGTATTACCGTTTTTGCTTTTTCTCCTCAGCTACCTAAACATAACACAGACAATGAAGCAGGCTCAACACCTCCTGCCTTAGGTGCTATTGTGCTTTTGGCACTACCAGCAGATGCACCACCACCACCATCACTACCAGCTGGCCCCCCCGCCCACATCCGCAGCCTCTTCCACCATACTTCCTCATGTTTGGGAAAATGTACCAAAAATACCAGCAGATATACAGTACTGTATCAGAAGCGGACAGGTGTATACGGTGTACGGGAACATTTCAATCTCCGTATAGATTTCCGGAGTCACACACAGACGCTCACTCAGTATGGATTTGACCGTAATACAAAAAGCAGATATACGGTACTGTATCAGAAGCAGACAGGTGTATACGGTGTACGGGAAAATTTCAATCTCCGTATAGATTTCCGGAGTCACACACAGACGCTCACACAGTATGGATTTGACCGTAATACAAAGATCAGATATACGGTACTGTATCAGAAGCTGACAGGTGTATACGGTGCACGGGAAAATTTCAATCTCCGTATAGATTTCCGGAGTCACACACAGATAGTCAGCATGTATTTTTCCTTGATACCAGCCGGTACACGGTAGTGTGTGAGGAGCGTACAGCTCTATACCGTGTGGGAAAAAATGAACGCTCGGTAACTGTGCAGAAAAAAAGAAAAAAAATATTAGTGCTTTGTAAAAAGCAGTCTGCACAGCAGTGTACACACAGCAATACAGCTATCAGGCAGCCTAATAACCAGCGCTGCTGCACACAAGAAAATCCTCCCCTGTCACTGCACACTAACTGTACAGCACAATTGCTATCAGCACAAGCACAGAAGAACTTCTCTTTCCAGCCCTAACTCTCTCCCTACTGATAAACAGCGTCAGCAACCACTCCCTACTGTTAAGATCGGCAGAAGTAAAATGGTGGTCTGCGGTCAGGGCTTTTATAGACACGGACGCCCCACAAAGCAAGCCAATCACTGCAATGCCCTTCTCTAAGATAGTGGTGGACGCTGCACATGTCGTCTCATTGACCACAGTGTGCGTCCTTGCTCATTGGCTGAAAAAAGGCGCCTGAAAGCATTCTGGGAAAACTGACTTTGGCGCTCGTTTTGCCGACCGCATGGCCGACTGCACGCTATGGTCGTGTTTCGGCCAACGAAATCCGACTTGGCGAAAGTCGGTGACTTTTGAATCTGACCGACCTGTTTCGCTCAACTCTAATCAGGACATTTTAAGTACAGTTACATTGATTTTTGATGCTCCACATTTTTTATATACCGTATATAAAAATGGTTTTCTGTTGATAGCTAGAGACTTTCATACTGACAGAGGAAATTAACCACATTTCTACATTATTGTAATATTTTGTATAAAGAGAGCTATAAAGTTACTTAGATCAATTATATTAATATTCAAGCAGATTACAGTAAGCAATATTAATAAATATGAAAGTACCTGACATGAAAGCACATTATTGTTTCTTTGTACGAAGCATGTAGACACTTTTGTAACCCTCAGAATAATAGCTTGTAAACCATAATGCATTTTAAGGAAACCATATCCTGTCTTCGTCTGGATTCTTCCAGTCGGCACTTAGGGAGTTTACATTTACAATTAAGATTGCTTAGGAAATGATGCTGTATATCTGACATGTCATACTTGGCTCAAACATTTGCTTTTAAAGAAAAAAATAAACAAATGATATCATCTTCAGTACGTAGTCATGGTGAAAAGAGTGAATGAATTAAAATCTGTACTTTACAGAGGGATGATCATTGCCCTTTTTAATGAATTTATTGCCTCTGAGACAACTAGCATGTCTATCTCTTCACTGAAAATTTCAAAGTGGAGTCTTATTCAGCCATGACTAAAAATTTGATCTTTGCAGTGTGAGAAATAATTATTTCTCTAGCTATATGTTATTTTCAATAAATGTATGAATTAACAAAAATTACTAACACTTGTTATTAGTGTTGAGCGATACTGCTCGATATCTAAAAATATCGGATCGGAATGGTATCGCCGATATCACTAAATATCGTCGATATCCGATTCCGATACCGGAAGTCCCATGTAAGTCTATGGAACCAAATATCGACATTAAAAAAACCCATTCTTGCCTTGTTGGTTAATTGTACATGAAGGAAAACAACAAAGACTAATGTAGAATGTATTGGGGAGGTTGAGGAGACAATAAAGGCATACATGTTTAACCCAATGCATTGGAATAGCTTTAATATATTTTTTTGGGAAATATGTTTGGATTGACTAACAAATTGACAATGTTGTTAACCTTTTTTCTATTTTGGCAAATATGTATGTTTCACAACTTCCATGCTCTTCACCTTTTTAACTTTTGCCAGTGCCACACTTTCTCCTTCATAATCTTCAGCAGCATCATCTTTCTCATCAAATTATTCTTCATCTTCACCTTCTTAATCTTCTTCTTAAACTTCTTGCTATTCATGTTTTTGTTTACATTACTCATATTGTTATTATTAAACTAATTAATCTTCTTCATATTCAAATTCTTCATCTTCTTCCTCTTCATCTTCTTCATCATATTCTTATTTGTGACAGAGATTCCTGTACTTGTAATCTGTAAAAGTATGAATTGTTCATCCTTCCGTTCTTGCTGTCACAAAAGATTTAAATTACAACAGTATTTGTCCGTGTTCAGTTTAGCCTGCAGCAGCAGGCATTTTCCAGGGGCACCACGAGGAGGAACGGACTCACCCCCATACACTGCTTAGTCTTCTTCTGCTTATAATTTAGAGCATATATTTTGCTCTTCATTTTGATCTTATACTTCATGTTCTTCTGCTTTTTGATCTTCTGCTTATTGTTCTTCTGTCTCTTGTTCTGTATCTTGTAGTTTGTCTTAACCTTCTTTGTCCTGTTGGTGATCTTCTTCTGGGTAATCTTTTATTTTTCTTTGTGATGGTGTTCAGGCTGGTTGGCTTCATGCTCGTCGTCCTTGTTGTCGTCATCTTCTTCTGGGTGGTCTTTAAGGTCGTCTAATTTCCGAGAACCAGCTGACGTTACTGGAACCCTGACGGGTATCAGATGGAGCAAGAGACAATGGAAGTAACGAGGACCAGCTGACTGTGCTGGAACCCGGAGGGGCAGCAGAAGGAAAAGAGGCAATGTCACAACCGAGTACCAGCTGACGTTACTGTGACACGGTTACTAAGCAGGAGGTACCTGTGCTCCAAAGCACTACCAAGGACCAGCAGACGTTGGTGGAACTCGGATACAGAGATGGAGGCACCTAGGCCAAAGGCACTGGGGAGAACCAGTTGACGGTACTGGACCCCGGACGGGTAGCAGAAGGAAAAGAGGCAATGTCACAACCGAGTACCAGCTGACGTTACTGTGACACGGTTACTAAGCAGGAGGTACCTGTGCTCCAAAGCACTACCAAGGACCAGCAGACGTTGGTGGAACTCGGATACGGAGATGGAGGCACCTAGGCCAAAGGCACTGGGGAGAACCAGTTGACGGTACTGGACCCCGGACGGGTAGCAGAAGGAAAAGAGGCAATGTCACAACCGAGTACCAGCTGACGTTACTGTGACACGGTTACTAAGCAGGAGGTACCTGTGCTCCAAAGCACTACCAAGGACCAGCAGACGTTGGTGGAACTCGGATACGGAGATGGAGGCACCTAGGCCAAAGGCACTGGGGAGAACCAGTTGACGGTACTGGACCCCGGACGGGTAGCAGAAGGAAAAGAGGCAATGTCACAACCGAGTACCAGCTGACGTTACTGTGACACGGTTACTAAGCAGGAGGTACCTGTGCTCCAAAGCACTACCAAGGACTAGCAGAGGTTGGTGGAACTCGGATACGGAGATGGAGGCACCTAGGCCAAAGGCACTGGGGAGAACCAGTTGACGGTACTGGACCCCAGACGGGTAGCTGAACGCACCCATGAAAATGTAAGTTGACAGGACGCAAGCCGTCCGCAGTTACCGAATCACACAGTCCTACAGTGGGTGCTTGTCCTATTGTCACAATGGAAACAGCCTTTATTTACATATCCCACAGCACACATAGGAATCACCTAAACTGCAGGCACCATAGAGTCGGCTAACCCGAATGCAACACGACAGCACAACTTATTGGAGGATAATTGACGTTCACACTGCCAGGAAACAGCTGTCGTGCTGTAACCAGGCTGGCCAGGAGTCAGTACCCCTGCCAATTACTTACAAGCAACAAATGGCGGTGTTGTAGCCCAAGGAGTAGAGTTCAGGTGGTAGAAAGATGAACATAACAGGAGACATGGAAAACTTTGCCAAACAGTTATTTAATCTGAAAACGGACAGGCAAATTCAGGTGAGATCCATGCCTTGTTCATTTTCAGAAAAGTAAGCCGGTCTACATTCTCTGAGGATAGTCGCATGCGACGGTCTGTTACTACACCACCTGCAGCACTAAAGACGCGCTCAGATAATACACTGGCAGCAGGGCAAGCCAGCACCTCCAATGCATACTGGCTAAGCTCTGGCCATGTATCCAACTTAGAGACCCAAAATTTGAAAGGGGAAGAGGCATCTGGGAGTACACTTAAAGGGAAAGCCAAGTAGTCTGTCACCATCTTACGGAAACGTTTCTTCCTGGTGACTGGAGCCGTCTCGGATGGTGTAGACCTTGCTGGCGCTGTCACAAAACTTTGCCACATTTGTAACATACAGTTCTTGCCCTGTGCAGAGGCGCTGCTTCTGCTCCCTCTTGTTGTAGAGGTGTCTACACTGCCTCGACGCACAGAGCTGCTTTGTAAAGCAGTAGCAGCAGCAGCAGCTCTCTCGGCTGGAATGTACAACAGTATGGATTGCACCAGTGTGTCTTGGTACTCCTGCATTTTACGGTCCCGGTTCACCGGTGTGATAAAGGTTTGTAAGTTGTCCCGGTAGCGAGGGTCTAGTTGGGTGTACACCCAATAATCTGACGTGGTGAGAATGTGGGCGATGCGGCGGTCGTTTCTCAGGCACTGAAGCATGAAATCAACCATGTGCTGCAGACTCCCAACTGGCCAACAAAGGCTGTCCTCTGGAAGAGGCGTCATCTCTGCCTCCTCTGCATCACCCCACCCTAGCTCTACATACTGACTAGAGCGTTGTGTACCTCCCTCTGTAGGGATTTCTTCCTCCTCCATTGACTCCTCCTCCTCCTCATCCTCCTCACAAAGTGAGCCCTGCCCAGCCCTTTGTGAGGAACCACGTTGCGCTGACTGTCCTGAAGGTAATTGAATTTGTGACTCCTCATCCTCCACCTCTTCCAAAACCTCTTCCTTTAGTGCTTTCAGTGATTTCTGAAGCAGGCAGATAAGGGGGACAGTCATGCTGACTAGTGCATCATCTGCACTCGCCATCCGCGTTGAGACATCAAACGCACGCAAAACGTCGCAGATGTCCTTCATAGAGGCCCACTCAGTAGTGGTGAAGTGTGAACGGCGCAAATTGCGAGTTGATTGCGCCTGTTGCAGCTGATACTCCATTACTGCTGACTGCTGCTCACACAACCGCTCCAACATATGTAACGTGGAATTCCACCTGGTGGGTACGTCACATATGATGCGATGTTCAGGAAGGCGAAATCTGACTTGCAGAGCTGCAATGCGCGATCTGGCCATGCTGGAACGTCGCAAGTGAGCGCACTCTAGGCGGACCTTGTGCAGCAGTGCATCAAGATCCGGATAGTCCCTCAAAAAACTCTGCACGACCAAGTTGAGCACATGTGCCAGACATGGTATGTGAGTGAGGTTGCCAAGGCCCAGAGCTGCCACCAGATTTCGGCCATTGTCACACACTACCAAGCCTGGCTGGAGATTAGCTGACAAAAACCACACGTCGCTCTCCTGCTTGATGGCATCCCAGAGCTCCTGCGCTGTGTGGCTTCGATTCCCCATGGAAATTAATTTCAGGACGGCCTGTTGACGTTTGGCCACGGCTGTGCTCATATCGGTCGCAACAGGTAAGCGTTCACGGGTCCATGTGGAGGTATACCGTGACGGCTCGTGCACCGATGATTCTGAGGAACTGGAGTAGGAGGAGGAATCAATGTGTACAGACTGGATTCCTGCAATCCTTGGAGTTGGCAGAACACGTACAGCGCCACTGGCAAGATCTGTACCCGGCTCCACAACATTGACCCAATGGGCAGTGAGGGAAAGGTATCGTCCCTGGCCATGGGTACTGGTCCACGCATCGGTGGTCAGGTGGACCCTGCTACTGACGGCGTTTAGTAGCGCATGTTTAATGTTTCCCTCAACATGTTTTTGCAGAGCAGGGACGGCTTGCCTGCTGAAATAAAATCGGCTTGGCACATTATATTGTGGGACTGCCAATGCCATAAAGTTCCTGAAACTGTCAGTCTCCACCAGCCTGAATGACAGCATTTCAAGGGACAGGAGTTTTGCAATGCCAGCATTCAGAGCCTGTGCTCGTGGATGGTTTGCCGAGTATGGCCGTCTTTTATCCCATGCCTGTGGTACCGATGGCTATTTTGTGGTCTGGGAGTGTGACGATGACTGTGAACTTGCTGCTGTGGGTGGAATAACAGTTTGTCTATGGACAACAGTGACCGAGGTTCTTCCTGTGAGGAAGCCGAACCAGGTGTGTGTGAGCTGGAGGTAGAGGCTCCAACACGACCTGAAGATGTAGGTGCTGCTGTAGGTTGGCCTACATCTCCAGTGTGTCTTTGTAACTCAGCTACGTGCTTTGTCCGTACATGTTTCCACATATTTGTGGTATTCAGGTTACTGATATTTTTACCTCTTTTAACTTTTTGCTTACACAGCTTGCATTGAACATAGCAAATATCATCTACAAGTCTGTCAAAAAAGGACCACGCAGTGCAAGTCATGGGAGCGCCAATTTTGACATTTCTAAGAGAACTGCTCCCAACAGGTGCCAAACTGGAGGCTACAGGCAAGCGAGTCTGCAGCCTATCTCTCCCTCCTCTTTGTACCGTTGGGCCAATCTCTTCCTCAGAGCTGCTCCCACCACCTTCCTGTTGCTCACGCCATGTTGGGTCTCGGACTTCATCATCTCCACTACCCTCTTCCAACACCTGCTGCTGTTGGATGGTCTGGGCAGCACCATGCTCCACAAAACCTGGCACCTGAGTCTCATCATCATCATAAGATGCGTTCTGCGGTGTGCTGTCCATCGGCACTGGCTCACCCGCCTCTTCAGATTGAGAGAGACACAGCTGTTGCGCATCACTGCATACTCCCTCTTCTTCAAATTGCAGAATGCTGCTTGCCTGTGCCCGTGTTTGCGAGCCAACAGATTCTGAGAACAGAAGCAGAGACTCAGCTGGCTCCTGTACAGAACTCTCTGACTGCCTGGGCAATTTGACAGGCGGTGAACAGACAGATGGTTGCTCAACAGTGTTGTGTTACTGAGAGGAGGTGGAAGGAATTGAAGTCGATGCATTGGCTGCCATCCAACCAACAACGGCTTCAATTTGTTCTTCCCGCAGCAGGGGGGCACGCCGAGCTCCTACCAAAGTGCGCATAAAGGAACGCTCATGGGTAAAACTGGTGGATGCTGTGTCACTGAGGGCGGCAGCAGCCACAGAATCCCCACGTCCTCTCCCTGCTGAAACTCCACGGCTACGACCACGTGCCTTTCTCCTTGCCTTCTTCATCTTGGTAGATTGATAAAGAAAGTCAGAAAAGTTATAAGCCTAAGTGTGGTTATTACGCAGAGACTGAAGTGAACACTGAAACACAACTGTTCACAATCTGTGAAAGGCTACTCCTTTGTCTACTTCTATAGTGTTTGCAACCAATGTATTGGATACGGATGGAAGCGCGTCACACTAATAGATTATATTTATTTTAAATGGAATGGAGCAGAACCAATTGGAGAGAAATGAAAAGGATGAGGCACTGAGACACGCTCAGCAGAGTACAAGCAGCAGTGCTTGAACAAGTAACTGGAGCGTGATGTGCACTCAAAAAATAAAAAACACAGACTGAAGTGAACACTGAAACACAACTGTTCACAATCTGTGAAAGGCTACTCCTTTGTCTACTTCTATAGTGTTTGCAACCAATGTATTGGATACGGATGGAAGCGCGTCACACTAATAGATTATATTTATTTTAAATGGAATGGAGCAGAACCAATTGGAGAGAAATGAAAAGGATGAGGCACTGAGACACGCTCAGCAGAGTACAAGCAGCAGTGCTTGAACAAGTAACTGGAGCGTGATGTGCACTCAAAAAATAAAAAACACAGACTGAAGTGAACACTGAAACACAACTGTTCACAATCTGTGAAAGGCTACTCCTTTGTCTACTTCTATAGTGTTTGCAACCAATGTATTGGATACGGATGGAAGCGCGTCACACTAATAGTTAAATTGCATGGAGCAGCAAGAATTACACTGAAGAAAAAAAAAGAGTCTGTGAGTGACACGTGCAGATGCCTACAGACAGCGTTGCATGCAGAGCAAACTGCAGCGTCACCTGCACTCACACACACCTTGCAGAGCTGTTAAAACAACACTGCAGGCAAAAGGAAGCTTTACACAGCGGTTGGTGCTAGCCTGCCTACAGCACAGTACACTAAATCGCAATCTCTAACTGTCCCTCAGAGTCAGCACAGCAGCGTTCTGTCCCTTACTGAATTCACAGCACAGTGACGCTAAAATGGCGGCGGCGCCTTTTATAGTGCATTCTGACATCATTTCAGCATCCAATCACAGCCATGCCATTAGTTAACATGACCGCAGCAGTACAGGATGTGCCCACACTTCTTAGGATTCCTCATTGGCTGACTAAAATCACATTGCCTCTCAAAGAATTATGGGAACTTCCGATTCCGGTATACGATATATGGAAAATATCGGAACTAAGTATCGAAAGGCCGAAACAGCTAATATCGGCCGATACCCGATACTTGCGGTATCGTATCGCTCAACACTACTTGTTATGTTTTAGATTACCTATGTTACGTTTGTTAATGTTTCTGTTACCAAAGCCAGCATTTGGGAAAACTGGGCAATTGCTCAGGGCTCACGTTCCCACAATGGCCCTCTGATGGACAGTGTCTGCCCTATCAACCCTTCATGAGACAGATTGCACAGTCTCTTACTTCCTCCAAAGCTTCTCCTATCCATTTTAATATTCAATATGGACAGCACCCGGATGCTATCTGTGTGCTCTACATATTTTTCATGGACACAGACTTGTATTGGTACTTTTTATTCGTGATACCAAAAAAAACATGTCCCTGTGAGTATTGCACGGACACACGTTTCATGAAAAAATATGGCCCTGTGAACAGACTCTTAGACTATAATGGGTACGTGTTCTCTACATGAAAAATGCAGATAGTGGAACACGAATGTCTGGATGACACCTTAATCCAATTTTCTATACCATATCAGTTGAATAATAGTGTGTGTTACGGTTGGCGGATCGCACTAAATAAAATATAAAAATAAAGTGTGATTGCAACCTGGGGTCCATCGTGCAGAGATGTAACCTGCTGCTAGTGTGAACAATGATGAAACAAAACAGAGAGCATAACTTAAACACACTGTGTTAAAGCCACGCAGTGTGAACAGAACACTGCGTACCAAGCTCTGTTACTTCACAGAGGCGTACGCTATAAGGGTGAGTTTCCACGGTCAGGAAACGCTGCGTGTTTGGCGCTGTGCGCTGGCGCAGCGCCAAACACGCAGCGTCCAGATGTTACAGCATAGTGGAGGGGATTTAAAGAAATCCCGTCTCCACTATGCGTAACAACACGCAGGCGGCAGACCTGCGTAAACGGACATGCGGCGCGTCTTTTCAGACCGCAGCATGTCCTAGCGTATTGCGGCGACGCTGCGTTGCCGCAATGGAATTTCACACAGGGCTATGTAGCCCTGCGTTCTTTCTGGAGGTGTTCCGGAGGTGTCCTGAAGACCTCCGGAAAGAACGCGCGTCAGAAAGGGGGCGGGGCTTAGACGGAGCGGAATTTCCGCTCCGTCAAATGCGCTGTGGTTCCGGACCGTGGAACCATAGCCTAAGGGTGCTACGCACTATACCCTGTTAATGTCACAGGGAAGTTAGTACATGGATTGAACTAGCTCTGCAACTAAACTGTGCTAACCGCACACAAGAATGAAGCAGATGCTGAGATGACACTAGGTACAATACCCTGTTGCCTTAATAGTGGAATATAGTATAAGGGTTGAGCTTGCACTGTGACTGAATTGAGCTAACCACACACACGAACTAAACAGATGCAAAGCCAAGCGGCTAGTTACCCCAGTCCTGATGCTACCGAAGCTGTGCCGGTCCGGCACCCTAAACATGTAGCAGACTAAAGACTCAGACGTTGAGCCATGGGTGCAGAACCGCATAAGAGTGCTACCTGCCTGCCAACATGTACAGTCTTTGAGCACAGACTGACACACACAAACATGCAGACATAGTAGTAGAGTATCCCACCACTCTCACCAAGACATAAATGACACATGTGCCATTGAGAGCCTTTTATACGCTAGGATTCATCCCAAACACTCATGCCCAGTGGGTCGAGGCATCGCCGGGGGGCCTGTCTGGAGCTGCCACATCACTAGAGCAGCTAACGTCCGACCACCAATAAGAAGACGCTACATCACGTACGTGCTCAGTAAAGTGATCTCTGGACTTAGACTCCAGAGTGCAAGGCTGCACCTGAATATCACTGGTTACTAAAGACTTGGCTGGAGAGCCAGCAGTAACGAAACATATACCACGAACCTGAGCAAGACTATGGGACCAACGTCTGTGCTGAGCAGCAACCACAGCTGCCGGACCTGAATGAGAGACCACAGCACAAGACAATGCTTGGGATACATCTCGTGCAGTGGGAGAATCTCGACGCCTAACATTACCCCCCGACGTTCACCACACTCAAAGTTTTCAATAAGTTGAGGGGCACGAATGTGCTCAATAGGCTCCCAGTTCCTATCTTCTGGTCCATGACCCTTCCAGTCGACCCCAAAAAATGTTTTTGCCGAGCAGTCCCTTGGACCCGACAATAGCATTGACCTCAAAATCGTCCGAGGACGTATCCGAACCCCCAGTAGGAGTCCCAGAAAACTGGGCAATATACACGGGTTTTAGAAGAGACACGTGAAAAGTGTCGGTGATCTTCAAGTGAGGCAGAAGACTGAGGTGATAAACTACAGGATTCACCTGCTCATGAACCATGAAAAACTAAGTAGCAGGGAGCAAATTTAGTGGACTCTACACGCAGCTTGATATTATGAGCTGACAGCCACACTAAATCTCCCGGGGCAAAGACTTGAGCGGGACGACGATGTGTGTCAGCGGAAGCCCTCATTCTCTCCTTCGACACTTTAATTGCATCCTGCATGCGGTCCCAGTTGTCATGAGACTCCACTGCCCAGTCCACCCCCCTAGGATCAGAAGACGAGACGGGCATGGGCACAGGGACACTCGTATGCTGACCGTAGTTCAGGAGAAAAGTAGTCTGCCCCGTGAAATCAGAGACGGCATTGTTCAAAGCAAACTCTGCCCACGGCAGCAGGAACGACCAGTTGTCATGCCTTGCAGACACAAAATGCTATAGATAAGTGACCAGTGTCTGATTGGTCCTCTCCACCAGCCCATTCATCTCAGGATGATATGCAGAAGACAAGTTGAGCTGTATACTGAGCAGGTGACAAAGCTCCCTCCAGAAAAGAGATGTGAACTAGGGAGCCCGGTCATTGACGTTCTTATCAGGCATCCCATGAAGATGGAATACATGCTTGATAAACAATACCGCCAGAGCCTGTGCGGATGGTATATGAGGAAGAGGAACCAGGTGTACCATTTTGGAAAAATGATCGGTGATCAACCAAATGACTCTAGTATTATGGGACACAGGCAGGTCCACTATAAAGTCCATCCCGACCATCTCCAAGGACCTATCTGCCACCGGTAAGGGATAGAGCAAGCCCGCAGGTCTTTGCCTGGAAGGCCGATCCCTGGCACACGAGACACAGGCTTGCACGTAATCTGTTATGATTTGGTAGCTGAGGAGAGCAGGCAAAAAAAGAAATACACCAGAGAGGTTGGAATCTATGGGATTGCAGTACCCTGACTAACCACCACAACTAAAGGCAGCCGTGGAGCGTACCTACGTTGGTCCTAGACGCTTCGTCACAGCCTGAGAAGCTAACTACACCTAAAGACAGAAAGAGGAAAACTAAAAGGAAATACACCAGAGAGGTTGGAATCTATTGGATTGCAGTACCCTGACTAACCACCACAACTAAAGGCAGCCGTGGAGCGTACCTACATTGGTCCTAGACGCCTCGTCACAGCCTGAGAAGCTAACTACACCTAAAGACAGAAAGAGGAAAACTAAAAGGAAATACACCAGAGAGGTTGGAATCTATTGGATTGCAGTACCCTGACTAACCACCACAACTAAAGGCAGCCGTGGAGCGTACCTACGTTGGTCCTAGACGCCTCGTCACAGCCTGAGAAGCTAACTACACCAAAAGACAGAAAGAGGAAAACTATCTGCCCCGGAGCAGATCCCCAAAGAACATAGAAAGCCCCCAAACATGTAATGGCGGTTAGACAAGAGGAAATACACAGACACAGACAGAAAATAGTATGAGCAAACGTTGGGGCCCAAACTTCCTAAATAGAAAAGGATAGGAAGGACACTTACTGCAATCCCAAAAAACCCTGAAAAGTACCAACACTACTAATTACAAAAACACCTGAGATCACACGACCTCTACCACCTAAATTAGTTCTCTGGTGTAACAAAACTAAACAGCAGCCACTGAAAAAACTGGAAAAGGCAAATGAACAAACAACAGTGGCTGAACTAAACTGAGAGGAGCACAAGCCCCCGGAGGGGACCCGGCAGACCCCCACAGAAGTGCAGGACAAAATGCAAAAAGCAAGCACAAAAAACTAAAAGAAGAAAATGTCTTATCTGTTAGCAGAAGATGCAGGCACGAAACAGCAAGCTACAAAGTGAACAGGAATCAAAGATGAGACCAGAGCAATTGATCACCGGCAACCCTGATGGGAGGGAACCTCCCTTATATAAGACCAGTCAGTAACACCTGATCGCCAATCTTCACAATCTTCATTGGATAGTTCAGTACTGTTTGTAACCACCAGAGGGAGCTTCTGCTCAGAATTCATTTCTAGCACATTCACAATAGTACCCCCCCTTGAGGAGGGGTCACCGAACCCTCATTTGAGCAACCAGGTCGGTCAGGATGAGCTCTGTGATACGCACGGATGAGTCTCCTAGCATGGATGTCAGAAGCAAACACCCAAGAATTGTCCTCCTGACCATAACCTCTCCACTTAACCAAATACTGGAGTTTCCGTCTAGAAAAACGAGAATTCAATATTTTCTCAACCACATACTCCAGATTGCCCTCAACCAAAACAGGGTCAGGAGGCACAGCCATAGGAACCACTGTCTCGACAAACCTCTTCAATAAGGACTTGTGGAACACGTTATGGATCTTAAATGTCCCTGGAAGAAGTAAACGAAAGGAAACAGGATTAAGAATCTCTATGATCTTATAAGGTCCAATGAACCTAGGCTTAAACTTAGGAGATGCAACTCTCATAGGGATATTTCTTGAGGACAACCAGACCAAGTCCCCACTTCAAACCGAGGACCATCAGTCCTATGCCGGTTGGCAAACCGCTGGGCCCTCTCCTGAGAGAGGGACAACCTCTCCACTACCTGGTCCCAAATCTGCTGCATACGCTCCACAACAGAGTCAACACCTGGACAGACAGAAGCCTCCGTCTGTCCTGAAGAAAATCGAGGGTGAAACCCAAAATTGCAGAAAAATGGAGACATCAAAGTGGCAGAGCTAGCCCTATTATTAAGAGCAAACTCAGCCAAAGGCAAAAAAGAGACCCAGTCATCCTGATCAGCAGACACAGAGCATCTCAGATAAGTCTCCAATGTCTGGTTTGTTCTCTCAGTTTGTCCATTGGTCTGAGGATGAAAAGCCGAGGAGAAAGACAATTGAACACCAAGTTTAGAACAAAAAGTCCTCCAAAATCTGGAAACAAACTGGACTCCTCTGTCAGACACAATGTTCTCAGGAATGCCGTGTAACCGAACCACGTGCTGAAGGAACAAAGGCACCAATTCAGAGGAGGAAGGCAACTTAGGTAATGGCACAAGATGTATCATTTTGGAAAACCTATCATAAATCACCCAGATAACGGTCATTCTCTGAGAAACAGGGAGGTCGGAAATGAAATCCATAGAGATATGGGTCCATGGTCTCTCGGGCACAGGCAATGGCATCAACAAACCACTAGAGCGAGAGCAAGGCTTGGAGCGAGAGCAAGTCCCGCAGGACTGCACAAATTCCCTGACGTCACGAGACAAAGTAGGCCACCAAAAGGACCGACTAACCAAGTCTCTGGTACCAAAAATTCCGGGATGACCGGCCAACGCGGAACAATGAATCTCAGACATCACACTCTTTTTCCACCGGTCTGGAACAAACAATTTCCCAATAGGGCAGCGCTCGGGTTTATCCTCCTGACACCCTTCCAGAGCCAGTCTCAAATTGGGCGAGATGGCGGAAAGAACTACACCCTCTTTCAAAATAACAGCAGGATCAGATAACTCTGGAGAGTCCGCAAGGAAACTCCTCGAGAGGGCATCCGCCGTATCATTCTTAGTGCCAGGAAGAAAGGAAACCACAAAATTAAAACGTGTGAAAAACAAGGCCCACCTGGCCTGTCTAAGATTAAGTCGCTTGGCTGATTCCAGATAAACCAGATTCTTATGGTCCGTGAGGACCACCACCTGATGTTTGGCTCCCTCCAGCCAATGTCTCCACTCCTCAAAAGCTCACTTCATGGCCAATAACTCCCGATTACCCACGTCATAATTACGTTCAGTTGGAGAAAATTTTCGAGAGAAAAAGGCACAATGGTTACTTTTAGAGGTCTCTGGATCTCTTTGGGACAAAACGGCACCTGCCCCAATTTCAGAGGCATCAACCTCCACCTGAAATGGCAAAGAAATATCAGGCTGCCGTAGAACAGGAGCAGAAGTGAATCTCTGCTTAAGTTCCTGAAACGCAGAGACTGCCTCAGGAGGCCAATTCACCACATCAGAACCCTTTTTGGTCAAATCAGTCAATGGTTTAACAATAACAGAGAAATTACCAATAAATTTACGATAAAAATTGGCAAAACCCAAGAATCTTTGAAGAGCCTTTAATGAAGTAGGTTGGACCCAATCACAGATAGCCTGAACCTTGACCGGGTCCATTTCAATAACAGATGGGGACAAAATGAATCCCAGAAATGAGATCCTCTGTACGCCAAAAAGACACTTTGATCCCTTCACATACAGAGCATTCTCTCTCAAAATCTGGAACACAGTCCGAACATGTTTCACATGAGAGTCCCAGTCATTGGAAAAAATCAAGATATCATCCAAATAAACAATCAGAAATTTATCCACAAAATCCCTGAAAATGTCATTCATGAAGGACTGGAAGACAGAAGGAGCATTAGTGAGCCCAAAGGGCATCACTAGGTACTCAAAATGCCCCTCTGGGGTATTAAATGCCGTCTTCCATTCATCCCCGTGCTTAATGCGAATAAGGTTATATGCCCCCCTGAGGTCAAGCTTGGTAAAACAAGTAGCACTTTTCACCCTGGAAAACAGGTCAGAAATCAAGGGTAACGGATATTGATATTTCACAGTGATATTGTTCAAGAGACGATAATCAATACACGGCCTTAATGAACTATCCTTTTTGGTCACAAAGAAAAAAACGACACTCAAGGGTGAAGAGGATGGTCTGATATGACCCTTCTCCAATGACTCCTTGATATAAGACCGCATAGCGTCATGTTCAGGTACAGACAAGTTAAAAAGGCGACCTTTAGGGAATTTACTACCAGGCACTAATTCAATAGCGCAGTCATAGCTCCTATGGGGGGGCAAGGATGCAGATTTACTTTCGCTAAACACATCAGAAAAATCAGTCAAAAAGTCAGGAACATCCTGAGCCTGGGGGGTGGCACAAAAAACAGGAGTGTTGGTATTAACACATTGGCAGCCCCAACTGGTTACAGACACAGATTTCCAATCCAAAACAGGATTATGAGACTGTAACCAAGGGAAACCCAGTACGATAATGTCATGCAGATTATAAAGCACCAAAAATTTGCAACTCTCCTGATGATCAGGTTCAACCCTCATTATCATCTGAATAGAGAACTGAGGTTTATTCTCAGCCAAAGGGGTAGAATCAATCCCCAGTAGGGGAATAGACTTCCGTAGGGGTATCAAGGGAAACCCACAACGTTTAGCAAAATCAAAATCCATCAGGTTAATAGCTGCTCCCGAATCAACAAAAGCCTGAGCAGAAAATGTGGACAGGGAGCAAATCAGGGTAACAGTCAACAAAAATTTAGTCTGAACACTACCCAAGACAACTGAACGTGCAAAACGTCTTCCCCGCTTAGGGCAGACTGAAATAGCATGAGAGGCATCACCACAGTAGAAACATAACCCATTGCGTTTTCGAAACTCATGACACTGTGCCCCAGAAGCCACTCTATCACACTGCATGGGTTCAGAAGCTGGTTCACAAGGCAACACTGTTCCACGCATACTTCTATGCTCACGCAAACATCTGTCAATTTGAATCGCTAATGACATAGAATCATTGAGACCAGAGGGGACAGGGAATCCCACCATAACATCCTTTACATTCTCTGACAGACCCTTCCGAAAAAGGGCTGCCAAAGCATCGTCATTCCATTTGGTCAGGACTGCCCACCTTCGGAATCTCTGACAGTATAACTCAGCGTCCTCAAGCCCCTGATTTAATGCCAACAAGACTTTTTCAGCTTGATCAGTGACATTAGGCTCATCGTACAATAACCCCAGAGCCTGAAAAAATGCATCAACATTACTCAAAATAGGATCCCCAGGTGTCAGGGAAAAAGCCCAATCCTGAGGATCGCCGTGCAGGAGAGAGATGACAATTTGAACCTGCTGTGCTGCGTTCCCTGAGGACTTAGATTTCAAGGCAAAAAACAACTTACAGTTATTTTTGAAATTCAGAAATTTAGCTCGATCCCCTAAAAACAAATCTGGCATGGGAATCCTAGGTTCCACAACAGGCAACCTTGCAAGATAGGTAGCAATACTCCGAACTTCAGTGGCAAGCTGATCCACACGGCCAGACAACTGTGCAAACTCCATTGAGAGGAAAAAAAAAATCCCCCTCAGCATTCAGAGAAACAGAGGGAAAAATAAAAAAAAAATCTCTGACAACTCTGACAATCTTCTTTCTTTAACACTATTTTCCCTTCTGTGAGTACCATACAAATATCAGTTTTTGGGCCTGTGATACTGTTATGATTTGGTAGCTGAGGAGAGCAGGCAAAAAAGGAAATACACCATAGAGGTTGGAATCTATGGGATTGCAGTACCCTGACTAACCACCACAACTAAAGGCAGCCGTGGAGCGTACCTACGTTGGTCCTAAACGCCTCGTCACAGCCTGAGAAGCTAACTACACCTAAAGACAGAAAAAGGAAAACTATCTGCCCCGGAGCAGATCCCCAAAGAACATAGAAAGCCCCCAAACATGTAATGGCGGTTAGACAAGAGGAAATACACAGACACAGACAGAAAATAGTATGAGCAAACGTTGGGGCCCAAACTTCCTAAATAGAAAAGGATAGGAAGGACACTTACTGCAATCCCAAAAAACCCTGAAAAGTACCAACACTACTAATTACAAAAACACCTGAATTCACATGACCTCTACCACCTAAATTAGTTCTCTGGTGTAACAAAACTAAACAGCAGCCACTGAAAAAACTGGAAAAGGCAAATGAACAAACAACAGTGGCTGAACTAAACTGAGAGGAGAACAAGCCCCGGAGGGGACCCGGCAGACCCCCACAGAAGTGCAGGACAAAATGCAAAAAGCAAGCACAAAAAACTAAAAGAAGAAAATGTCTTATCTGTTAGCAGAAGATGCAGGCACGAAACAGCAAGCTACAAAGTGAACAGGAATCAAAGATGAGACCAGAACAATTGATCACCGGCAACCCTGATGGGAGGGAACCTCGCTTATATAAGACCAGTCAGTAACACCTGATCGCCAATCTTCACAATCTTCATTGGATAGTTCAGTACTGTTTGTAACCACCAGAGGGAGCTTCTGCTCAGAATTCATTTCTAGCACATTCACAACAGTAATCCTTGACATCTCGCGCCATCTGAGGCCACCAATAAGACCTCTCTAGGAGTACAGTGGTTCTTCTGATACCAAAATGAGTGCCCAATTTGGAGGTGTGTGCCCACGAGAGAACCTCCGACTGCAGATTAGGTGGTACAAAAGATTTGCCTGGAGGTGTCTGCTCTAGAGACACCGGTGCCATCGTTTGAAGGCTGTCCAAGGGAACTATAAGACGTGGCTTTTCTCCATCCTTGGACGAGATTACAGAATGAGACAGGGCATCGGCATATAAATTATTCTCCCTGGATAACAATTCCTGAAAGATGTCATTTGCGAAGTCTTGAAAGACTGCGGGGGCATTACAGAGACCAAACAGCATGACCAAGTACTCATAATGACCATCCTGAGTATTAAAGGCGGTCTTCCATTCGTCCACTTCACATATACGAACTAGATTATAGGCCCCACGCAAGTCTAATTTCGTAAATATCCTAGCTACTAACTTTCCATTCTTCTTTTGAACAAAGAAGAAACCAGTCCCAGCAGGAGATAGACTTCCTGACAAACCCCCTTGCCAAATTCTCCCTGATGTATTCGGACATGGCTTCAGTCTCCTGGAGATACAAAGGGTAGCCACGCCCATGAGGAGGCTCTGCCCCCAGAATGAGGTCTATAGGGCAATCATAGGGGCGATGAGGAAGAAGCGTCTCCGCATCCTTTTCGGAGAATACGTCAGCGTACTGCCAGTAGTTTCTAGTTAGGGAGGTTAGTTCCGTAGTGACCTCAGATGACCCAATCAGAGTTTGGGCCCTAAGACATTGTCTCTCACACAAAGTACTCCATCCCTGTATGCTCCCTGTTGCCCAATCAATACAGGGTTAATGGCAACGCAACCAAGGTATGCCCAGAAGTACCTCATCCATGCCCTTGGTGGTTACTAGGAAAGAAATTACCTCCTGATGTTTGGGAGATATCATGAGGGTAAGAGATATAGTCTGGTGAGTAATCTGGGTAGGAAGGACGACCTGTTAACCAATCGAATGGCAACTGGCTTTGGGAGCATCACTAAGGGCATTGTGTGCCGTTGGGTGAAGGTGGACAACAAAAAATTTCCCTCAGCCCGGAATCCACGCAGGCCTCTGTAGTGAGGGTAGTCAACCCATATGACAGGGAAACCTTAAAAGTTAACTTGGAGGATAAGTCTACCGTGTCTATTGAGCTTCCTCTGATAGCCACTGGATGCAGTTGTCCCCCCTGATGCATGGGACACTTATTGGCATAATGGCCAGCCTGCCTACAGACAACACAGGTCATTTGTGGACATACGGGACAGGAGTTAGATTCTGCCCGAGAAACATCCATGGGCTCCACGTGATCACATGTCAGAGCCGGGGATTCCAAAAGATTAGCAAAGTTAATCTGCACTCAGCGTGTGGAAAATCGATGTGAGTGGACACAGATATTAAGTCCTCCAGAGAAGCAGGAAGCTCCCTAGTGGCCAAAGCATCCTTGACATGGTCAGCAAGGCCCCTCCAAAATACGGGGATCAGGACCTTATTTGACCACTCCAACTCGTAAGCTAAAGTCCAGAACCAGATGGCAAACTGACTGGCCATGGAAGAGCCCTGGGTTAACGCCAAGAGTTGGAGGGCGGCATCATGGGTAATCTGAGGTCCCAAAAAGACCTGTCTCAGAGCACGCAGAAAACGAGAGACGTCCTGGACCACCTGGTCATTACGCTCCCATAATAATAATAATAATCTATATTTTTATATAGCGCTAACATATTCCGCAGCGCTTTACAGTTTGCACACATTATCGTCGCTGTCCCTGATGGGGCTCACAATCTAGATTCCCTATCAGTGTGTTTTTGGACATAACAGAGTAGCCCACTCCAACGTCCTGTCAGTCAAAAGGGACACCATAAATCCCACCTTGGCCCGCTTGCATGGGAATCATGAGGTCAGTAGTTCCAGGTGAATTGAACACTGGTTCACGAAGCCCCTTCTGTCCCCGAGAACTCATCGGGCAATGAGTAATGCAAAATACGTGGGACAGGAGTTGCAGCAGAAACAATAATAGCAGCTTTGCTGGCTGCTTGCGCTGCTACTGTGGTAAGATCCCAAGCTGAAGTTGCCCGCTCAAGAGTAGACAAACTGCCCTCTAGCTGCTGAATGTACCACTGGAGTCGCTGCTCGTCCACCATCACTAGCCAGACCCTCGCTCTGGTGTACTGTAAGGGTATGTTTCCACGGTCAGGAATTGCTGTGTGTTTGACACTGTGTACAGCCTCAGCGTCAAACAAGCAGCGTCCAGATGTTACAGCATAGTGGAGGGGATTTTATGAAGTCCCGTCTTCACTATGCGTTAAAAGACGCAGGTGTAAGACCTGTGTAAACGGACATGCGGTGCGTCTTTTCAGATCTCAGCATGTCCATTTACCTTGTGGCGACTCTCCATCGCGGCAAGGTAAATAGCTGAGTCCAATGTAGCGCTGCGGCGATTCCAGATGTGTTCAATGAACACATCCGGAATCACCGCGCATTCAGAAGGGGGCGGGGCTTTAGGCGGAGCGGGGTTTCCGCTCCGTCCAAAACACCAGCACTCCGCTACGTTGAAACATACCCTTAGGGTTGGCAGATCGCACCTGTATATCACTGGTTACTAAAGACTTGGCTGGAGAGCTAACAGTAACCAAACGTGTACCACGAGCCTGAGCAAGATGCTGGGACAGACGTACTTACTGAGCAGCAACCACAGCAGCTGGACCTAAATGAGAGACCACGGCACCAGACAATGCTTGGGACCCATCCCACGCAGCTGGAGAATACTGATGCCTAACAGTGTGTTTTGTGATACAGCACTTTAGGAAGGGTAGCAGTGTTTCACCACAACTCTCTGGGTGCGGTCTTTGAGATAGTTTACGATCCAATTATAAACTTGACTTTCTAAGATTATTACCTCAATTTGACACATTAGATATCTACATGCGACAGTGTCAACTGCATTAAGGGCAGCACGGTGGCTCAGTGGATAACACCACAGTCTGGCAGGTCTGGAGTCCTGGGTTCAAATCCCACCAAGGACAACATCTGAAAGGAGTTTGTATGTTCTCCCTGTGTTTGCGTGGGTTTCCTCCAGGTACTCTGGTTTCCTCCCACACTCCAAAAATATACTGATAGGTAATCTAGATTGTGAGCCCCATCGGGGACAGCGACGATAATGTGTGCAAACTGTAAAGCGCTGTGGAATATGTTAGCGCTATATAAAAATAAAGATTATTATTATTAAGCTACCCCTCTGTCTAAGATTCTACTCACCTTTTCCTAAAAAATTCATTTGGTTGGTTTATCTAGGTCTATCCATAATAAAATGTGTTGGATAAACCTATTCCTGTATATAGTCCCTTACAAGTGACTTGAACATTTTTCCCACAATGGATGTAAAGCTTTTAGGTCTATAATTTCCTGGGAAAGACCTAAGCTCTTTTCAGGGGTGAACCTAGCCTCTCTGCTGCCTGAGGCGAACTGCAAAATGGCGCTCCCCAGTAGTAAAATCAGTACAAATAAATCTGGTTTACTCTTTACTAGCCTAACCTGACGCACATGTAAAATACATACACTTTTAAATAGAAATATATTTGAAACATCAATCTTTACACTTCTTCAGGGACTCAATGCCGCCTGAGGTGAAGTGATCAACTTGCTTCATTTTAGGTGCGCCCCTGGCCGGGAAACAGTGCCTACTGTAGCGCTTCTTCCTCGGCGGACACGGATATCTCCACTAACGGTTTTTCCGGTACCGGAAATATCAGGATGTGTGAACCCAGCCTAAAGCCACATTCGCACGTTCAGTATTTGGTCAGTATTTTACTTCAGGATTTGTAAGCCAAATCGGGAGTGGGTGAGAAATCCAGAAGTGGTGACGTATTTCGATTATATTTTTCCTCTGATTGTTCCACTCCTGGTTTTGGCCTACAAATACGGAGGTAAAATACTGAACGTGTGAACGAGGGTTTCTGCTACTTCTGACTTCCCGCAGACAGAAGATGCAGTCACAAGATGGCGCCGATAAAATGTGGAGATGGTGACATTAAACAAAGGAGCTCTGTATATAGTGTATAGTGTACAGGTAATACAGTGATCACCAGTGACATTATACACAGGAGCTCTGTATATAGTGTCAGTGTACAGGTAATACAGTGATCACCGGTGACATTATACACAGGAGCTCTATATATAGTGTCAGTGTACAGGTAATACAGTGATCACAGGTGACATTATACACAGGAGCTCTGTATATAGTGTCAGTGTACAGGTAATACAGTGATCACTGGTGACATTATACACAGGAGCTCTGTATATAGTGTCAGTGTAGAGGTAATACAGTGATCACCAGTGACATTATACACAGGAGCTCTGTATATAGTGTCAGTGTACAGGTAATACAGTGATCACCGGTGACATTATATACAGGAGCTCTGTGTATAGTTTTGTAATAAAAATAGGGGATAACTCAGGAGACTTCTTGCGTGGAACAAGACAACTACAGGACACAGTCTTATAAGTGGTAAAGTCTATATTATCACAGGGTGATTCAAACAGGAGCAAAGTAAAGCTCAAGTCCACAACACTTGGTGTAGATAATAAATGCAGCTTAACAGTCTATTGGAAACTTCACAGAGAAATGCAATCAAGCAGAGAGTCTATGAAGCACAGTTCAACTTGAGGATACTTGACACGAATAAGTCTTAGTTTAGCCCAAGCACAGGTAGGCAGTTAAAATGATATCTTTAGCTCAACCAGGGAGGCCTGGGTGATAGTCTCAGTTTTAAGCAGCGCAGAGCTGCAACAGCTTACATGTTCAGCAAATGCAGAGGGGAGAAACACAAGCAGCCAGATGAAGGAGGATTACTGGAAACCGGTGTATGCAGCAGGAACTCAGAGCAGAGTAGCAGGATCATAAACAGGTTCACAGGAGCAGGTACAAAGGCAGGGAGCCACCAGAGGTCAGAAGCTGGATGGATGCAAGGTAGAATACTCTAGCACAGACTACAGGCTGGGGTGGAGTTATAAAGCAGGAAGACACAGTGCACATGAGACCAAAGACGCCATTTTGGAAAAGGGCAGTAATACACAAAAGATGATCAAAAATGTTCAGAGTCCTGACATTACTCCCTCCTTAGAAGCGGCCTCAGGATGAACCTGGACCTGGTTTCTCAGGGAATCTCAGATGAAAATGAGAAATCTTCTGTTGGGCATTGATGTTTTCCACTGGTTCCCAAGAGTCTTCCTCAGGGGGATATCCCTGCCATCTTATTAGATATTGGAGTCGATTCCTGCGAATCCTGTAATCAATTATTTCCTCCACACAAATTGTTCTTGCCCATCAATCACCACAGGCTGCGGAGGAGGCACAACATGTTCCTGGAATGTATTAGGAGATACAGGCTTTAGTAAAGATACATGGAAAACTGGGTGTACCTTCATAGTCCTAGGCATCTTCAGACGGCAGGCCACGGAGCTCACAATACCGTTGATCTTGAAAGGGCCAATGAACTTCTGTCCAAGTTTTTGTGAAAGAACGTTTAATTTCAGATTTTTAGTTGCTAACCACACGGTATCTCCTACCTTGAACATGGGTGCAGGTTTACGGAATCTATCAGCCGATCTCTTATAACGTTCTTGAGCTGTGGTCAGGGACTCCTTCAGAACCTCCAAATTTTGCCTCACCGCAGTCAGCCTTTCCTCCACTGCCGGAACCGGAGAATTAATCGGAGACCTAGGTAACATACACGGATGATAACCCAGATTGGCAAAGAAAGGTGTAAACTTAGTGGAGGCGCTCTGAGAATTGTTGTATGAAAATTCGGCTAACGGTAGCAACTCCAACCAATTATCCTGGAGATGGCTGACATAGCATCTTAGATATTGTTCCAGCGTCTGGTTGGTACGCTCAGTCTGACCATTTGTCTGGGGATGGTAAGCGGAAGAGAGACAGACATTAATATTGAGTGCAGAGCAAAACCCCTTCCAGAATCTTGAAGTGAACTGTACTCCATGGTCAGAGATGATCTCATCCGGGACCCCATGCAGCCAAAAGACATTCTGTATAACCAAGTTCACTGTATCCTTAGCTGAGGGGAGGCTGGTGCATGGAACAAAATGAGCGGCTTTAGTCAGGCGATCAACTACCACCATGATCGTATTCATGCCCCCCGATGTAGGCAGCTCCACAATAAAGTCCATTGATATAGACCCCCAAGGGCAGGACGGAACAGGTAATGGTTGCAGAAGACACGTAGGTGCCACATGAGGAGTCTTGTAATGAGCACATACCTCGCAAGTGCGAACATAGTCCTTGGTATCCTTCAGGCAAGTTGGCCACCAGAAAAATCAGCTTAGGAACTCTTTTGTCTTCTGTACCCCCTGTGACCAGCCAACTTGGAGTCATGTACCAACTTGAGGATCTGCAGACGGACGGCTTCAGGGACGTAGTTACGTCGATCTCTGAACCACATGCCACCCTTAAAGACAAGATTAATATCAACAGGTGGGTTGGCCAGAAATACATCACCGTCATAAGCCTCCCTGCACTCCTTCCACAAGTCTTGATCGTGGATAACTCTGATGAAATTGGCATCAGATAGAATGGTCTTGGACGGGGCTCCAGGTACGGAATCCGCAGCATGGATTCGGGATAAAGCATCAGCCTTCCATTACGAGAACCTGGACGGTACGAGATAACAAAATTAAATTGATTTAAAAATAAATTCCAATGAGCCTGATGAGGAGAAAGACATCTAGCGGATCTAAGGAACTCTAAATTGAGATGGTCAGTTTGCACTACAATCTGTTGTGCAGCTCCGTGCAGATGATGCCTCCATTCCTTGAAAGCCGCAATAATAGCCAGCAATTCCTTGTCTCCCATGTCGTAATTCTTCTCTGCTGAGGTTAGTCTACGGGAAAAGAAAGCACAAGGATGTAGCAGCCCCTTCTCTCCAGTTCTTTGAGAGAGAATAGCCCCCAAAGCATTATCAGAAGCGTCCACCTCCTCAATGAAAGACAGTGTTGGATCTGGGTGTATCAACAGCGGTGCTGAGGTAAAACAGATCTTAAGCCGATCAAAAGCTTCTTGAGCCTGTGAAGACCACTTAAAAGGCTTTTCCTTCTTTGTCAAGGAAGTAATGGGACGGACAATATCAGAAAAATTTCGAATGAAACGTCTGTAGAAATTTGCAAAACCAATAAAACGTTGGACCTCCTTAACGTTCTTGGGTACCGGCCAGTCAAGAATAGCCTGAATCTTACCAGATTCCATGTTCAGCCCCTGAGGAGAGATGATATAACCTAAGAACTGTATCTCAGAACGATGGAACTTGCATTTCTCCGGCTTGATATACAGATGGTTTTCTTTCAGACGTCTTAAAACCGCTTTGACATGTTCTTCATGTTCCTGTAGAGAGTCAGAAAAGATTAAAACATCGTCCAAATAGATCACCACAAACTGGTCCAACAGATCTCTGAAGATGTCATTAGCAAGGTGTTGAAACATTGCAGGGGCGTTACAAAGCCCAAAGGGCATCACGAGATATTCAAAGTGTCCATACCGGCATCTGAATGCTGTCTTCCACTCATCCCTGGACGAATACGCACCAAATTATAAGCCCCACGAAGATCCTGTTTAGAGAACACCTTAGCATGGCGGACTCTTTCCAGTAATTCGGGAATCAGAGGCAAAGGGTAACGGTTTCTTATGGTTACCTTATTGAGTTCCCAATAGTCTACACAGGGTCTCAGGGTCCCATCCTTCTTCTTTACAAAAAATATAGGTGCCCCTGCTGGTGAGGAAGAAGAAAGTATGAAGCCTTTTGCCAGGTTTTCATCAATATACTCCTTTATGGCTTGGAGCTCAGGTGCCGCCAAAGGGTATACGTTGCCAAAAGGAATAGCTGCCCCAGGAAGCAGCTCAATGGGACAGTCATAATGCCTGTGTGGAGGATGCTGATCTGCATTCTTCTTGTCACAGATGTCAGAGAACTCTTTATATGCTGAAGGTAAAGTAAATACCTGTACAGGTGGTTCCGTAGCAGTGGACTCAGGGACAACTTCAGTTGATGCTGGGTTGCTCCTTGTTGGAAAGGTAATCTCCTTGGTCTCCCAGTTGATAGTTGGATTCTGAGAACACAGCCAAGGGATGCCTAAAATCACAGGAAAATGAGGAGAAGAAATTAGCAAGAAAGAGAGTTGCTCCTGATGATTAGGCTCCAACAAAATCTCAAGGGGTGCGGTCTCCTGATCCACAGGCCCGGAGATTAAAGGTGACCCATCCACTGTTTCCATGGTAATTGGAGAGGCTCTATGCTGAATTTTAATACCATGTTCTTTGGCAAATGCGATATCCATAAAATTGCCACCTGCACCAGAGTCAATCATAGCTGCACTGGAAATCCACTGTCCAGAACACAGGATCTTAATAGGGAGAGAACAGTGAGAGTTCTTTTCCTTCAGCTCCTTGGGTGGTGAAGTCATAGAAAGTGAATGGAATACAGCGTTTAAAGGCAGGCTACATTCAGAGATGTCAGATTCATCATCACAGTAGTCATACTCTCCTACCGCTGCTAGCACCTTGTTAGGCCGCTTGGGACACTTAGGACAGTTGATTAAAAAGTGGTCAGACTGGCCTCAGTAGAAACATAGACTTTCACGAAGTCGATGCTCCCGGCGCTCATTACTCTCACGCTTCTGAACAGAATCAATTTGCATGGGCACCTCCTCCACCTCCTGAGATGTTTTACCTGCAGGCTCTCTGGAAGGAAGGGAAAAGTTAGAGATACGGTTCAAGGCAGCAAACTTCTCCTGCCTACGCTCAATAAGGCGAATGTCAATGCGCACACAATGCTGTATAAATGTCTCTAGCTCTTGTGGTGATTCAGAGCAAGCTAATTCATCCTTTACAATGCTAGACAGACCCCTTTTAAAAATAGGCAATTGTGCATAACTGTCTCAATTGGTATCTACTGCTAATCTCCTGAATTCGGTAGCATACTCAATAACAGAACGTTTAGCCTGGCGTAAAGACAATAAAGCAGCTTCAGCAGTTGCACAGTGATTAGGATCATCAAACATTAATGCAATAGCGGCCAAGAAATCATCCAAATTATTTAACCGCGGGTCACGAGACTCAATCATCGGATTCACCCAGGCGAGCGCTCATGCAGTCAGCAGCATTATTACACACAATACTTTAGATCTATCATTAGGGAAACGGTTAGCATGCACATCAAAATATAGCATACATTGATAGACAAAGCCACGAATCTGAATGGGGCAACTTAGGTGGGCTAGTTGGTGGCGGTTGCCCAAAAGATTGTGCCGTTATTTGTGTGCTTATGTCCTGAAAAGCCCGTCCATACTGGGACTCCATGCCAGTAAGTTTATTTTCCTGGGCTGCCATGTGGGTGCTTAAGTCCTGCAAAGTTTGTCCATGCACCTGTTCATTGCATTCAAAGCTTCCAAACTTCTTTTGCAGACCTTCCACATCTTTCTGCAGTTATCTAATTATGGAGAACACCTGCTCTAATCTGCCTTCTGCAGTCATTGTTCCAGCAGTCTCCTCTTTTGAGGCTAGAGTATCCTGTAATAGTTATAGGGGATAACTCAGGAGACTTCTTGCGTGGAACAAGACAACTACAGGATACAGTCTTTTAAGTGGTAAAGTCTTTATTATCACACGGTGATTCAAATAGGTGCAAAGCAAAGCTCAAGTCCACAACACTTGGTGTAGATAATAAATGCAGCTTAACAGTCTATAGGAAACTTCACAGAGAAATGCAATCAAGCAGAGAGTCTATGAAGCACAGTTTAACTTGAGGATACTTGACACGAATAAGTCTTAGTTTAGCCCAAGCACAGGTAGGCAGTTAAAATGATATCTTTAGCTCAACCAGGGAGGCCTGGGTGATAGTCTCAGTTTTAAGCAGCGCAGAGCTGCAACAGCTTACATGTCCAGCAAATGCAGAGGGGAGAAACACAAGCAGCTAGATGAAGGAGGATTACTGGAAACCGATGTATGCAGCAGAAACTCAGAGCAGAGTAGCAGGATCATAAACAGGTTCACAGGAGCAGGTACAAAGGCAGGGAGCCACCAGAGGTCAGAAGCTGGATGGATGCAAGGCAGAATACTCTAGCACAGACTAAAGGCTGGGGTGGAGTTATATAGCAGGAAGACACAGTGCACATGAGACCAAAGACGCCATCTTGGAAAAGGGCAGTAATGCACAAAAGGTGATCAAAAATGTTCCGAGTCCAGACAAGTTTTAGTGTACAGGTAATACAGTGATCACCGCTGACATTATACACAGGAGCTCAGTATATAGTGTCAGTGTACAGGTTATACAGTGATCACCGGTGACATTATACACAGGAGCTCCGTGCTTCATTCTGCCGCCCCATGCTCCATTCTGGCCCCGTGATCCATTATGCCCTGTGGCAAATTTTACGTCACGCCCCATGACCACACACATTTCACAACTAGCCACACCCATATTCATGCCCCAATCGCACCAATTTAGCACTGCTGATCACACTGACTGGTACTAAGGGCACAGTGGCTGGTACTATGGGCACACTGACTGGTACTGAGAAAAAGAAAGAAAGAACAGAGAGAGAGAGAGCGAAAGAGAGAGAAAGAAAGAACAGAGAGAGAAAGAAAGAGGGGAAAGGAAGAACAGAGAGAGAAAGAAAAAACAGAGAAAGCGAAAGGAAGAACAGAGAGAGAGAAAGAGGGGAAAGAAAGAACAGAGAGAGAAAGAAAGACAGAAAGAGGGGAAAGAAAGAAAGAAAGAAAGAAAGAAAGAAAGAGAGAGAAAGAACAGAGAGAGAGAGAAAGGAAGAACAGAGAGAAAGAAAGAGGGGAAAGAAGGAGAGCAAAAGAACAGAGAGAGAAAGAGAAAGAGTGGAGAAAGAAAAGAAAAAGAAAGAAAGAAAGAAAAGAAAGAAAAAGAAAGAAAGAAAGAAAGAAAGAAAAGAGAGAAAGAAAAAAGAAAGAGGGGAAAGAAAGAACACAGAAAGAAAGAAAGAAAGAAAGAAAGAAAGGGAAAGAAAGAACAGAGAGAGAAAGAAAGAAGAAATAAAGAACAGAGAGAGAAAAGAAGAACAGAGAGAGAAAGAAAGAGGGGAAAGAAAGAACAGAGAGAAAGAAAGAACAGGGAGAGAGAAAAAAGAAAGAAAGGAGAGAGAAAGAACAGAGAGAAAGAAAGAACAGACAGAGAAAGGAAGAAAGAAAGGAAAGAAAGAAAGAAAGAAAGAAACATGTGAAAGAAAGAAGAAAGACAGAAAGAAAGAAGACAAAGAAAGAACAGAGAGAGAGAAAGAACAGAGAGAAATAACAGAGAGAGAAAAAGAAAAAGGGGAAAGAAAGAAGAGACAGAAAGAAAGAGAAAGAAAGAACAGAGATAGAGAAAGATAGAACAGATAGAAAGAAAGAAAGAAAGAGGGGAAAGAAAGAAAGAGCAAAGACAGAAAGAAAGGACAAAGAAAGAACAGAGAGAGAGAGAAAGAACAGAGAGAGAGAAAGAACAGAGAGAGAGAAAGAAAAAAGGGAAAGAAAGAAAGAAGAGACAGAAAGAAAGTACAGAGAGAGAAAGAAAGAACAGGGAGAGAGAAAAAAAGAAAGAAATGAGAGAGAAAGAAAGAACAGAGAGAAAGAAAGAAAGAGGGGAAGAAAGAACAAAGACAGAAAGAAAGGACAAAGAAAGAACAGAGAGAGAAAGAAAGAACAGAGAGAGAGAATAACAGAGAGAGAGAAAGAAAAAGGGGAAAGAAAGAAAGAAGAGACAGAAAGAAAGAGAAAGAAAGAACAGAGAGAAAGAAAGAACAGAGAGAGAGAGAGAAAGATAGAACAGAGAGAAAGAAAGAAAGAAAGAGGGGAAAGAAAGAAAGCAAAGACAGAAAAAGGACAAAGAAAGAACAGAGAGAGAGAGAAAGAACAGAGAGAGAGAGAGAAAGAACAGAGAGAGAGAAAGAAAAGAGGGAAAGAAAGAAAGAAGAGACAGAAAGAAAGAACAGAGAGAGAAAGAAAAAAACAGAGAGAGAAAGGAAGAACAGAGAGAGAGAAAGAAAGAACAGAGAGAGAAAGAAAGAACAGAGAGATAGAATGGAAGAACAGAGAGAAAGAAAGAACAGAGAGAGAAAGAGAAAGAACAGAGAGAGAGAAAGGAAGAACAGAGAGAAAGAAAGAGGGGAAAGAAGAAGAACAGAGCAAAAGAAAGTACAGAGAGAGAGAAAGAAAGAGGGGAAAAAAGAAAGTGCAGAGAGAAAGAAAGAGGGGAAAGAAAGAACATAGAAAGAAAGAAAGAAAGAAAGAAAGAAAAGAGAGAATGAAAGAACAGAGAGAGAAAAAAGAAAGAGAGGAGAGAGAAAGAAAGAACAGAGAGAGAAAGAAAGAGGGGAAAGAAAGAAAGAACAGAGAGAGAAAGAAGAAAGAACAGAGAGAGAGAAAGAAAACAGAGAGAAAGAAAGAGGGGAAAGAAAGAAAGAACAGAGAGAGAATGAAAGAACAGAGAGAGAAAAAAAGAAAGAAAGGAGAAAGAACAGAGAGAAAGAAAGAACAGAGAGAGAAAAAAGAGAACGGAGAGAGAAAGAAAGAACAGAGAGAGAAAGAAAGAGGGGAAAGAAAGAACAGAGAGAGAGAAAGAAACAGAGAGAGAAAGAAAGATTAGAGAGGGAAAGAAAGAACAGAGAGAGAGAAAGAAACAGAGAGAGAAAGATTCTATAAAGATACTATAGCAGCTCAGCTCCCATTGTAGTGCCCACCTGAGCCTCCTGGTTCAGGACATATCATGATCCGCTCACAGGGCCAGCATCCCCGATTCCAAGGTGATCCCACTGTCCACGCTGTCGGAGGAGGACACGGTGATGGATTTGAAGCATTCCCTGAAGTGCCTCCATGGTTCCGTCACAATCTCCTCCCGAAATTACCTAATTTCCGGTGAGCTTTCAGCACATCACTTCCGATGGAACGTCACGTGCGAGTTTTAAAGTGCTCCTCGGGGCTCCACCGTGTACTCCTGTGTCCACGGGAAAAGCAAGCTCCCGGCCGGGACAGCGGGGCAGACTCTCAAAATTGGGACAGTCCCACTGGATCTGGGATGGTTGGGAGGTATGAATGCTCCCCACCATACACCGACTCATACACGCACGGCTCCGCACACATTATACACACACAGTTCAATGTTGTGAATGTTTTAGAAATGAATTCTGAACAGAAGCTCCCTCTGGTGGTTACAAACAGTACTGAACCATTCAATGAGGATTGGCAATCAGGAATCACAGACTGGCTGGATGTAAGGGAGATTTCCCCCCATCATGGTTGCCGGTGATCAATTGTTCTTGTCTCAACGTTGTTTCCTGGTTCACTTGGAAGCTTGCTGAGTCTTGTCTCTTCTCCTGCTCTCAGATAAGATATTTTCTGTTTTTTGTTTTTGTGCTTGTCATTTGCATATTTCTCTGCATTTCTGTGAGGTTGGCCAGGTTCCCTTCCCGGGGGGCTTGGGCTCCTCTCGGTTCCTCTGGAGTCACTGTTGTTTGTTCATTTGTCTTTTCCAGTTTTTTCAGTGGCTGCGGCTTAGTTTTGTTACACCAGAAAACTAATTTAGGTGGTAGAGGTCGTGTGATCTCAGGTGTTTTTGCAATTAGTAGCGTTGGCTTTTTTTAGGGTTTTTTTGGATTGCAGTAAGTATCCTTCCTATCCTTTTCTGTCTAGGCAGATTGGGCCCCAGCGTTTGCTCATACTATTTTCAGTCTGTGTCTGTATTTTCTCTTGTCTAACCGCCATTACATGTTTGGGGGCTTCCTATGTTCTTTGGGGATCTGCTCCGGGGCAGATAGCATTCCTCTTTCTATCTTTAGGTGTAGTTAACCTCTCAGGCTGTGACGAGGCGTCTAGGACCAACGTAGGAACGCTCCACGACTGCCTTTAGTTGTGATGGTTAGTCAGGATACTGCAATCCAGTAGATTCCAACCTCTCTGGTGTATTGCCGTTTTTGCCTGCTCTCCTCAGCTACCAAAACATAACAGTATCACCGGTCCAACTGAAAATTTATGGTACTCACAGAAGGGAAAATAGTGTGGAAACAAAAAAGGTTGTCAGAGTTGTCAGAGATATTTTTTTTTTCTGTTTGTTGCATTTTTTCCCTCTTTTTCTCTGGGTGCTGAGGAGGATTTTTTTTCTCAATGGAGTTTGCACAGTTGTCTGGCCGTGTGGATCAGCTTGCCACTGAGGTTCGGAGTATTGCTACCTATCTTGCTAGGTTGCCAGTTGTGGAACCCAGGATCCCCATGCCAGATTTGTTTTTGGGGGATCGAGCTAAATATCTGCATTTCAAAAATAACTGTAAGTTGTTTTTTGCCTTAAAACCTAAGTCCTCAGGGAACACAGCACAGCAGGTTCAAATTGTCATCTCTCTCCTGCGTGGCGATCCTCAGGATTGGGCTTTTCTCTGACACCTGGGGACCCTGTTTTGAGTAATGTTGATGCATTTTTTCTGGCTCTGGGAATATTGTACGATGAACCTAATGTCACTGATAAAGCTGAAAAAACCTTGTTGGCATTAAATCAGGGGCTTGAGGGCACTGAGTTGTTCTGTCAGAAATTCCGAAAGTGGGCAGTCCTGACCAAATGGAATGATGATGCTTTGGCGGCCCTTTTTCGGAAGGGTCTGTCAGAGAATGTAAAAGATGTTATGGTGGGTTTCCCTGCTCCCTCTGGTCTCAATGATTCTATGTCATTAGCGATTCAAATTGACAGACGTTTGCGTGAGCGTAGAAGTATGTGTGAAATAGTGTTGCCTTGTGAACCAGCTTCTGAACCCATGCAGTGTGATAGAGTGGCTTCTGGGGCACAGCGTCATGAGTTTCGAAAACGCAATGGGTTATGTTTCTACTGTGGTGATGCCTCTCATGCTATTTCAGTCTGCCCTAAGCGGGGAAGACGTTTTGCACGCTCAGTTGCCTTGGGTAGTGTTCAGACTAAATTTCTGTTGACTGTTACCCTGATTTGCTCCCTGTCCACATTTTCTGCTCAGGATTTTGTTGATTCGGGAGCAGCTATTAACCTGATGGATTTTGATTTTGCTAAACGTTGTGGGTTTCCCTTGATACCCCTACGGAAGTCTATTCCCCTACTGGGGATTGATTCTACCCTTTGGCTGAGAATAAACCCCAGTTCTCTACTCAGGTGATAATGAGGGTTGAACCTGATCATCAGGAGAGTTGCAAATTTTTGGTGCTGTATAATCTGCATGACATTATTGTACTAGGTTTCCCTTGGTTGCAGTCTCATAATCCTGTTTTGGATTGGAAATCTGTGTCTGTAACCAGTTGGGGCTGCCAATGTGTTAATGCCAACACTCCTGTTTTTTCTGCCTCTCCCCAGGCTCAAGATGTTCCTGACTTTTTGACTGATTTTTCTGATGTGTTTAGCGAAAGTAAATCTGCATCCTTGCCCCCCCATAGGAGCTATGACTGCGCTATTGAATTAGTGCCTGGTAGTAAATTCCCTAAAGGTCGCCTTTTTAATTTGTCTGTACATGAACATCACGCTATGCGGTCTTATATTAAGGAGTCATTGGAGAAGGGTCATATCAGACCATCCTCTTCACCCTTGGGTGCCGGTCTTTTCTTTGTGGCCAAAAAGGATGGTTCATTAAGGCCGTGTATTGATTATCGTCTCTTGAACAATATCACTGTGAAATATCAATATCCGTTACCATTGATTTCTGACCTGTTTTCCAGGGTGAAAAATGCTACCAAAAGTTTACCAAACTTGACCTCAGGGGGGCATATAACCTTATTCGCATTAAGCACGGGGATGAATGGAAGATGGCGTTTAATACCCCAGAGGGGCATTTTGAGTACCTAGTGATGCCCTTTGGGCTCACTAATGCTCCTTCCGTCTTCCAGTCCTTCATGAATGACATTTTCAGGGATTTTGTGGATAAATTTCTGATTGTTTATTTGGATGATATCTTGATTTTTTCCAATGACTGGGACTCTCATGTGAAACATGTTCGGACTGTGTTCCAGATTTTGAGAGAGAATGCTCTGTATGTGCAGGGATCAAAGTGTCTTTTTGGCGTACAGAGGATCTCATTTCTGGGATTCATTTTGTCTCCATCTGTTATTGAAATGGACCCGGTCAAGGTTCAGGCCATCTGTGGTTGGGTCCAACCTACTTCATTAAAGGCTCTTCAGAGATTCTTGGGTTTTGCCAATTTTTATCGTAAATTTATTGGTAATTTCTCTGTTATTGTTAAACCATTGACTGATTTGACCAAAAAGGGTTCTGATGTGGTGAATTGGCCTCCTGAGGCAGTCTCTGCGTTTCAGGAACTTAAACAGAGATTCACTTCTGCTCCTGTTCTACGGCAGCCTGATGTTTCTCTGCCATTTCAGGTGGAGGTTGATGCCTCTGAAATTGGGGCAGGTGCCGTTTTGTCCCAAAGAGATCCTGAGACCTCTAAAAGTAACCCTTGTGCTTTTTTCTCTCGAAAATTTTCTTCAACTGAATGTAATTATGACGTGGGTAATCGGGAGTTATTGGCCATGAAGTGGGCTTTTGAAGAGTGGAGACATTGGCTGGAGGGAGCCAAACATCAGGTGGTGGTCCTCACGGACCATAAGAATCTGGTTTATCTGGAATCAGCCAAGAGACTTAATCCTAGACAGGCCAGGTGGGCCTTGTTTTTCACATGTTTTAATTTTGTGGTTTCCTTTCTTCCTGGCACTAAGAATGTTAAGGCCTCTCACGGAGTATCCTTGCGGACTCTCCTGAGTTATCTGATCCTGCTGTTATTCTGAAAGAGGGTGTAGTTCTTTCCGCCATCTCGCCAGTTTGAGACTGGCTCTGGAGGGGTGTCAGGAGGATAAACCCGAGTGCTGCCCTGTTGGGAAATTGTTTGTCCCAGACCAGTGGAAGAAGAGTGTGATGTCTGAGATTCATTGTTCCGCGTTGGCCGGTCATCCCGGAATATTTGGTACCAGAGACTTGGTGAGTCGGTCCTTTTGGTGGCCTACTTTGTCTCGTGACGTCAGGGAGTTTGTGCAGTCCTGTGGGACTTGCTCTCGCTCCAAGCCTTGCTCTCGCTCTAGTGGTTTGTTGATGCCATTGCCTGTGCCCAAGAGACCATGGACCCATATCTCTATGGATTTTATTTCCGACTTCCTGTTTTTCAGAGAATGACCGTTATCTGTGTGATTTGTGATAGGTTTTCCAAGATGATACATCTTGTGCCATTACCTAAGTTGCCTTCCTCCTCCTAATTGGTGCCTTTGTTCCTTCAACACGTGGTTCGGTTACACGGCATTCCTGAGAACATTGTGTCTGACAGAGGAGTCCAGTTTGTTTCCAGATTTTGGAGGACTTTTTGTTCTAAACTTGGTGTTCAATTGTCTTTCTCCTCTGCTTTTCATCCTTAGACCAATGGACAAACTGAGAGAACAAACCAGACATTGGAGACTTATCTGAGATGCTTTGTGTCAGCTGATCAAGATGACTGGGTCTCTTTTTTGCCTTTGGCTGAGTTTGCTCTTAATAATAGGGAAAGCTCTGCCACTTTGATGTCTCCATTTTTCTGCAATTTTGGGTTTCACCCTCGATTTTCTTCGGGACAGACGGAGGCTTCTGTCTGTCCGGGTGTTGACTCTGTTGTGGAGCGTATGCAGCAGATTTGGGACCAGGTAGTGGAGAGGTTGTCCCTCTCTCAGGAGAAGGCCCAGCGGTTTGCCAACCGGCATAGGACTGATGGTCCTCGGTTTAAAGTGGGGGACTTGGTCTGGTTGTCCTCAAGAAATATCCCTATGAGAGTTGCATCTCCTAAGTTTAAGCCTAGGTTCATTGGACCTTATAAGATCATGGAAATTCTTAATCCTGTTTCCTTTCGTTTACTTCTTCCAGGGACATTTAAGATCCATAGCATGTTCCACAAGTCCTTATTGAAGAGGTTTGTCGAGCCAGCGGTTCCTATGGCTGCGCCTCCTGACCCTGTTTTGATTGAGGGCAATCTGGAGTATGTAGTTGAGAAAATATTGGATTCTCGTTTTCCTAGACGGAAACTCCAGTATTTGGTTAAGTGGAGAGGTTATGGTCAGGAGGACAATTCTTGGGTGTTTGCTTCGGACATCCATGCTAGGAGACTGATCCGTGCGTATCACAGAGCTCATCCTGACCGACCTGGTTGCACAAATGAGGGTTCGGTGACCCCTCCTCAAGGGGGGGTACTGTTGTGAATGTTTTAGAAATGAATTCTGAACAAAAGCTCCCTCTGGTGGTTACAAACTGAACCATTCAATGAGGATTGGCAATCAGAAATCACAGACTGGCTGGATATAAGGGAGGTTTCCCCCATCATGGTTGCCGGTGATCAATTGTTCTTGTCTCAACGTTGTTTCCTGGTTCACTTGGAAGCTTGCTGAGTCTTGTCTCTTCTCCTGCTCTCAGATAATATATTTTCTGTTTTTTGTTTTTGTGCTTGCCATTTGCATATTTCTCTGCATTTCTGTGAGGTTGGCCAGGTTCCCCTCCCCGGGGGGCTTGGGCTCCTCTCGGTTCCTCTGGAGCCACTGTTGTTTGTTCATTTGCCTTTTCCAGTTTTTTCAGTGGCTGCGGCTTAGTTTTGTTACACCAGAGAACTAAATTAGGTGGTAGAGGTCGTGTGATCTCAGGTGTTTTTGCAATTAGTATCGTTGGCTTTTTTTAGGGTTTTTTTGGATTCCAGTAAGTATCCTTCCTATCCTTTTCTGTCTAGGCAGATTGGGCCCCAGCGTTTGCTCATACTATTTTCAGTCTGTGTCTGTATTTTCTCTTGCCTAACCGCCATTACATGTTTGGGGGCTTCCTATGTTCTTTGGGGATCTGCTCCGGGGCAGATAGCTTTCCTCTTTCTATCTTTAGGTGTAGTTAACCTTTCAGGCTGTGACGAGGCGTCTAGGACCAACGTAGGAACACTCCACGGCTGCCTTTAATTGTGGTGGTTAGTCAGGGTACTGCAATCAGTAGATTCCAACCTCTCTGGTGTATTGCCGTTTTTGCCTGCTCTCCTCAGCTACCAAAACATAACAGTTCAACTTTGTGTGCCTTGTAAACACACGGCTCTGCTCCGCACACCTCGTACACACACGGCTCCTCTCCGCACACCTCGTACACACAGGGCTCCACACACCTCGTACACACGCGGCTCCACACACCTCGTACATATGTGGCTCCGTACACTTCACACACAGGGCTCCATTCTGTACACCTCGTACACACATGGCTTTGCTCCGTACACCTTGCACACACATGGCTCCACTTCGCACACCCCATACACACGCGGCTCCACTCTGTACACTTCATACACACAGGGCTCCGTTCTGTACACCTCGTACACACACGGCTCCGCTCTGTACACCTTGTACACACACGGCTCTGCTCCAAACACTTTGTAAACATGCGGCTCCGCTCCGCACACCTCCTACACACAGGGCTCCGCACACCCCATACACACGCGGCTCCGATCCATACACCTCGTACACACAGAGCTCTGCTACATCCACCCTGTAAACCCCTCCTGACCCCACACATATACTTCCCTCATCCAGCACAATGACAACCAGCACAGTAGAGTCCTGCATACACTGAGGGCGGTCCCTAATCATGTGACCCGACTCCTGCCCTCCTGTGAACTCATCACAGGTCCTGTGCGCACAGAGCAGCAATACATGAGCAACATGAGCAGATGCAGGAGAGGACAATCTGCTGCCCCCTATCTTCAGGGACGCACCGCTGCCTTAGGCAAAGTGCTCAACTTACCTCATGGTAGGTGTTCCCCTGGCTCTTTTTGAAAATGGAAACCATATTTGCCCTTTTTGTTTCGCACTGTACAAGACATTAGACAGACGCTAGGAGTCTCTTAAAATGATAAGCAGGAGAATATCAATTAATTAGGAACAATTGAAGGCAGTCAATCTGAGTATAGAGGCTTGGGTATATTGATTTTTATTTAACTCATCTTGTACCATATATACGGTTAACCAATTGAGTATATTATTTGACATACTAAAAGCAATGGATCAACTACATCAGTTTTGGTCCGAATTGATTGTTGATTTCTATGTCACAACTGCAAAACCTCCAAGGTACTGAAACAGCAGAACCCCCCTCCTCAAAAATGTGCCACATTTTGCAAACTACACCCTACAAAAAATGAATCTAAGGGTGTAATGATCTTTTTTTGAAACCACTCGTGCTTCATGAAAGTGTACCATTTTTGGACATTTAAACAAAATTATTATTGTAGCCCCAACTTTTTCATATTCACAAGGATAGTTGGAGAAAATTGACCACCCATATCTGGTTGAAAATAACTGTTTAGACATACTGCAGGGAACGGAAGGGAAGAAACACTTTTTGACTTTTGAAGCTCAAATTTGGGATAGTTTGTGGATCCGAATTGCATAGCCCTCAAGGCGCCAGGACAGCAGAAATTCCCCCCAAAGTGATCCCATTTTGGAAACTTTACTACACAAGAAATTAAATTAGGGATGTGCTGACCATTTTGAACCCAAAAATATATTTCACATGTTATAATCTGAATTGTGGAAGCTAAAATGTTGTTTTAGCCCCAAATTTTTCATTTTCATGAGGGCTAATAGGAAGAAACAGATCCCCAAATGTATAAAGCAATTTATCACAAAAGCAGCAATACCCAATATATAATCTACTGTTTGTGCACATGGAAGAGCTCAAAAGGGCAAAAAAGTATTTGGCAGAGCCTCCAAAAGTGACACATTTTGCTAAACTAAAAGGTAGAGTTGAGCGAAACAGGTCGGTCAGATTAAAAAAAGACCGACTTTCGCCAAAGTCGGGTTTCGCCGAGCGAAACCCTACCATAGTTTGAGGTCGGCCATGCGTTTGGCGACCCGAGCGCCAAAGTTGGTTTTCCCATAATGCTTGAAGGGCCTTTTCTCAGCCAATGAGCAAGGACGCAGACTGTGGGCAACGCGATGACATGGGCAGCGGCCACCACCATCTTAGAGAAGGGCATTGCAGTGATTGGCATTATGTGGCGTCACAGTGCCTATAAAAGCCCTCACCGCCGACCGCCATTTAACTTCTGCCGATCTTAGCGTATAGCGTAGGGAGAGGTTGCTGATGCTGGTTCTCAGTAGGGAGAGTGTTAGGCAGGAAACAAACAATAATTCTGCACTTGTGCTGATAGTGATTAGTTAGTGTGCAGTGACAAGGGAGGATTTTGTTGTGTGCAGCAGTGCTGGTTCTTAGGCTGCCTGCCAGTGACAGGGGAGGAATTGCTTGTGTGCAGCAGCAGAGATGATTATTAGGCTGCCTGCCAGTGAGAGGGGAGGAATTTCTTGTGTGGCGCAGGAAAGCTGATTATTAGGCTGCCTGCCAGTGACAGGGGAGGAATTTCTTGTGTGCAGCAGCAGAGCTGATTATTAGGTTGCCTGCTACCTGTATTGCTATGTGTACACTGCTGTGCAGAGGGCTTTTTGACACAGCACTAATACTTTTATTTTTTTCTGCACAGTTACCGAGCGTTCATTTTTTCCCACACCGTATAAAGCTGTACGCTCCTCACACTACCGTGTACCAGATGGTATCACAGACAAATACATGCTGACTATATGTGTGTGAAATATATCTTCTGATACAGTACCGTTTTTCTGGCTTGTGTATTACGGTCAAATCCATACTGAGAGAGCGTCTGTGTGTGACTACGGAAATATATACGGAGATTTAATTTTTCCCCAAAACCGTATACAGCTGGTATCTTCTGATACAGTACCATTTTTCTGCCTTCTGTATTATGGTCAAATCCATACTGAGAAAGAGTGTGTGTGTTACTTCTGAAATATATACGGAGATTTCAAATTACCCCAACACTGTACACACCTGTACGCTACTGATACAGTACACTTTTTATGCTTTTCATATTCTGGTGTAATCCATACTGAGCCTGTGAGCGTGTGTGTTACTCCTCAAATATATACGGAGATTTAAAATTACCCCAACCCTGTATACAGCTGTACGCTACTGATACAGTACACTTGTTATGCTTTTCATATTCTGGTGTTATCCATACTGAGCCTGTGACCGTGTGTGTTACTCCTGAAATATATACGGATATTTAAAATTACTATTTAAAATTACCCCAACACTGTATACAGCTGTACGCTAGTGATACAGTACACTTTTTTGCTTTTCATGTTCTGGTGTTATCCATACTGAGCCTGTGACCGTGTGTGTTACTCCTGAAATATATACGGAGATTTAAAATTCCCCCAACACTGTATACAGCTGTATGCTACTGATACAGTACACTTTTTATGCTTTTCATATTCTGGTCTACTCCATACTGAGCATGTGAGCCTGTGTGTTACGCCTCAATTATGTACGAAGATTTAAAATTACCCAACACTGTATACAGCTGTACGCTACTGATACAGGACACATTTTATGCTTTTCATATTCTGGTCTATTCCATACTGAGCCTGTGAGAGTCAGTCTGTTACTCCGGAAATATATACGGAGATTTAAAATTACTCCAACACTGAATACAGCTGTACGCTAGTGATATAGTACAGTTTTTCTGCTTTTCATATTCTGGTGTTATCCATATTGAGCCTGTGACCGTGTGTGTTACTCCTGAAATATATACAGAGATTTAAAATTACCCCAACACTGTATAAAGCTGTACGCTACTGATACAGTACACTTTTTATGATTTTCATATTCTGGTCTACTGCATACTGAGCCTGTGAGCATCTGTGTGTTACTCACAAAATATATACAGAGATTTAAAATTACACCAAACACTGTATACAGATGTACGCTACTGATACAGTACACTTTTTCTGCTTTTCATATTCTGGTGTTATCCATACTGGGCCTGTGAGCGTGTGTGATACTCCTGAAATATATACAGAGATTTAAAATTAACCCAGCATTGTATAAGGCTGTACGCTTCTGATACAGTACACTTTTTTGCTTTTTATATTCTTGGGTAATCCATACTGAGCCTGTGAGAGTCTGTGTCTGTTTCTCCACAAATATATACGGAGATTAAAATTTTTCACCCTCACCGTATACAGTTGTACGCTTCTGATACAGTACCATATAGCTGCTGGTATTTTGGGTACATTTTCATAAACATGAGGAAGTATGGTGAAAGAGGCCATGGACGTGGCCATGGGGGGCCACCTGGTACTGATGGTTGTAGTGGTAGTGCATCTGCTGGTAGTGCCAAAAACACAATAGCACCTAAGGCAGGAGGTGTTGAGCCTGCGTCATCGTCTGGCTCCAAAAGGCCTGGAAGGCTCCCTTTACTGGGACTACGTAAACCGCTTTTAAAGTCGGAGCATCAGGAACAAGTTTTGGCTTACATTGCCGAAACAGCCTCCAGCTCTATCGCCTCCTCTTCTGAAGTTTCAAAAACTCCAAGCACTGAGTCGTCAGTGCAGGCTTCTGGTCAGGAACAACCCTTTACTTGTGTCCTTCACGCCCACCAAAAGGGAAGTATGCGGCAGGCCACCCTTCAGATTACTCCATGGAGCTCTTTTCACAAACCATGCCTGGGTTATCAAGTCAAATCCTGAATTCCCCAGTCCAACATGAATCTGACATGGAGTGCACTGATGCACAGCCACTGCTGTATGATTGTGCTGGTACATTCAAACAGAGCACTGCATTGCCCTCGTAGTCTACTGAGCCAGAATGTGACGCTGATGAAAATCAGGTGCCCCTTCCTGCATATTACACGGTGACACAGAGGAAGGTGCAGATAAAATTGAAGAGGAGGTGATGGATGACCCAGTTGTTGACCCGGATTGGCATCCATTGGGGGAAGAGGGTGCCGCTGGCAATAGCTCAGAAGAGGAGGAGGATCTGCAGCAGGCATCGACATCGCAGCTGCGGTTATCTGGCAGGCCCGTAGCAGTCCAAAAACGTGTTCAAAAAGCAAAAAGAGTTGCAGGACAGCTTGGCCAGACAGTCAAATTAGCACAGCGTGCGTTCCTGAAAATTTATACCATAGTAGAAAGAGTCCAGTGTGGCACTTTTTTGACCAAAATCCTATTGATGAGGCAAAGGTTATCTGTAAGAAGTGCGGAACTACCTTTAGCCGAGGGAAAAATCTCAGAAATTTGAATACCAGTTGCATGCTTACACATATAATGAACATGCATTTGCAAGCGTGGACGAACTACAAAACCTCAGGTAGCACATGTGCACCTGCTCCGACTGAAAGTAGCCAGCAACGCTCCATCGCTTCCCCCACTGTAAGCCCACCGGTTGGCACACCACCAGCAAGTAATGTTGAGGTATCATCACAAGTCCAAAGCAGTCAGGGAATCACAATGTTTTTGCAATGAAAGACTGTATCTAGGCCATCACCACCACCACCACCATCACCATCACCATCCCCCTCTCAGTCCATCATGTCCACCGATAGTTCCACCATATGCAGCTCTCAAGTCCAGCTCACCCTACCAGATACTCTGAGTAGGACAAGAAAGTAGTCATCCTCTCATCCGCGTACACTGGGTTTGAACGCCTACATTGCCAAACTGATCTCATTAGAGATGATGCCCTTCCATTTGGTTGAAAGCGCAGCATTCAGAGACCTCATGGCCTACGCTGTCCCATGCTATGACCTACCCAGTCGGCACTTCTTTTCTAGAAAAGCCATCCCTGCCCTCCACCTGCATGTGAAAGACCGCATTGTCCATGCACTCAAACAATCAGTGAGTGGAAAGGTGCACCTCACAACAGATGCATGGGCCAGTAGGCATGGCCAGGGCTGTAACATGTCCATCACTGCGCACTGGGTTAATGTGGTGGATGCAGGGATAGCGGCGGTGGGACAGTGCTGCCTAGCCCACGGTATAAGCAACAGTTGGCTGTAGGCATTCAACCCTCCTCCTCCAGAAGCGAAAGCTCGTCAACAGAGTGCAGTCGCACAAGCACTCCATCCGCAACTGCCAGTGTTGCACACGAGGTGTCCCACTATCGAACAGCTAGTGGTAAGCGTCAGCAGGCTGTTTTAAAATGATGTCTTTGGGCGACAACAGACACACCGCCGAGGTACTGGCCGACTACTTGCAGCGAGAAACTGAGTCATGGCTGGGCATTCGACATCTTGAGCCAGGCAAGGTACTCAGTGATAACGGCCATAATTTTGTGGCAGCCATAGCCCTGGCAAAACTCAGATACATACCTTGCCTGGCTCACACCTTGAACCTGGTGGTCCAGTGCTTCTTAAATAATTATCCGGAGTTAACAGCCCTGCTCCATAAGGTGCGAAGAGTGTGCTCGCACATACGTCGCTCGCCCGTAGACTCCAGTCGCATGCAGAGGCTGCAGCGATCGCTCCACCTCCCAAGCACCGCCTATTCATAGACGTTGTAACAAGGTGAACTCCACCATGCACATGGTTGAGAGGCTGTGCAAACAGAGGCAGGCTGTAATGCATTTATGTGAGGATACATGGGCAGGCAGTTTGAGGGCAGACATGGAGTTGTCGAGTGTGCAGTGGTCAAAGCTGAAAGACCTCTGTAAAGTCCTTCAGTGTTTTGAGGAATGGCCGGTAAGCGCAGACTACGCCATCATAAGCATGAGCATTCCACTTATGTGTCTGCTCATTCAAACTTTGACACACATTAAGGATCAGGAGTCTGCAGAGGAGGAGGAAGAGGAGGAAGAGGGAAGCCTTGATGACAGTCAGCCATTGTCTGCTCAGGAAACTGTCCTGGATTAGGTGGAGGAAGAAGAGGAAGAGGAGGAGGATGAGGGGGATGATTATTTTGGGGAGGAGGATGCTTCTCAGGGGGAAAGAGAAATGTTGGCTTTCCAAGTTCAGGTCCAGGGTTTGTGCGTGACTGGAGGGATGTGGCTTTGGCAGAAAGTGCTCCTCCACCCACCACTGGCAGTGCATCACTGACACCTGGAACATTGGTCCACATGTGTGATTATGCCTTGCGGATCCTAAAAAGGGACCTCCGAATTGCCAAAATTATGAAGGAAGACTACTACTGGTTGGCCAGCATCCTCGATCCATGCTATAAAGGCAAATTATAGAACATCACACCACAGGAGAACCTAGAGCTAATACTGGTGAACAAACAAGCAACTCTGGTAGACCGTTTGTTAGAGGCATTCTCAGCAAACAGCAGCGGTGCAGGTTCTACCACGAGCCGTACTGGGCCAAATGGAAGAGGTGTTTGTGGTGCACACAGCTGAAGTGGCATTGGAGACAGGGGTTTCGTGACCATGTTGTGGACTGATTTCTCCAGGACAGCTCACACGCCGGGTAATAGTGAATCTATAGCAGCAGACAGGAGACAGCAGTTGTTGACTATGGTTAAAAATGACTTCTCCCCTATCGATGTTCTCCCTCACCAGTCATTACCCTTTGACTACTGGGCCTGTAAACTGGACACCTGGCCTGAATTGGCACAATATACCTTACGGAGCTCGCTTCCCCTGCTGGAAATGTGCTATCTGAAAGTGTCTTCAGTGCTGCTGGATCAATCCTGACAGAAGAAGGCCCCGTCGTCTGCGAAAAAATGTTGATGATCAAACCTTCATTAAATGAACCATGCATGGGTCGCAAAGGATTTTGTCCCACCTCCCCTGATGAAACATGGTTGCCAGCAAAATGGCTCGCTTTGTCCTCCTCTTCCTCGGACTTTTCCAATTCCTCCATTTGCAGCTGCTTTAAGTCCATTATACACCTCAACATATGCCATTTTGCCCCTTCCTATATGGGCTGTCCCCCCCTCCTCCACCCCAACTTTTTATTTTTCTGGTGTGATCCATACTGAGCTGTGAGAGCCTGTGTCTGACACTCGCAAAATATACGGATATTTCATTTCCCCAAACCCCGTTTAAGCTGTACGCTTTAATACATTACCTTTTTCTACTTTTTATATTCTGTGTGATCATACTGAGCCTGTGAGAGCCAGTGTCTGACTCTGTCAAAATATATGGAGATTTTCAATTTACCCAACCCTGTATACAGCTGTCCGCTGTAAATACATTACCCTTTTTTACTTTTTAAAATTCTGGTGCGATCAATACTGAGCTGTGAGAGCAGTGTCTGACATGGCAAAATATCCAGAGATTTACAATTTCCCCAACCACTGTATATAGCTGTCAGCTTCTATTACATTACCCTTTTTCTACTTTTTATATTCTGGGGTGATCAATACTGAGCCTGTGAGAGCCTGTGTCTAATTCTCGCAAATATACGGATATTTTCAATTTCCCCAACCCCGTATACAGCTGTCGCTTGTAATACATTACCCTTTTTCTACTTTTATATTCTGGTGTGATCAATACTGAGCCTGTGAGAGCCTGTGTCTGACTGGCAAAATATACGGAGATTTACAATTTCCCAAACACTGTATACGCTGTATGCTTCTAATACATTACCCCTTTTTACTTTTTATTATCTGGTGTGATCAATACTGAGCCTGTGGAGCCAGTGTAGACTCTGGCAAAATATATGGAGATTTTCAAATTTCCCCAACCTGTATACAGCTGTCCGCTTGTATTCATTACCCTTTTTCTACTTTTTATATTTTTGGTGTGATCAATACTGAGGGCCCGTGGGGGAGCCAGTGTCTGACTTGGCAAAAAAAAAAAATATGGAGATTTTCAATTTCCCCAACCCCCAACAGCTTCCCTTGTAAACATTCCCTTTTTCTACTTTTTATATTTGGTGTGATAATTGGCCTTTAGAGCCCGTGTTTACTGACAAAATACGGAGATTTACAAATTTTCCCCAAAACCCCCCCCCCCCCCCC
>JARQOD010000002.1:446154674-446256466 GCA_033576555.1 Oophaga sylvatica | reverse complement strand
CAGCGTCAAAAGGTCCTGACATTTCTGCGACGATCAGCGATACCCGGCAGGTGGGCTGATCGTCGCTGAATGTCACACACAGCGATATCGCTGGTGAGCTCGCTGCTGCGTCACAAAACTAGTGACTCAGCAGCGATCTCGGTAGCGATATCGCTATGTGAGACGGGCCCTTAAGTGGAAAGCTTAATTGATTGCTTTTCCACTTTCACTTCAGGTCAGCCAGGGACACAATCAGTGACGTCAGAGGGAACTGATTAACAAAAATAGGGTTCCCTTCGAAAAAAAAATGGCGTGGGGTCCCCCTATTTTTGTTAACCAGCCAGATGAAGCAGACCGCTGAGGCCTGGATTTTCAGGCTGTTAAGGAGCCAAGATCCATGGACCTTGCCAGCCTATAATACCAGGCCACAGCAGTTGCATATCTTGGCTGATTAACAAAAAATTAGGATCCCCTCGAAAAAAATTGGCGTGGGGCCCCCCCTATTTTTGTTAACCAGCCAGATGAAGCAACCGCTGAGGCCTGGATTTTCAGGCTGTTAAGGAGCCAAAGATCCATGGACCTTGCCAGCCTGATAATACCCGGGCCCCACGCAGTCTGCATATCTTGGCTGATTAACAAAATAGGGGATCCCCTCGAAAAAAATTGGCGTGGGGTCCCCCTATTTTTGTTAACCAGCCAGATGAAGCAGACCGCTGAGGCCTGGATTTTCAGGCTGTTAAGGAGCCAAGATCCATGGACCTTGCCAGCCTGATAATACCAGGCCACAGCAGTCTGCATATCTTGGCTGATTAACAAAAATAGGGGATCCCCTCGAAAAAATTGGCGTGGGGTCCCCCCTATTTTTGTTAACCAGCCAGATGAAGCAGACCGCTGAGGCCTGGTTTTTCAGGCTGGTAAGGATCCATATCCATGGACCTTGCAAGCCTGATAATACCAGGCCACAGCAGTCTGCTTAGCTTGGCTGATTAACAAAAATAGGGGATCCCCTCGAAAAAAAAACGCGTGGGGATCCCCCCTATTTTTTGTTAACCAGCCAAGTAAAATGCAGACTGCTGCGGCCTGGTATTAAAAGACTGTCAAGGCCCATGGATTTTGGCCCTCAACAGCCTGATAATACCAGCTACAGCAGCCCCACATTTGGCGCATCAAAAGATGTGCCAATTGTGGCACTTTACCCGGCTCTTCCCACTTGCCCTGTAGCGGTGGCAAGCGGGGTAATAAGGGTTATTGTCACCGTTGATTGCACGTAACAATAAGCCCGTTAATAATGGAGAGGCGTCAATAAGACACCGATCCATTATAATCCCAAAGTTATTAAATGTATAAAAAAAGACACAGCAAGAAAAAAGTATTTTAATGAAATAAAAGAGACAACACAGTTTTCATTTTTTATTATACACTCATTCCTGCGACGCCATCGATCTCCTGTAAAAAAAGAAAAAAAAAAAACCAACAGTATACCACCTGTCCGACGCAGTCCATAACGATAGTCCCACGACGATCCAGCTCTGCTACATCGCAATGACAGGCAGAGCCTGTCATTGCAACGCAGCACAGCTGATTACCTGCTTCCCCGGCGGTGACGTCATCGGACTGACTGCTTTACGGCGGGATTACCCCAGCAGTCACTGCAGTTATCGCGAGAAACTGCATGTGACCGCCGGGAAAGATGATGGCGGCCATGAAGCAGTGCAGGACGTGACCGCCGGAGATCTTCTGCCAGGTAAGTGCCGCTGACTCCTGACAGACCCGACCGACGGACACTGACAGTGACAGTTGACAATCCCGATTCCGGTATCCGATAAGACGAAAATATCGGAACTCGGAATCGGAATTCCGATACAGCTAATAATCGGCCGTACCCGATATTTGCAGTATCGGAATGCTCAACACTAGTGGTGGTTGACCGTCTAACAAAGGCAGCTCATTTTATCCCTTGTGTCGGCTTACCACTGCAAAACAGACATCAGATTTGATGATTAAAGATGTGTTTCGCTTACATGGATACCGGATGAGGTTATTTCGGATCGAGGGTGCAATTCACTTCTAGGTTTTGGCAAAATTTCTGTGCAGCATTGGACATTAAAGTAAACCTTTCTTCTGCTTTTCATCCCCAGACTAATGGACAGACCGAACGAACCAATCAAACCCTGGAGCAGTATCTCCGCTGCTTTATCTGCCACCTACAGGATGATTGGGTGGATCTACTTCCATTAGCGAGTTCTCGTATAACAACTCTCAGAGTGCCTCCACTAAACAGTCTCCTTTTACTCTAATCTAGGTTATCATCCTAACATTCTACCACGATTTCCCATAGAAAACGCCTTTACCAGCAGTGGCTGAAAGAATCACGTCTTTACAGAAGAATATGGATCTTCTAAAGGAAAATCTGGAATCGGCTCAAGAAAGGTACAAGAAAGCAGCAGATAAATTTCGTAAACCTGCACCAGCTTTCAAGTAGGAGACTTGGTCTGGCTGTCAACCAAAATCTTAAGTTAAGGATTCCATCGTCTAAGTTGGGACATAAGTACATTGGACCCTATAAAATCAGTAAAATTATAAGTGCCGTTGCTTGTCGTCTTCAACTGCCCGAACTATGAGAATCCACCCTGTCTTTCATGTATCCCTACTAAAGGCTGCGACACCCAATACGTTTCCTGGACGTTCCTCTCCTTGCCCTGACCCAGTGCTAGTCGATGGTCAGGAAGAATTTGTGGTGGAAAGGATTTTAGATTCCAGGTTTATAGAAATCAGTTACAATATCTGATTAAATGGCAGGGCTACCCAGGGAGGACAACTCATGGGAACCGGTCAATAACGTTAATGCTCCTCGCTTGCTCCGTCAGTTTCATCAGAGGTACCCACACAAGCCTGGTCTGAGGTCATCCGGAGGTTGTCCTTAAGGGGGAGTAATGTAAGGTTCTATGTATATATTCCTGAAACTCAGTTTGTTCGTCAGCCATTTTACTTTCTGTCTTGCTGCAGCTATCTTGCCCTCAGTCAAAATGGAGTTTCCAAACTTGCATGTTCCCGCCCTGATTCTCTCCTTTGCTTCTTAAGCAGCCAAAAGCTGAGCAATCAGTGCTTCAGAATCTAGCCTGCAGTGAACCTGTGACTTGACTCCTGTAACCTTGGACCTTGTACTCCAGCTATTCCTACTGAGGAACTCTGAAGCACTTGTGGACTCCCGAACCCTGCTCTTTGAAAGACCCACGTTTGCATGGACTTACGGTAACAGAGAAGAAGATCCTGAATCTGTATTGAGAGTGATTGCTGAGCTTGGATTACTCTGGCCTGCTGTGTCTCCTGTTTCTGTGTCTGCAAACTGTGTGACTATTTCTGCCAACTTGTATGAAGTAATACAGGACTTTTCTATATCAAACCTGTGACTCCTGTGTTTTCATCGCACCCAAGCACAAGACGCTATATGAACTGTACTACATACATTACAGCCCACATAGAAGCACCTAAACTGCAGGCACCATAGAGTCGTCTAACCCGACCACAACACGACAGGACAACTTATTGGAGGCAAAGTGACGTTGACACTGCCTGGAAACAGCTGGCGTACTGTAACCAGGCTGGGCAGGAGGGAGTACCCGCGCCAAAGACACTGCCGAGAACCAGCTGACAGTGTTGGAGCCCAGGGATGAGAGTAGAACAGGGTGGAGGCAGAGGACAAATTGGACCAAGTTGAAAATTTGAACTTGGGTGAGTGTGGACAGAGCAGGAAAGATTGCCAGCTACACAGCTGGGGATTAGCTGACATTACTGAAACCCAATAACACAGGAGCAAGTGTTGACTATGCAGACGGCTCTTCCGAGCAGCAACTGGCAGTGTTGGAGCCCAGGGATCAGAGTGGAGGCAGAGGACAAATTGGACCAAGTTGAAAATCTGAACTTGGGTGAGTGCAGACGGCACTTCCGAGCAGCAACTGGCGGTGTTGGAGCCCAGGGTCAGTCAGGGTGTAGGCTGAGGCCTAGTATGAGCAACATTCTAATCTGGTGTAACTTGAAATTGGAGTAGCAGGACTTCTTGCGGTACACACAGCAGGGGAACAGCTGGCATTACTGAACCCCAATAACACAGGAGCAAGTGTTGACTGTGCAGACGGCACTTCCGAGCAGCAACTGGCAGTGTTGGAGCCCAGGGATCAGAGTGGAGGCAGAGGACAAATTGGACCAAGTTGAAAATCTGAACTTGGGTGAGTGTGGACAGAGCAGGAAAGATTGCCAGCTATACAGCTGGGGAACAGCTGGCATTACTGAAACCCAATAACACAGGAGCAAGGTGTTGACTGTGCAGACGGCACTTCCGAGCAGCAACTGGCGGTGTTGGAACCCAGGGTCAGTCAAGGTGTAGGCTGAGGCCTAGTATGAGCAACATTCTAATCTGTTGTAACTTGAAATTGGAGGTAGCAGGACTTCTTGCCGTACACACAGCAGGGAACAGCTGGCATTACTGAACCCCAATAACACAGGAGCAAGTGTTGACTGTGCAGACGGCACTTCCGAGCAGCAACTGGCGGTGTTGGAGCCCAGGGATCAGAGTGGAGGCAGAGGACAAATTGGACCAAGTTGAAAATCTGAACTTGGGTGAGTGTGGACAGAGCAGGAAAGATTGCCAGCTACACAGCTGGGGATCAGCTGACATTACTGAAACCCAATAACACAGGAGCAAGTGTTGACTGTGCAGACGGCACTTTCGAGCAGCAACTGGCGGTGTTAGAGCAAAGAGTCAGTCAGGGTGTAGACTGAGGCCTAGTATGAGCAACATTCTAATCTGGTGTAACTTGAAATTGGAGGTAGCAGGACTTCTTGCCGTACACGCAGCAGGGGAACAGCTGGCATTACTGAACCCCAATAACACAGGAGCAAGTGTTGACTGTGCAGATGGCACTTCCGAGCAGCAACTGGCGGTGTTGGAGCCCAGGGATCAGAGTGGAGGCAGAGGACAAATTGGACCAAGTTGAAAATCTGAACTTGGGTGAGTGTGGACAGAGCAGGAAAGATTGCTAGCTACACTGCTGGGGATCAGCTGACATTACTGAAACCCAATAACACAGGAGCAAGTGTTGACTGTGCAGACGTCACTTCCGAGCAGCAACTGGTGGTGTTGGAGCCCAGGGTCAAGGAGGGTGTAGAAATCCTATATAGAGTAGTTGCCTTGTTACGTGGCACTTCAAAATGTATATACTCCAAACAAGAGAAAGATAAGCTTTACTACCACCATAAAATGATGAATTGAATTCAAAAATATAGAAATAAAGACATTAAAAATATAAACGAATATATGCACATTGCGACAAGAAATGCAACCAAAAACACAAAAATAAAGGGTATAGGGTTTGAAATGAATGCATACAAGTACATTTCATAATCCATTAATGCTGCCTAAGTAACGGTATGTACACCTGTAATATAGTGTAGACAATGAATGTACGACTTCTCATCATCATCATTACAAGTTATATGTGACAGTAAAAAATACAGTCATTGCGGAAAAATGTTAGTTAACAGGCTCAGCACATATATTAAAGGTCCAGCACGCAATAATCAATGATTTGATCAAGCATAACCTAGGAAAAAAGTGCATCGTGCATAGTGAAAATTGCTATGTATGCCTGCTAGTGCAGGTGAAACCATGCCAACGGATAGATAAGGTATATGCTATCGATCAGACTGCATAGCCACTGATGCCGAATGACGATATAATACTCTACGTCAATAAAGGCTGCGGCACCACTCACGCTCGTTTTGCTTCTAGCTTGTTGAAGAGGGGAAGTGCATGTATGCTTGCGCGTTGGATTTGACGCACAGACTGGCTTCCTGCTCTGACGCATTGGGTAGGGGAGCGTCTGTGCGTCATATGACGCTGACTTGCAGTGATGTTGCGCATCGTTCATCAGCGCTAGCGTAGCGACAACACAAAGCAGTCGTCATGACTGCTTTACTCACTATCAAAAAAGAACTTGGCACTCAACTTTTGTGAAACGAAAAAGATTTTTATTGCAGTCAAAAAACAACGTTTCGGTCCTATCCGGACCTTCATCAAAGTACTGCAGAAGATAAAATAAAATTGGTATACTGTATTATTGACAAATCATTAAATGAAAATAGTAATATAACCAGAGAGAAAACCAAGAAAAAATATGTAATATAGGAAAATATTTGAAGTATGAACATAATATGATTAATGGTCTAAGTATAAATGAAATACTAACATGAAGAAAAAATTTTTTTTATATAAATTGAGACAGGACATAGAGAGCAGATACCAGCAGATAAGGGGGCCGCCATTGTGGTAATGGACAGATCAGCATACACCGTAGAAGTTCTACGGCAGTTAAATGACGAGACAGTCTACACTGTACTTAGCAATAATCCCACTAGTGAATTGAGGAAATTGATAAATGACACATTGACATATTTTGTATCCCACGGGGTGATTGACTCTAAAACCATGGAATTTCTAACCAAAAAAAACCCCATAATACCAGTATTTTATGTCTTACCAAAGATTCATAAAAGTTTAGACAACCCACCGGGAAGACCGATAGTGGCTTCCACTGAATCAATACTGTCACCTCTTTCCATATTTTTGGAAAAAATCCTTACACCATTGACACGACAAGCTCCATCATATTTACTTGACACTGGACATTTTCTACAAACCATTCATAATCTAGGCCCTATACCAGATTCAGCCATATTGGTCTCCTTTGATGTGAAGGATTTATATACGTCAATTCCACATCAAGAAGGGATTACATGTGTACGCCAACTTCTCACATCTTTCCAGAAACATCCAGAAATTATTGACCTCTGTGTCCAACTTCTAACATTAGTTCTTACCAAAAAAATTTTTTCTGTTTCAAGATAAATTTTATCTTCATACGAAAGGCACAGCCATGGGTTCTAACATGGCTCCTCCATACGCCAACAGCTACATGGCACGTTTCGAGGAGGAGGTAGTCTATACGCACCCGTTATTCAGATCCCATAGTTTAATCTGGAAAAGATATATAGATGACATTTTCTGTATATGGACTGGCACAGCTGAATCTTTAAACCAATTTTTTGGGGTTCTTAACCAAGCTTGGCCTGGATTATCTTTCACTATTACTTCCAGTTTGGAAAGGGTCAACTTCCTTGATACCCTGGTAATTAAAAATGCATCAGGCATTCTTTCAACGGACCTATATACTAAGCCCACAGACAGAAATAGTCTCTTACACTACAATAGTCTCCATCCCCCGTCCACCAAAAAAGCTATACCTAGATCTCAATTTCATCGAGTTCGGAAAATTGTCTCGGATCCTGTTATGAGCAACCACAGGATAGAGGAAATGCACACAAAATTTGAGGAACGAGGATATCCACGTATGATATTAGATCAAGCTAAAGATCCTACACAGTGCCCACGCAAATCGGTGCAGAACCGTATTCCATTAGTACATACATTTCACCCGTATGTACATATTCTTCATCATCATATACGGAAACATTGGGGCATCCTCAAGACAGCATATCCTAATGTTAAGGAGTTTAACAACCCTTTCCTACCTTGTTATAAACGTCCCCATAACATTAGGGATTCACTGGTTAGAGCTGATCTGGGTACAACTGGACGGTCTAAAGGACAGAGGTTTCTTCAGAAACCAAAAACCGGCACATACCCATGTTTGCATTGTACACAATGTAACAATATTATAAAAGGAGACACATTTCTCCACCCACATTCGGGTAAAAAATACCAAATCAAGGATTTTGCAACATGTGATTCTTCTTATGCCGTTTATTTAATTAAATGTCCCTGCGGCTTATTGTATATAGGGGAAACTACCCAGCCTATCAAAGATAGAATTTCCAAACATAAGTCAACTATCCGTTGTAAAAATATGTTGTTGCCTATACCATTTCACTTCATCACCAAGGGACACACAATAGCACAACTTAAGTTTCAGGTCATCGAACTAATTACACCATCAAGACGAGGTGGTGACCGTGTCCTAAATTTGAAGAAAAGGGAATCGTTTTGGATTCACCAATTACAGACTTTATCTCCCCGGGGCTTAAACAGGAATATGACTTGCATTCTTTTATATAAAATCTTGGTATAGTAGATTTGATGGTTCTGGTACATTAATAGTGAGATTCATTTGACATGTTGATGGTGACTTTCTAAAACACACTATGTTCACTAACTCTGTTATTTCTCCCATAGAGTCGTCTGTATTGAAAATAAATAAGGTGAACCCTCCTCCTACCTAACCTTTGGACGTAATCAACCTACTCGACTGCTTATATTTTTTCTTATTAATAAATATATGATGCAAATGAATATGTTTCCCATTGCTCTTTTATGACGTCTGATACGCAATATCTCACGGTTGGAATGCAAATTGGCTCACACGCGCCTCTTTTTTCCATTCTCTATATTAGAGATCATTTTTGGATCGCAAACATGAGAATTCTGATCGCAAATGTTAACGTCACATTTGGTGAGGTACTTCCTGTGAGCGTCACTGTATGCAACGCAAAATATTTTTTTGCTCGGGACCACATGTAACGTCACTTCCGGTGACGCTATTCCGGTTTAACGTCATGATCATAGTCCCGCCTCCAGCACATATAATGGCGGTATGTTGAATCAGAGGCCCACTCGAACAAGCGGCGGACACCGCGTTCAGTGAGGACCTGTCTTTCTATTTTCATCCCCATTGGTAAGATATTTTCATCTTAGCGATCAAACTCGCACCTCCTAACATAGTAGCGTTATTTCAGTGATTGCCATATTCTCACGATCCTTTTGGATCACTATCCAATTTAACTACTATAACGGTCACATTTTAGCGATCTAATTCGCATCTCCTAACAGAGCAGCGTTATTCTAGTGATTGCCACATCTCACGATCCTTTTAGGGCCACAATCCAGGACGCACCGCACTACCTAGATTATTTATAGCGTTCCTTTTTGTATCTTTAGTATAACAACATTGCAGCTAGGAGGCACCTCTTTACCTTATAGCGATCACTTTTGTATCTCTAGTATATCAGCATTGCATTTTGCTTGTTTTCCAGTGGATACTGGCTATACTCATTGATAGAAAAATATATATCAGGAAATATATATCAGGTAATATACACGTATATATAAGAAATGTATTTTATAGCGCATACCGCCTTATCTGAGACACATTTTCTTATATACAGGCATATTTTGGATCTTAATTAACATTGACACGGGTCTCAATTCCACTATAGGTATGGCATTTGCATTCCAACATATATATATATATATATTTTTTTTTTTTTATATATTTTTTTTGCTCTTTTGCTTTTGTCCTTGCTGATGAGTCTAACATACTTTATCAGTCCATAGATCTCCTGTAGATCATTTAAAGAGTATTCTGGACATACCTTTACCTACTTATAAGAGTACCATTCTACAAGCAGTCGGGTAGGCGTTCTCTTATTATTTTATTATTATTATATAAAAAAAAATTTTTCTTCATGATAGTATTTCATTTATACTTAGACCATTAATCATATTATGTTCATACTTCAAATATTTTCCTATATTACATATTTTTTCTTGGTTTTCTCTCTGGTTATATTACTATTTTCATTTAATGATTTGTCAATAATATAGTATACCAATTTTATTTTATCTTCTGCAGTACTTTGATGAAGGTCCGGATAGGACCGAAACGTTGTTTTTTGACTGCAATAAAAATCTTTTTCGTTTCACAAAAGTTGAGTGCCAAGTTCTTTTTTGATATTACACTGGGTTGGGTTCCTACTTGAGCACCTTTCACAATAGTGCCACGCTATATTATTCTATTCTGCTTTACTCACTAAACATGCACCTATGAGCAAACATACATGCACGTCCCCTCTTGAAGAAGCTACAAGCAAAACGTGCGGGAGGTGTGCCGCAGCCTTTATTGAGGCACAGTATTATATTGCCATTGTCCAGCAGTCGCTATGCACTCTGATACCTAGATAGCATAAACCTTTTCTATCAGTTGGAGTTGTTTCATCTGCACTTGCAGGTATAACTTGCTATTGTCAGTATGCACGATGCACTTTTTAAAGGTTATGCATGATTATTGCGCCTTATTATCAGGATTAGATGCTGGACCTTTCATATATGGGGTGTGAACTAAGAGTTGGCCTAAATCAGTGTATTTTTTACTGTCACAAATATAAGTAATGATAATGATGAGTAGTCCTACATCAATTGTTAGCACTATATTACAGGATCCCGTTCCTTAAGCAACAATGGATTATGAAATGTACTTGTATGCATTCATTTCAACCCCTATACCAGTTATGGCTAACCTTGGCACTCCAGCTGTTGTAAAACTACAACTCCCAGCATGCCCTTGCAACCTGCAGCAGTTGAAGCATGCTGGGAGTTGTAGTTCTCCAACAACTGGCATGCCAAGGTTCGCCATCACTGCCCTATAACATATGTAGGCTTTTTTGTTTGCATTTGTATTCGACATGTGCATATATGCACTTATATTTAAAAAGTATTTTGGAACATATTTGGGACAACGATTAATCATTTTATGGTTTGAAAGCTGCCGTTTTTCTCGTTTTGAGCATATCAATCAGGGTGTAGCCTCATCCCTATGTGGAGCAAGTTAGACATCTGATGTTGTTTTGAGCATGTGGAGGTAGCAGTAATTATTGCCAGACACACAGCAGGGGAACAGCTGGCATTACTGAACCCCACAAACACAGGAGCGAGTGTTTTTCTCTGTGCATACAGCACTTCTGAGCAGCAACTGGCGGTGTTGAAGCCCAGGGTCAAGGAGAGTGTAGGCTGAGGCCTAGTATGAGCAAGTGTAATCTCTGGTGTAACTTTTATTTGGAGGTAGCAGGAATTATTGCCGGACATACAGCAGGGGAACAGCTGGCGTTACTGAACCCCACAAACACAGGAGCGAGTGTTTTTCTCTGTGCATACAGCACTTCTGAGCAGCAACTGGCGGTGTTGAAGCCCAGGGTCAAGGAGAGTGTGGGCTGAGGCCTAGTATGAGCAAGTGTAATCTCTGGTGTAACTTTTATTTGGAGGTAGCAGGAATTATTGCCGGACATACAGCAGGGGAACAGCTGGCGTTACTGAACCCCACAAACACAGGAGCGAGTGTTTTTCTCTGTGCATACAGCACTTCTGAGCAGCAACTGGCGGTGTTGAAGCCCAGGGTCAAGGAGGGTGTAGAAATCACATATAAAGTAGTTGCCTTGTTTCGTGGCACTTCCAAAATGTATATACTCCAAACAAGAGAAACGTAAGCTTTACTAGGACCATAAAATGATGCATTGAATTCAAAAATATTGAAATAAAGACATTTAAAATATAAACACATATATGCACATGGCAACAAGAAATGCAACCCGACCAAAAAAAAAAAAAAACCTATAGGGGTTGAAATGAAAGCATACAAGTACATTTCTGAAGAAATGAATGCTGCCTAAGGAACGCTATGTACACCCGTAATATAGTGCAGACAATGGATGTAGTACTAGTCATCATCATCATTACAAGTTATATGTGACAGTTAAAAATACACTCATTGAGGAAAACTGTTACTTGACACCCCATATAATAAATGTCCAGCATGGACTCATGATAATATGGCGCAATAATCAATGATCAAGCATAACCGATAAAAAATGCATCGTGCATAGTGAAAATTGCTGTGGGTGCCTGCAAGTGCAGGTGAAACAAAGCCAACGGATAGCAAAGGTATATGCTATCTTTGTATCAGAGAGTGCATAGCCAGTGATGGCGAATGGCGATATAATACTCTACGTCAATAAAGGCTGTGACAGCACTCATGCGCTTTTCGCTTGTAGAAAGCTGAAGAGGGGAAGTGCATGTATGCTTGCGCGACGGTTTTTCCGCCCACACTGCCTTCCTGCTCTGACGCGTCGGGTAGAGGAGCGTCTGGCCGTTATATGACGCTCACTTGCAGTGACGTTGCGCAGCGCTCTTCAGCGGTAGGGCTGCTCCAAAGATGCCATCTTGACTGATTTCCTATATAAACATGCACCTATGAGCAACCAAAACATACGTCCCCTCTTGAAGAAGCTACAAGCCAAACAAGCATGAGGGGTGCTGCTGCCTTTATTGAGGTACAGTATTATATAGCCATTGTCCATCAGTAGCTATGCACTGTGATATCTAGATAGCATAAACCTTTTCTATCCGTTGGCGTTGTTTCACCTGCACTTGCAGGTATACATTGGTATTTTCACTATGCACGATGAACTTTTTATAGGTTATGCATGATTATTGCGCCTTATTATCAGGATTACATGCAGGAACTTTCATATATGGGGTGTGAACTAACAGTTGTCCTCAATCTGTGTATTTTTTACTGTCACATATATAAGTCATGATGATGATGATAACTAGTCCTACATCCATTGTCTGCAGTATATTACAGGTGTAGATACCGTTCCTTAAGCAGCAATAATGGATTATGAAAGGTACTTTTATGCATTCATTTCAACCCCTATACCCTATGTAGGATTTTTGGTTAGCATTTGTACTCGCCATGTGCATATATGCGCTTATATTTAAAATGTATATTTGTACATATTTGGTACTAAAATTCATCATTTTATGGTTGGAAAGCTGCCGTTTTTCGGGTTTTGAGCATATCAATCAGGGTGTCGGCTTTTGCCTATGTGGAGCAAGTTAGACATCTGATGTTGTGTGCATATGGAGGGAGCAGGAGACTTCTTGCCGGACACACAGCAGGGGAACAGCTGGCGTTACTGAACCCCACTAACACAGGAGCTTGTGTTTTTCTCTGTGTACATGGCACTTCTGAGCAGCAACTGGCAGTGTTGGAGCTCAAGAAGTACAGTTCAGGTGGTAGAAAGATGAACAGAAGAGGAGACATGGATACTGTTGCCAACCAGTTATTTAATCGGAAACCGGACAGGCAAATTCAGGCGTGATCCATGCCTTGTTCATTTTCAGAAAAGTAAGCCGGTCAACGTTATCGGAGGATAGTCGCATGTGACGGTCTGTTAGTACACCACCTGCGGCACTAAAGACGCGCTCCAATAATACACTAGCAGCAGGGCAAGCCAGCACCTCCAATGCATACTGGCTAAGCTTTGGCCATGTATCCAGCTTAGAGACCCAAAACTTGAAGGGGGAAGAGCAGTCTGGGAGTACACTGAGAGGGCAAGACATGTAGTCTGTCACCATCTGACAGAAACGTTGCCTCCTGCTGACTGGAGCCGTCAGTGATGGTGTAGACATTTGTGGCGGTGACACAAAACTTCACCACATTTAGGCCATACTGGTCTTGCCCTGTGCAGAGGCGCTGCTTCTGCTAACTCTTGGTGCAGAGCTTCCTCCACTGCCTCGACGCACAGAGCTGCTTTGTAAAGCAGTAGCAGCAGCAGTGCTCTCACCTGGAATGGAGAACATGATGGATTGCACCAGTGTGTCTTGGTACTCCCGCATTTTACGCTCCCGGTTCAACGGTGTTATGAGGCTTTGTAAGTTGTCCCGGTAGCGAGGATCTAGGAGGGTGTACACCCAATAATCAAACGTGGTGAGAATGTGGGCGATGCAGCGGTCGTTTCTCAGGCACTGCAGCATGAAATCAACCATGTGCTGCAGACTCCCAACTTGCTAAGAAACGCTGTCCCCTGCAAGAGGCGTCATCTCTGCCTGCTCTGCATCACCCTACCCTTGCTCTACATACTGACTACTAGAGCATTGTGTACCTTCCTCCTCTGGAGCGATGTCTTCCTCCTCCATTGACTCCTCCTCATCCTCCTCACAAAGTGTCCCCTGCCTAGGCCTTTGTGAGGAACCACGTTGCGCTGACTGTCCAGAAGGTGATGGAAGTTGTGACTCCTCATCCTCCACCTCTTCCAAATCCTCATCCCTTAGTGCTTGCAGTGTTTTTTGAAGCAGGCAGATAAGGGGGACAGTCATGCTGACTAGTGCATCATCTGCACTCGCTATCCGCATTGAGTCATCAAACGCACGCAAAACGTGGCAGATGTCCTTCATAGAGGCCCACTCAGTGGTGGTGAAGTGTGAACGGCGCAAATTGCGAGTTGATTGCGCCTGATGCAGCTGGTACTCCATTACTGCTGCCTGCTGCTCACACAACCGCACCAACATATGTAACGTGGAATTCCACCTGGTGGGTAGGTCACATATGATGTGATGTTCCGGAAGGTGGAATCGGCGTTGCAGAGCTGCAATGCGCGATCTGGCCATGCTGGAACGCCGCAAGTGAGCGCACTCTAGGCGGACCTTGTGCAGCAGTGATAGTCCCTCAAAAAACTCTGCACGACCAAGTTGAGCACATGTGCCAGACATGGTATGTGAGTGAGGTTGCCTAGGCCCAGAGCTGCCACCAGATTTCGGCCATTGTCACACACTACCAAGCCTGGCTGGAGATTCGCTGGCACAAACCACACGTCGCTTTCCTGCTTTATGGCATTCCAGAGCTCCTGCGCTGTGTGGCTTCAATTCCCCATTGAAATTAATTTTAGGATGGCCTGTTGACGTTTTGCCACGGCTGTGCTCATATCGGTCGTAACAGGTAAGCGTTCCCGGGTCCATGTTGAGGTAGACCGTGATGGCTCCTGTACCGATGATTCAGAGGAACTGGAGTAGGAGGAGGAGTCAATGTGTACAGACTGGATTCCTGCAATCCTTGGAGTTGGCAGAACACGTACAGAGCCACTCGCAAGATCTGTACCCGGCTCCACAACATTGACCCAATGGGCAGTGAGGGAAAGGTATTGTCCCTGTCCATGGGTACTGGTCCACGCATCGGTGGTCAGGTGGACCTTGCTACTAACGGCATTTAGTAGCGCATGTTTAATTTTTCCCTCCGCATGCTTTTGCATGGCAGGGACGGCTTGCCTGCTGAAATAAAAGCGGCTGGGCATGTTGTATTGTGGGACTGCCAATGCCATTAAGTTACGGAATGTGTCAGTCTCCACCAGCCTGAATGACAGCATTTCAAGGGACAGGAGTTTTGCAATGCCAGCATTCAGAGCCTGTGCTTGGGTATGGTTTGCCGAGTAGGGCCACCTTTTCTCCCATGCCTGTGCTACCGATGGCTGTACAGTGGCCTGGGAGTGTGAGGATGACAGGGAACTTGGTGCTGTGGGTGGAATTACACTGGGTCTCTGTACACCAGTGACAGAGGTTCTTCCATGGCGATCCTGTGAGGAAGCCGAAACAGATGTGTGTGAGCTGGAGGAAGATGCTCCAACACGAGCTGAAGATGTAGATGGTGCTGTAGGTTGGCCTACATCTCCAGTGTGTCTTTGTAACTCCACCACGTGCTTGGTCTGCACATGTTTCCACATATTAGTGGTATTGAGGTTGCTGGCACTTTTACCTCTTTTGACTTTTTGATTACACAGCTTGCATTTGACATAGCAAATGTCATCTGCAACTGTGTCAAAAAAAGACCACGCTCTGCAAGTCCTGGGAGCGCCCATTTTGGCTTTTGGAAGAGAACTGCTCCGAACGAGTGCCAAAGTGGAGGCTACAGGCCACCGAGTCTGCAGCCTACCTCTCCCTCCTGTTTGGACCATTGGGGGAATCTCTTCCTCAGAGCTGCTCCCACCACCTTCCTGTTCCTCACGCCATGATGGGTCAAGGACCTCATCGTCTCCACTACCCTCTTCCAACACCTGCTGCTGTTGGGTTGTCTGGCCAGCACCATGCGCAACAGAAACTGGCACCTGAGTCTCATCATCATCAGATGCGTTCTGCGGTGTGCTGACCATTGGAACTGGCTCACCTGCCTCTTCAGATTCAGAGAGACAAAGCAGTTGCGCATCACTGCATACTCCCTCTACTTCACATTCTAGAATGCTGCTTGGCTGGCCCCCTCTTTCCAAGCCAACAGATTCAGATAACAGAAGTAGAGACTGAGCTGGCTCCTGTACAGAGCTTTCTGACTGCCTTGACAATTTGGCAGGTGGTGAAGAGACAGATGGTTGCTCTTCAGTGCTCTGGTCCTGAGAGGAGGTGGAAGCAATTGAAGTCGATGCGTTAGCTGCCATCCATCCGACAACGGGTTCAATTTGTTCTTCCCACAGCAGGGGGGTACGCCGAGCTCCTACAAAACTGCGTATAAAGGACCGCTCATGAGGAAAACTGGTGGATGCTGTGTCACTGGTGGCCGCAGCAGGCACAGAATCCCCACGTCCTCTCCCTGCTGAAACGCCACGCCAACGACCACGTGCCTTACTCCCTGCCTTCTTCATCTTGGTAGATTGATAAAGATAGGCAGAAAAGTACTAAGGCCTTAGTGTGCTTATTCCTGAACAGCTGCTAACAGGTATAAGAAACACTAAGTTTATTAAGTGTGGACTACACTTTAATATCAGCTAATGTGGCCTAGCAAGTGTCAAGTGTAGTGTTTGGTGAACTTTATTAACTTTTTTTGTGTTTTTCACCAAAAAAACAAAGGGTGGGATTGAAACAAAAGATGTACAATCGATAGTATCACTCACAAAATTTTTGTAGCTATTACGATGCAGGAAACTAGAATGCAATAGATAAGGCTGCAAAAAATAGGGTAATACTAATCTGTCTGGTCCTGCAGGCCGCAAACCAGCTGAAAGGCTCCGCTATGTACTTCTATAGTGTTTGCAACCAATGTATTGGATACGGATGGAAGCGCGTCAAACTAATAGATGAGAATTAATTGAAATTGAATGGAGCAGCACCAATTACAAAAAAAATAAAAGGATGAGGCAGTGACACACGCTGAGCAGACTCCAACCAGCAGTGGATGAAGAACTAACTTCAGCGTGATCTGCACTCACAAAGAGACCTCCCAGACAGCCGTGAACACTGCAGACAACTGTTCACTAGCTCTGACAGGCTCCGCTATTTACTTCTATAGTGTTTGCAACCAATGTATTGGATACGGATGGAAGCGCGTCACACTAATAGATGAGAGTTAATTGAAATTGAATGGAGCAGCCTCAATTACAAAAAAAATAAAAGGATGAGGCAGTGACACACGCTTAGCAGAGTCCAACCAGCAGTGGATGAAGAACTAACTTCACGTGATCTTCACTCACAAAGAGACCTTCCAGACAGCGTGAACACTGCAGACAACTGTTCACTAGCTCTGAAAGGCTCCGCTATGTACTTCTATAGTGTTTGCAACCAATGTATTGGATACGGATGGAAGCGCGTCACACTAATAGATGAGAGTTAATTGAAATTGAATGGAGCAGCACCAATTACAAAAAAAATAAAAGGATGAGGCAGTGACACGCTTAGCAGACTCCAACCAGCAGTGGATGAAGAACTAACTTCAGCGTGATCTGCACTCACAAAGAGACCTCCCAGACAGCCGTGAGCACTGCAGACAACTGTTCACTAGCTCTGAAAGGCTCCGCTATGTACTTCTATAGTGTTTGCAACCAATATATTGGATACGGATGGAAGCGCGTCACACTAATAGATGAGAGTTAATTGAAATTGAATGGAGCAGCACCAATTACAAAAAAAATAAAAGGATGAGGCAGTGACACACGCTTAGCAGACTCCAACCAGCAGTGGATGAAGAACTAACTTCAGCGTGATCTGCACTCACAAAGAGACCTCCCAGACAGCCGTGAACACTGCACACAACTGTTCACTAGCTCTGAAAGGCTCTGCTATGTACTTCTATAGTGTTTGCAACCAATGTATTGGATACGGATGGAAGCGCGTCACACTAATAGACGAGAGTTAATTGAAATTGAATGGAGCAGCACCAATTACAAAAAACAAAAAAAGGATGAGGCAGTGAGTGACACGTGCAGCTGACTACAAACAGCAGTGGATGCAGACCAAACTGCAGCGTCACCTGCACTCACACACAGACCTTGCAGAGAGCCGTGAAAACAGCACTGCAAGGCAAAAGGAAGCTTCACACAGCGGTTTGTAAAATAGCCTGCCTACAGAACAATTCACAAAAATCGCAATCTCTAACTGTCCCTCAGAGTCAGAAGAGCAGCGTTCTGTCCCTAACTGAATTCACAGCAGAGTGAAACCAAAATGGCGGCGGCACCTTTTATAGTGCATTTTGACATCATTTCAGCAGCCAATCACAGCCATGCCATTAGTTAACATGACCGCAGCATTACAGGATGTGCCCACACTTCTTAGGATTCCTCATTGGCTGAATAAAATCACACTGCCTCTCATAACATTATGGGAACTTCCGATTCCGGTATACAATATAGCAAAAGTATCGGAACTCAGTATCGGAATTCCGATACCACGAATATCGGCCGATACCCGATACTTGCGGTATCGGAATGCTCAACACTACTCTTCTCCTCTTCCTCCACCTCATCATCACACCCGGCACAGTCCACAGAGGTGGCACTCAAATTCCCCTTGCTTCCTCTCGCATCTCAACTATCCAACCGTTCAACTGACTGTATGGATTCACTGATCGGTGAGTCTGAAGAGCTGTTCACACATTCTATGCCATGTTCATCAGAAGTGTATCCAAAAGCTTTGCAGAGTCAAAGAGGAGGAAATCTGCACCTATGCCCAAAATTTTTTTTAGCTTGTATCCGGGGCAGGAAGAAATATGGTCCAAACAGCATCCTGACCCGCGTCATCAGACGTTAACCCCTGGGGTGGAGGTGATCCTGATGAGACTCAGATATCTGAGGCTCCCGTGGACTGTACTGTGCTGTCAGGGCAAGAAGAGGAGGAGGAGAGTGACTCCAATGGCGAGGAATGTGATAGCACAGAGGACGATGATGAGGCGTTAGATCCCAGTTGGGGTGAAAATAGAGGTATACAGCTGAGTAGGTCATCTGAGGAGGAAGACGAGGAGGTACATTGTGCTGTACGTCGCAGACTCATAATGAGGCAGACATGACGAACAATGCATCTGAAGGCAATTGTCTATGCTGTGAAGATACGAGATGTGCAGCATCTGAAACAACAGATACTGGAAGCCTGTGCTAGCATTTCTTCTGCAGTGTTGCTATCAGTGTGCCAAGAGAGTGAGAAGAGGGTTGCATTGACAATCCAACACAATCGGCGGCACTTTAAACACATTTTATAAGTGATCATAAACTAGTAAATAACTCATGAAAGAATAAAGTTACGTTAACACCAAGCACACCACTGTTTTTCTTGTGAAATTCTCAAAAATTCTGATGTGTTACATGACCCTCTTCCCATTGGAAAAAAAAAGTGGGATCTAAAATGGATGACTTCAAAATGGCCGCCATGGTCACCACCCATCTTGAAAAGTTTTCCCCCTCACATATACTAATGTGCCACAAACAGACAGTTGATTTCACCAACCATTCTCATTTTATTTAGGTTTATCCATATAAATGGCCCACCCTGTATTTGTACTGTGGTGAAATTGATGCCACTTTGGTGGTGTCTGCCAATAATTTTTGTAAATGTGAACACTCCTGGTTGTGTGTTCATCTGCTGCATTGGGTGTAGTGGAAGACCTGTCTGTCCCTATTATACTATTTTTACTGTGCTGAAATTAATGCCACTTCTGTGGTGTAAGGCCCTCAATTCTTGAAATGTGAACACTCCTTTTTTGGTGTCCATCTGCTGGGTTGGGTGTAGTGAAAGACCTGTCGGTCCTTATTATACTATTTCTACTGTGGTGAAATTGATGAAACTTTGGTGGTGTCTGCCAATATTTTTTGGAAATGTGAACACTCCTTGTAGGGTGTCCATCTGCTGAATTAGGTGTTTGTACACCGAATACCATGCACGGTACTGCACAACTGACACGCAGCCAGCACCGTTGTCTTCTGTGGTGACTGGCGAGCAACATATTCGGCGTTAAACTCAGGCTAATTTTTTTTTACATTGCAGACAGTCCTCCTGTTTGTAAAACACAAAGCAGTACTAGGCTGTAGTGCTACCTTCCACAAAGCACAAACTGCTCCTTGTTCCCCAATATCTGCAACTATGTCACAAAAACCCCAAGTTCCAAATAGCCTGTTGTGAAGGGACAGGGATGTGGACGTGGGCGTGAGGTTGTCAGTGGTGCCTGACAAGGCACTGAGTCAAAGAGACAGAAGAAGGTTGATGCATCTGTGGCGCCCTTGAGGGTTCAGTCGCCACAGAGGTATTGCACCTCATCCAGAGGAGTGATATCCCACTCTCAGGTAAGGAGGGAGCACCACTCAGGACTCTAGCACCTGCACCCAACACAGACTATAGCAGCCGGGCACCCTTGACGTACCCTAAGGGAGGATGGTCTCATCCCAGGCAGGGTAGTAAAGAGTGCATGGGTGGGTGGAGTTAGTAGAAGGATGGGAAATGAGGCTTTAGGAAGCAAGACACAGAGTCTAGTCAGACAGTCTGGGAGGGGACTTGGAGCTGGTAGGAGCTTGGCCCCTGACAGAGAACGTGAGAGAGAGAGAAGCATAGAAGGAAGCTTCGGGAAGGAAGAAGAGGTCCTAGGGGCACGAATAGTGAGTGATCCATCCTTGGGGCCTGATCCAATTGTGGAGTGACCAGGTCGTAGAAGGGACACCGGCCCCTTAGCCTAGTGGAGAACTTTAAGACTCAACTAGCAAGCCAGAGGCAGTGGCATCTCTAGGTGTCACAGCTACTGAACCGCAATTATCTTCGCCGAAAAGGTGGCCACATAGGAGCAAGGAAACGCAGAGAAGACGTTATCCGTCAGGTTCCGCGGCTACTGGCTTGGGACACTGGTTGCGAGGTGTTGTAAGGAAAGGAGAGGCGAGTAAAACAACACAGTGAGATGACAGCGAAGGGAACATATAGAAAGGAGTCCTGGAAAGGTGCTTCCCAAGCTACCTGGGAGTTTGCTGAGCCCCTCATCTGGAGGACACTGTACCAAGCGGGCATCTGTGCTGCAGACAGAACTGTGAGTAAAGCCTTGGAAAACTGCATCTGACTGTGTCCTCTAAAATTCTTCCTGCGGCACACACTCCACTTTGCTACATCTCCCAGCACCATTACTTTCTACTACATACCTCTGTCCTGAGACAATCAAATCCTCAACCTGTTCCGTCTTCCTCCCTCCCTCAGCAGTCATAAGAAACATTTGACCCCATGCTTGACCACTCCGATGATGTGTTTGGTACATATGATCATTTGGTTGCCTCTGGCCTCTCAATGCGCAACATTGAAGAGGAATGTGAGGAGGTATCGTCTGTTCATGGCCAAATATTTGAAAACCCACGGACAGAAGAAAGCTACTTTCAGCCATGTGATAATACTGACTCAAGAGGTGGAGGCTGTTGATGATGAGACACAGTTGCCATCTGGCCAACCGACAATATGAACACGGAAGGAGGATGAAATGGATGACGAGGTGGGTGATGATGAGTCCACTGATCCGACCTGGACTATTGGTACGCATAGCCAGCACAGCAGCACAGAGGAAGAAGGTGGATACGTAGCACTAACAAAGGCACCAAGGGCTACTGGTTTGAGCAAAGTGCGAAGTGTGTCAACGGTTGCCAAGAGCAATCCCTCTGTGCCTCAAGTCAAGGCAAGGGGGCGTTCACCCTCTGTCTGGAATTTTTTTCGGATAGTCCTTCTGAACCAAACATTGTCATCTGTAGCATCTGCCATATGAAGCTGAGCAGAGGCCAGGGTAAAGGCAACCAGAGCACCACCAGTATGCGTAAACACATGGCATCCAACCACACTAGTCGATCAGCGGAACAACAGGGTACCAAATCAGTGTCTGCGGTTTAAACCACTGCCATGTCACTTGTGATCCGTCCTTCCCAATCTACTGGCCAGGAAGCAGGTGCTCATACCTCCTACTCACAAGCTGCGGTTGCAGAGACACAGGACACAACAATCCCATCCACATGTTTGTCCCAGCCAAGCGTCCAGTTATCCGTGCCTCAGATCTATGATAGGAAGCATAAATACGCACCCACAAGCACAAATAATAAACACTAGAGTTGAGCGAAACAGGTCGGTCAGATTTAAAAGTCGCGACTTTCACCAAAGTCGGGTTTCGTTGGCCGAAACCCGACCATAGCGTTCAGTCGGCCATGCAGTCGTCGACCCCAGCGCCCAAGTCGGTTTTCCCATAATGCTTGCAGACGCCTTTTTTCAGCCAATGAGCAAGGACGTACACTGTGGGCAACGAGATGACATCTGCAGCGTCCACCACCATCTTAGAGAAGGGTATTGCAGTGATTGGCTTGCTTTGGGGGGCGTCATTGTGTCTATAAAAGCCCTGACCGCCGACCTCTATTTTACTTCTGCCGATATTAACAGTAGGGAGAGGTTGCTGACGCTGTTTATCAGTAGGGAGAGAGTTAGGACTGGAAAGAGAAGTTCTTCTGTGCTTGTGCTGATAGCAATTGTGCTGTACTGTTAGTGTGCAGTGACAGGGGAGGATTTTCTTGTGTGTAGCAGGGCTGGTTTTTAGGCTGCCTGATAGCTGTATTGCTGTATGTACACTGCTGTGCAGACTGCTTTTTACACAGCACTAATACTTTTATTCTTTTTTTCTGCCCACTTACCAATCGCTCATTTTTTTCCACACCGTATAGAGCTGTACGCTCCTCACACACTACCGTGTACCGGCTGGTATCACGGACAAATACATGCTGTCTATCTGTGTGTGACTCCGGAAATATATACGGAGATTGCAATTTTCCCCTACACCGTATACAGTTGTGCGCTTCTGATACAGTACCGTATATCTGCTCTTTGTATTACGGTCAAATCCATGCTGAGTGAGCGTCTGAGTGTGACTCGGGAAATATATATGGAGATTTAAATTTTCCCCAAAACTGTATACAGCTGTCCGCTTCTGATACAGTAACGTATATCTGCTCTTTGTATTACGGTCAAATCTATACTGAGTGAGCGTGTGTATTTGACTCCAGAAATATATACGTAAGATTGCAATTTTCACCTACACCGTATACAGCTGTACTCTTCTGCGACAGTACCGTTTATCTGCTCTTTGTATTACGGTCAAATCCATACTGAGTGAGCGTCTGTGTGTGACTCGGGAAATATATACGGAGATTTAAATTTTCCCCAAAACTGTATACAGCTGTCCGCTTCTGATACAGTACCGTATATCTGCTCTTTGTATTACGGTCAAATCCATGCTGAGTGAGCGTCTGAGTGTGACTCGGGAAATATATGGAGATTTAAATTTTCCCCAAAACTGTATACAGCTGTCCGCTTCTGATACAGTACCGTATATCTGCTCTTTGTATTACGGTCAAATCCATACTGAGTGAGCGTCCGTGTGTGACTTCAGAAATATATACGGAGATTGCAATTTTCCCCTACACCGTATACAGCTGTCTACTTCTGATACAGTACCATATATCTGTTCTTTGTATTACGGTCAAATCCATACTGAGTGAGCGTCTGTGTGTGACTCCGGAAATATATAAGGAGATTTAAATTTTCCCCTACGCCATATACAGCTGTACGCTCCTCATACAGTACCATATATCTGCTGGTATTTTTGGTTCATTTTCCAAAACATGAGGAAGTATGGTGTAAGAGGCCGCGTACGTGGGCAGGGGGGGCAGCTGGGAATGATGGTGGTGGTGGTGGTGCATCTGCTGGTAGTGCCAAAAGCACAATAGCACCTAAGGCCTGGAAGGCTTCCTTTTCTGGGAGTAGGTAAACCGCTTTTAAAGCCGGAGCATCAGGAACAGGTTTTGGCTTACATTGCCGAAACAGCCTCCAGCTCTATAGCCTCCTCTTCTGAAGTTTCAAAAAAATGCAAGCACTGTGTTGTCAGTGCAGGCTCCTGGTCAGGAACAATACCTTTCCTTGTGTCCTTCACCCCCACCAAAAGTGAAGAATGCAGCAGGCCACACTTCAGATTACTCCAAGGAGCTCTTTTCACATACCATGCCTGGGTTATCAAGTCAAATCCTGAATTCCCCAGTCCAAGATGAATATGACATGGAGTGCACTGATGCACAGCCACTGCTATCTGATTCTGCTGGTACATTCACCCAGAGTACTGCATTGCACTCGCTGTCTACTGAGCCAGAATCTGACCCTGATGAAACTCAGGTGCCCCTTCCCGCATACGATACCACCTTACACGGTGACACAGAGGAAGGTGCAGATGAAATTGAAGAGGAGGTGATGGATGACCCAGTTGTTGACCCAGATTGGCATCCATTGGGGGAAGAGGGTGCCACTGGCAATAGCTCAGAAGAGGAGGAGGATCCGCGGCAGGCATCGACATCGCAGCTGCGGTTATCTGGTAGGCCCGTAGCAGTCCAAAAACGTGTTAAAAAAACAAAAAGAGTTGCAGGACAGCTTGGCCAGACGGTCAAATTAGCACTGCATGCAAGCCCTGAAAATTTATCCCATAGTAGGAAGAGTGCAGTGTGGCACTTTTTTGACCAAAATCCTATTGATGAGGCAAAGGTTATCTGTAAGAAGTGCGGAAGGACCTTTAGCCGAGTGAAAAATCTCCGAAAATTGAATACCAGTTACACGCTTAGACATTTAAACACCATGCACTTGCAAGCGTGGACGGACTACAAAACCTCACTGGCTTTGAACGGCTACATTGCCAAACTGATCTCATTAGAAATTATGCCCTTCAGTTTGGTTGAAAGCGCAGCGTTCCGAGAGCTCATGACCTGTGCTGTCCCACGCTATGACCTACCCAGTCGACCCTTCTTTTCTAGAAAAGCCATCCCTGACCTCCACCTGCATGTGACAGACCGCATTGTCCATGCACTCAAACAATCAGTGAGTGGAAACAACAGATGCATGGGCCAGTAGGCATGGCCAGTACCATTAAGTGTCCATCACTGTGCACTGGGTTAATGTGGTGGATGCAGGGTCCACAGGGGACAGCAGAGGTGGGACAGTGCTGCCTAGCACACGGTATAGGCAACAGTTGGCTGTAGGCGTTCGACCCTCCTCCTCCTCCAGAAGCGAAAGCTCGTCGACAGAGCGCAGTCGCACGAGCACTCCATCCGCAGCTGCCAGTGTTGCACACGAGGTGTCACTCTATTGAACAGCTAGTTGTAAGCGTCTGCAGGCTGTTTTAAAGATGATGTCTTTGGGCGCCAACAGACACACCGCGGAGGTACTAGCCGACTACTTGTAGCGAGAAACTGAGTCATGGCTGGGCAGTCTACATCTTGAGCCAGGCAAGGTAGTCAGTGATAACGGCTGTAATTTTGTGGCGGCCATAGCCCTGGCAAAACTCAGACACATACCTTGCCTGGCTCACACCTTGAACCTGGTGGTGCAGTGCTTCATAAATAATTATCAGGAGTTACCAGCCCTGCTCCATAAGGTGCGAAGACTGTGCTCGCACATCCGTCGCTCGACTGTAGACTCCAGTCGTATACAGAGGCTGCAGCGATCGCTCCACCTCCCCAAGCACACCCTAATCATAGACGTTGCAACAAGGTGGAACTCCACCATGCACATGGTTGAGAGGATGTGCGAACAGAGGCAGGCTGTAATGCATTTGTGGGAGGATCCACAGGCAGGCAGTTTGAGGGCGGGCATGGAGTTGTCGGGTGTGCAGTGGTCAAGCTGAAAGACCTCTGCAAAGTCCTTCAGTGTTTTGAGGAATGCACATGGCTGGTAAGCGCAGACTACGCCATCATAAGCATGAGCATCCCACTTTTGCGTCTGCTCATGCAAACTTTGACCCACATTAAGGATCAGGCATCTGCAGCGGAGGAGGAGGAGGGAAGCCTTCATGACAGTCAGGCATTGTCTGCTCAGAGAACTGTCCTGGATGAGGTGGAGGAAGAAGAGTAAGAGGAGGAGGATGAGGGGAATCATTATTTTGTGGAGGATGATGTTTCTCAGGGGGCAAGAGAAAATGTTGGCTTGCCAAGGTCAGGTACAGGGTTTGTGCCTGAATGGAGGGATGTGGATTTGGCAGAAAGTGCTCCTCCACCCACCACTGGCAGTGCATCATTGACACCTGGAACATTGGTTCACATGTATGATTATGCCTTGCGGATCCTAAAAAGGGACCCCCGCATTGCCAAAATTATGAAGGATGACGACTACTGGTTGGCCAGCATCCTCGATCCACGCTATAAAGGCAAATTACAGAGCATCATGCCACAGGAGAACTTAGAACCAATATTGGCGAACAAACAAGCAACTCTGGTAAACAATTTGTTAGAGGCATTCCCACACACAGCAGCGGTGCAGGTTCTACCACGAGCCGTACTGGGCCAAATGGAAGAGGTGTTCGTGGTGCACACAGCCGAAGTGGAGACAGTGTTTCATGACCATGTTGTGGACTGATTTCTAGAGTAACGCTTACACGACTGGTAATACAGAATCGATTGCAACAGACAGGAGACAACAGTTGTCAACTATAGTTCAAAGTTACCTCTCCTCCCCTATCGATGTTCTCCCTCACAGTTCATTCCCCTTTGACTACTGGGCCTGTAAACTGGACACCTGGCCTGAATTGGCACAATATGCCTTACAAGAGCTCGCTTGCCCTGCTGGTAGTGTGCTATCAGAAAGAGTCTTCAGTGCTGCTGGATCAATCCTGACAGAAAGAAGGACCTGGCTGTCGACCCAAAATGTTGATGATCTCACCTTCATTAAAATGAACCATGCCTTGGTTTCAAAGGATTTTGTATCACCTTGCCCTGATGACACATAGGTTGCCAGCAAAATGGCTCGCTTTGTCCTCCTCTTCCTCCGACTTCTCAAATTCCTCCATTTGCAGCTGCTGAACGTCCAGCCTACACCTCAACATATGCCAGTTTTTTCACCTCCCTAACTGGGCTGTACCCCCCAGGGGGGCCACTCACCGTCAGAGACACCGGCGTACTATGAGGGGCCCTGTGCCAGTTCCCGGCACTCACAAGTGTGCCCCACCTGATAGCTCAGGGCCCAGCACTTGCAATACTTACCTCTCCCTGCTCCACCGCTGTGATGTCTTCCGTGTTTCCGGACAGTGACATTCAGGTCAGAGAGCGCGATGATGTCATGTCTGTGCGCCCTCTGCCTTAACAGTCACAGTTCAGAGAGCTGGAAGATGGTGACGCTGAGGAGTCTAGAGTAGAGCAGTGCCCAGCGAGGAGAGGTATTTCATTTTTTTTTAATGGTTGAAGCAATTTATGGGGAGCATTATATACTGGAGAATTAGATATGGGGCCCATCATACACTTGAGCATCATAGATAGGGCCCATTATACACTGGAGCATCATCCATGGGGCACATCATATACTGGAGCATCATATGGGGCCCATTATATATGGTGCATCATATGGGGTTCATTATTTAAGGGGCATTATATATGACCCTTTATATATGGAGCATCATATGGAGCACATATGGGGCCTATTCTGTATGGAGAATTATATGGAGCCCATTCTGTATTAAGCAATATATGGGGCTCATTATTCTGTATAGAGCAATATATGGGGCTCATTATTCTGTATGGCTCACTATGTTGTGCCCATAATACTGTATGGAGGACTATACTGTCCATTTTTTGAGCTATTGAAGAATTTAAAATAGATATCACTCATATAATGTAAAAAGTGAAGTATTTGGCATTGTATTATACCTATATTTCTCTGCCGTATCGGAGCATCATGAATTGTGGTATGTGTTAAAGGGGCCCACTGAGACTCTTTGGCTCGGGGCCAACGAAAAGCTGGAGCCAGCACTGCCCCCCCACAACTTTAGCCAAATAACCCCCAGTTTTCAATGCGTTACTATTATTATAAAGTTATTTAAGGTTGGCAAGCTTAAGTAATAAGAATTGATGTCGTTGACATTGAAATGGGCACTGTAGGTGTGTTTACTGTCCTCCACTCCCTGCCGACTTTTATTCCTCATTGATTTGCATTGGGGTCGGATTTTCGACTCCGACTCTACCATTTCCGTTAGTCGGCCCACTTCGTTTGACTCGACTTTTGAGAAAGTCGGGTTTGACGAAACCCGACTCGACCCTAAAAAAGGCAAAGTCGCTCATCTCTACTAAACACGCACATTGCCAAGTTGCTAGCCGTGGAGATGTTGTTGAGTCGCACAACACCAGGGTTATGGGGTACTCGGCACCGAGCCCGTTGATGTCTATGGGGGATGTCACGGGTAGCACAGCTCGGTCCGTTGCCCTGGGCGCTCATACAAAGGGGGATATTTACAGGGGATTGTAATAGTAGTTTGTGACGCCACCTGTGGTTTCTGATCAATATGACCAGCGCTGCAGGGTAATTCTTCTGAGGGGATGTTACTAGGCAGCTAGATATTAAGTCCCCCACAGGTAGGACTGCTCCCTCAAAGTCAATGGTGTTGCAGATAATAAGTCAGTCACACACAAGTTGTTCTCTTTCCATACCTTTACTGATGAAGGTGGCAGGTATGTCCCGGGAAGCTGCTCAGGGTGGAGTATGTACATCCAGATAATCGCTGAGTAGATTTAAGGCCTCCTGTCCCTTTTAAGTGTGGGAGTCCTAACCTGCGTGAAGTCAGATTTAACTCCAAATAGCACAGCTACGCCGGCCAACATTGTGGTGGAAGTCTTATTGTGGCAAGAACTAAGTCCATATGGCTGCAGACCCGACTCCTGTTCTGCCTGACCCCGGTTACGTATCGGCACTTAGGGCTACCTTCTGAGACTTGAAGTCCAGCAAGGATTCCGGTGTTTCTCTCACTAGCCGTAAAGGTTCTAGCAATACTTCGGACCCGGTGTCCGGTTAAGTCGAGTGAAGGTGATCTGTCACCGAAGTCACTCCTTCCTAGGGTCACCACTCGCCCATCGCTCTACTCTCATCCTTAACATAAGCACAAGGTAGCAGTAGGTTTTGTCATTAGCTTTCTTCCTTCTTTCCAAAGCTCGCTGACTGATTCCCAGTTAACTCGATGTTCAGACAACTGTAGTCCCCTTCCGTCTTTCCCTTCTTAAACTCTGTCCAGAGCGGCTATCAGGACCTTCCGTCAACTGACCTCGTGCTCGCTCCGAGAGTGTCTTTCCACATTCGTTAGGAACTCACAGTCTAGATGTCCTGAGTTATCAGCTTGCAATCTCTCTCCTCCGTCTGTCTCGTCTGACAGGATCTCTCCACACGTCTGGCTAGAATGACTCACTGCCTCAGACTCGTCTCCAACTGATCTAATCTCTCTGCTACCTATCTCACACCCTTAAATAGTCTAAGGTTCCCTCTAGTGGTAATCTAGGGAAGTGTGAGTGTGAATGAATATCAGATCTTGCAATTACCTTTCAGTACATACTCCTGGAACATGTGTACCAAGCGCAGCTGGGCCACACATCGTCGTTTAGGCTTGTGGGGACACAGTCTTTCCGTGATCTCTAGGCTGTGGCTGCCTCACAATACTCTTGTTCCCAGCCGGCATTATTTTTCCCGGTGTGCCGTCCCTGCGTTACACCAGCACGTGTTAAACAAGCTAAAGCGTGCTCTCACCAACGCCGTAACCGGGAATGTCCACCTAACAACAGACATGTGAACAAGTAGTTTTGGACAGGGATGATACATTTTTGTCACGGCACACTGGCTTAACCTGGTGGAGGGTGGGACAAAGTCGCAAACTGGAACATCATATATCCTACCCATGCCACTAATAGCGGGCCCAACCTCAATCATGGTTTCCGCCTCATCATATACATCAAGTCTCCCCTCTTCCTCCGTCTCCTCATCCTATGCTGAATTATCCTCCATATCACTCCCAAGTTGGGAGCTGTGCAGCAGCGCATCGTCAAAGCGGCAACACGCTCTGCAGAAGCTGATCTGTTTAGGTCAAATACCATGCACTGCAGCAGAGCTGTGGCAAGAATAAGACAACTCTCCACTGCAACTCAAAACTGGTCTGGTTGTCTGCGATAATGGGCGTATCCTGGTGGCGGCATTAAAGCTCGGGAAGCTTGTATATGTGCCATGCATGGCTCACGTGCTGAACCTAGTGGATCAGAAATTTATCAAAACATACCCGGACTTGCCGTACCTACTTGAGAAGGTGCGCCGTATTTGTGCCCATTTCCGCCATTCCTCTACTGCTGTTGCCGATCTTGCAGCGCTTCAAAAGCAATTTAATTTGCCAAATCAGACTCATTTGCAACCTGTGTAAGGGAGTGAGATATTATATCTTTTATCTTCCCATTCCCTCTGATTGTCTTCCAGTACTTTAATGTTTACAGATGTGTTTTATGATAAATGAATGCGGTACTGCTACCATTATATAGAAAGCTGTATATACAGTATGGTCTTGTGTTATAATATTGCATATATGTTATGTGTTCTTTGTATATGTACAGTCAGGGAAAGTTAGTGCATCTTTCTTGGGACATTAGATGAGGGCACTCTTAGTATATAATTCTTATACATAAGGGTAGATGTAGTTCCTGTATGGGCCACTAGATGAGGGCATACTAGTGTGCACTGTTAGGTATAGTTCATAGTCAGTGTATAGAGGGTTAACTGTAGGAAGGGCTGCCGGATAGTAGTTTGAAGTTTCCAGGTAGTTAGTTCAGACGGGGCCAGAGTGCCCAAGTGTCCACATTGGCTACAGGCCCGGACAGCCGGCAGCCACGCAAAGTTTAAGTGCTGCAGCCCGAGTTACCCACAGCCACTGTGTATCTTAGCAGTGGGCCTGTACAGAGAAGGAAGATGTGGCATCTCACCGACTGGGCCAATGTTTTTAGGGCAGAAGTTGGCTGGAATAAGGAGATGGAAAGAGTTGGAACTTCGATGGGATCTGTACAGACGGGCCGGATACTTCACCGGGGGCCACCAAATGTAGTGATTGATGAATTCATGTCTGAGGCAAAGCAGGCTAAAGAAAATGTCATTATAGCTAGGTCAGGCCTGGAAGGAACTGGAGAGCAGTCTACGACGGTCTGGTCTGGGCGAGTACTGCACAGAAGAGACAGCAAAGCAGGGAAAGATAAGGAAACAAGTGAAACCCATGATGTGCCAACTGTGGATGTAACGTGTGAAGTGTTAAGTAAAGAGAATGTTCAAGTTATTCTGGACTGTGTCTCCATTACTGGGGATCGCCTAAAAGCGGGACCGACGCTGCCTGGGAAGGGCCCGGGTGAAGCTGAATCTGGAGATGCAGGTATGCCGAGAAGAATTGTATTGCTTCATGTACGGGAAGGACTAGACACAGCTGCCACCAGTGTCAAGCAGCTGTAATGCAGGGTAGTGTGTGCTCCACCTGTAGGTTACAGAGGGGAGAAGGGATTACACACTACCAGAGTAGGCCTGCACTGCAGCAGCCAAAACCACCACCAGGTGGCAGCAAAAACGTCCAAAACTGAGTCAGGAAGAATCATAGGTCTCAGCAAGTCCTCTACAGAGCAGAAACACAGGCGCCACCAAGTGGCATGAGCGTGGTCAGGCAAGCCAAGTCAAAACCGTACGGAGGCAGCAGGACAAAAGGAATAAGCAATATGCGTGGTCAGGAGAAAGCCAGGAGGTCAGCAACGGTCAGAAGCAGATAAGACAAAGACAGAAAGCAGAAACGAGTCTGAATACAAGCCGAGTCAAAAACCAGAGAATCAAACAGACAAACAGGGAAATGCAGGGAACAGGGCAGACAGAGGGGAACAACAGACACGGGACAAGTCAGGGATAACAGCAGGACAAATCAAGGGTTACCAGTCAGGTTCACAAGCCGAAGGTAGCAGTATAGCTCACACTACTAGCAGGATGTGTGAGAGCTAAATAGCCAACCTGAACCCAGAATGAGGCAGAGCAAAGTTAACCCTTGACATGATCCGCCCGGACCAAGGGCAGAAAGACTAAACCCAGGAATGGATCATGACAGTACCCTCTTCTCAAGGGGGGCCACCGGACCCCCAGACTTCCCAGGATAACGTGCGTGAAATGCCCGAACCAATCGATCAGCATGTACCGATCGCGTCGGGACCCAAGATCGATCCTCAGGACCATAACCCTTCCAATGGACCAAATACTAAAGTGAACTACGGACCCTACGCGAATCCACTATCCGTTCCACTTCAAACTCAGTCTGACCATCCACAGAGACAGGAGGCGGAGGGGATGGAGGCCCTGTGGAAGATGGTACAAATGACTTAAGAAGGGATTTATGAAACACATTGGGGATCCGGAGTGACGGAGGAAGGCGTAACCGAAAGGCAACAGGATTGACCACCTCCATGATCTCGTAAGGACCAATAAATCTGGGACCTAGCTTAGCAGAGGGAACCTTTAGACGAATATTCTTGGTGGACAACCATACTTTATCTCCCACCAGGAACATAGGTCCTACAGACCGTCGCTTATCCGCAAAAAATGTATGTTTGCCCTGAGCCTCCCCAATGTTCTTTTGGACCTCCCTCCACACCTCCCCCAATTTTTGTACTGCCGTATCAGCCCTGGACATCCTGAATCCAGCCTAGAAAATTCGCCAAAATGGGGGTGAAAACCATAGTTACAAAAGAATGGAGAGGTGCCAGTGGACTGGTTAATCCGATTATTGAATGCAAATTCAGCCACGGGCAATGAAGAACACCAATCATCCTGCTGAGACGTAGCAAGACACCTCAAAATTTGTTCGAGTGACTAATTGGTCCTCTCCGTCTGCCCATTGGTCTCAGGATGGTAAGCAGAGGAGAAGGTTAAGCAAATACCCAGTCTTTTACAAAATGCCCTCCAAAATTTGGACACAAATTGTACCCCTCTATCAGAAACCACACTCAAAGGCACGCCATGCAGTCGTACAACGTGCTCAACAAACAACCTAGATAGTGTCTCAGCATTAGGCAATCCTGCCAGAGGTACAAAATGCGCCTGTTTACTGAATCTGTCAACCACTACCCAGATTACAGTTTTGCCATTAGAAGGAGGGAGATCAGTGATGAAGTCCATGGACAAATGAGTCCAAGGTCTATCTGGAATTGGCAATGGCACCAATTCCCCGGCCGGCCGGTTATGTGAGCTCTTAGCACGGGCACAGGTATCACAAGCAGACACAAACATAGTGATATCAGAGTTCATGGAGGACCACCAAAATAGCCTAGCAATGGCTTTCCGAGTGGCTGAGATCCCCGGGTGTCCACTGAGAGCAGAATCATGGAATTCCCGGAGAACCCTCAACCTGTATTGAACGGGAACAAAAAGTTTATTATCAGGCAAAGAGGAAGGAGCAAGAGACTGAGCCTTCTGAATTTCCTGTTCCAATTCAGAGGATACCCCCGCAACAACCACCCCGTGCTGAAGAATGGAGGAAGGAGGTTCAGGGGGTGATATTGAATCAAAACTGCGAGATAAGGCATCAGCCTTGACATTCTTGGAACCAGGCCGAAAAGTGATTGAAAAATTAAAACGAGAAAAAAAAAGCGACCACCTAGCCTGTCTAGGAGTCAACCGTTTAGCAGATTCAAGATAAGACAAGTTTTTGTGATCCGTGATAACCGTGATCCGATGAACCGCCCCCTCCAAAAAATGCCTCCATTCTTCAAAAGCCAATTTTATGGCCAATAACTCCCGGTTACCCACATCATAGTTCCTCTCTGCAGAAGAGAACTTCCGGGAGAAAAAGGCACATGGTCTTAAATTAGTTAAGGTAACGGGTCCCTGTGACAACACAGCCCCCACTCCCACCTCAGATGCATCCACCTCTACAATGAACGGTTCAGATGGATCGGGCTGAACCAATACAGGAGCAGACATAAAACATTTCTTTAGTGTAACAAATGCTTCAACTACTAAGGTTGACCAAACTTTGAGATCAGCCCCCTTGCGAGTGAGATCGGTGAGTGGTTTGACCACCTGAGAAAACCCCTTGATGAATTTTCGATAATAATTGGCGAAACCCAGAAAACGCTGCAACCCCTTGAGGTCTCTGGGTTGCACCCAATCAACAATGGCCTGTACCTTTCCGGGATCCATCCGAAACCCATTGGCCGAAAGGATGATCCCCAGAAAGGAAAGCTCCTGGACACAAAACAAACATTTCTCGGGTTTAGCAAACAGAGAATTACCCCGTAACCTGTGAAGAACAGCACGTAGATGACCAATGTGAGATTCCTTGTCAGGCGAGAAAACAAGGATATCATCCAAGTATACAACCATAAAGCGCCCGATAAAATCAGAGAAAACATCATTCATGAAGTTCTGAAATACTGCGGGCGCATTCGTGAGACCAAAGGGCATGACCAAATTTTCAAACAGACCTTCAGAGGTGAGAAATGCCGTTTTCCACTCATCCCCTTCCTGAATACGGATAAGGTTATATGCTCCCCTGAGATCAAGTTTGGAAAACCACTTAGCCCCAGACACTTGGTTATAAAGATCAGGAATGAGTGGGAGAGGGTAGGTATTTCTCACATTAATTTTATTTATGTCTCGGAAATCGAGGCATGGGCGTAAACCACCATCTTTTTTCTTAACAAAAAAGAATCCCGCGGCCACAGGTGAGACAGAGGGACGGATGTGACCTTTGCGTAGGCTATCAGAGATATAGTTTTTCATAGCAGTACGTTCCGGGCCAGAAAGATTGTACAAACGGGCTTTGGGCAATTTAGAACCTGGAATAAGATTAATTGCACAATCATAAGGACGGTGGGGTGGCAAAACCTCAGCCTCTTTTTCGGAGAACACGTCCCCAAAGTCCTTCAGGTACTCCGGAATACCCTCCGGACTAATGGCAGACACAAAAACAGCAGAAAGACAAACATTGGAACAATTAGGACCCCATTTAACAATATCACGAGATCCCCAGTCAATAACAGGATTATGCCTCTGCAACCAGGGGAACCCCAACACCAGTCCTGCAGGAAGATTATTCATAACATAACACGAAATTCGTTCCTGATGTAAGGAACCCACCTTGAGGAGGAACTCCTCAGAGACAAACTTAATGACATTTTGAGCCAACGGTGTCTTATCAATTGCAACGATATAGATGGGAGTCTCTAGCCTGACTGTCCCTAACTTTAACTTGGACACCATACTAGAGTTAATGAAATTCATGGAAGATCCACAGTCCACAAATGCTGAAGTGGAAGCACTACCACCTCCATAACACAGTTCCACCTCTAACAAAATTTTCTGAAAAGATGAAAATGGTACCTGAGAGTCTGGATGACCTCCTAGATCATCACCCAGACTCGGCAGCTCCTTATTTGATGGACAAGAGGGGCAGTCCGTCTTCCAATGTCCCGGATCTCCACAATAAAAACATAATTTCTCATCTCGTCGCCGTCTCCTCTCTTTCTCCTTGAAATTAATGGTACCAACTTCCATAGTCTCCTTGAATGACACCACCTCAGACTTGGCAGGCAATACGTGAATCTCATGCTGGATAATTCCTCTCTCCCGTAACCTCCGGTCCATACGAATGGCCTGGGTCATGGCCTCTTCCAGGGAACGGGGCGGCATATGAAGGGCCAGCGCGTCCTTGAGATCATCCGATAATCCTCTCTCAAACAGGCGTCTTAGAGCAGAGTCATTCCAGGACACCTCAACAGACCACCTCCTGAACTCAGAACAATACTGTTCAGCAGTGAGTTCATTCTGAGAGAGACCCATGATCATGTCCTCTGCTACCCTGACCCGGTCTGGTTCATCATAAATCAGTCCCAAAGCCTCAAAGAATCTGTCCACAGACACACGCTCAGGGGCAGAAGCAGGTAGAGAGAAAGCCCACGACTGAGGTCCCTCCCTCAATAAGGAAATGATTATCCCCACCCGCTGACTCTCATCACCAGAAGATAGGGGTCTAAGTGAAAACCATAGTTTGCAACTCTCCCTAAAGGTACTGAATTTCTCCCTCTCCCCGGAGAAGGTATCTGGGAGCTTTACTGTAGGTTCAGGAGAGTGCAAAGAAACATCGACAGTGTTAGAATGCTTACAGTCAGTCTGCAACGATATTACTGTGTTAGAAAGCTCCCTCTGTTGCACAAATAGGTCTTGCATAATTAATGCCAAACTATTCATGTGATCTGCCAAGGTATGGAGCGGATCCATAGCAAACAGAGCAGAGAAAAAAAAATGCAGAAATTCCTTTATATGTATATGTAGGGGTGAGCTATAATGTCAAGCAGCTGTAATGCAGGGTAGTGTGTGCTCCACCTGTAGGTTACAGAGGGGAGAAGGGATTACACACTACCAGAGTAGGCCTGCACTGCAGCAGCCAAAACCACCACCAGGTGGCAGCAAAAACGTCCAAAACTGAGTCAGGAAGAATCACAGGTCTCAGCAAATCCTCTACAGAGCAGAAACACAGGCGCCACCAAGTGGCGTGAGCGTGGTCAGGCAAGCCAAGTCAAAACCGTACGGAGGCAGCAGGACAAAAGGAATAAGCAATATGCGTGGTCAGGAGAAAGCCAGGAGGTCAGCAACGGTCAGAAGCAGATAAGCCAAAGACAGAAAGCAGAAACGAGTCCGAATACAAGCCGAGTCAAAAACCAGAGAATCAAACAGACAAACAGGGAAATGCAAGGAACAGGGCAGACAGAGGGGAACAACAGACACGGGACAAGTCAGGGATAACAGCAGGACAAATCTAGGGTTACCAGTCAGGTTCACAAGCCGAAGGTAGCAGTATAGCTCACACTGCTAGCAGGATGTGTGAGAGCTAAATAGCCAACCTGAACCCAGAATGAGGCAGAGCAAAGTTAACCCTTGACATGATCCGCCCGGACCAAGGGCAGACAGACTAAACCCAGGAATGGATCATGACAACCGGAATACAGGTCACGACTACAGTCCTGTCCTCCCTTTACACTTGCCCTCACGTAGTACTCAGCATATCATATGTTGGCAAGGATTAGTGAGCAGCAGAGGGCACTTTCTGAATACCAGCTTAAAAATGCCCATCAGACTGTGACTCAGCCAAAACACATAACAACTGTCGAATGGGTGTAGATTGCTTACATTTGTGAGGTGCTTGATAAATTTGAGTACTGCACCAACCTTGTGAGCGGTGATCAGGTTATTATCAGCGTTATCATCCCGATGCTATGTACGTTGAAAGAATCGCTGCATAATCTGAACATGGAATCTTTGAGTGCCCATCAGCTGGGTATCGAGCAAGATTTCACACTGGGTGATCCTACCCAGCCCAGCCAATACAGTGGCGTAGCAACTGTTCGTGGCGCCCGGGGCGGCAAATTTTAGGCCACACCCCTAGCCACACCCATTTCACTGGTCACACCCATATCCACGCCCTGACCACACCCACTTAGCACTGCTGATCACACTGTTTCATAAACAATAATTATTTATTACTTAGTCATGTACCCACGAGCTGCTCTCCCTAATGCTCTCAATGTACAGTGAAAAACTGAGAGAAGCAGGAAGAGAAGCTCGATGTCACAGGACCATAAGTATAAAAATCGCATATGAGTAAAGTGTCCGTGTGATGACTACTGGAACCTGCAGAGCTGAATCCTGACATTGCAGCTTCTGAATTCTCACAACGAATGCACTGCACACTTTTAGGATTCTTCATTACCGGTGGCGAGAGTACACGGTCATGTCAGCATAAGCATGTGATTTATACACTTCTGGCCACATTCTGACTAGACGTGCCCGGCCTCGCTCCGTTCATTTTCATTGAGTGAGGCCACATGTCTAGTCAGCATGTGACCGCTTGTATGTAAATCACCGGCACGAGAGAATCCTAACAGCGTGCAGTGCGCACTGTGAGAATTCAGAAATTGACTAATTCTCATGTTTTTATTTATGTTAGGAGCATTAAAGGGGTTGTCCAGGTTTGTGCTGAGTCTGCAGTCATTCTATGTGACACAGACCTGGAGAACCCCTTTAATGCTCCTAACAAATAAAGACATGAGAATTAGTCAATTTCACAAATAATATTTACATCCAGGTACCTTATAGATGACGCTGTCTCTGGAGTCGTTCTCCTTTTCTTCATCTTGTCCAGATCCCATGATGAGTTTTCTCATCCACAGCCGTCTCTGCAGATTTCCATCTTCTCCGCTCTTCTGCATCAACTCTCCACACGATGCCCTTAAAGACAGAAGAGTCATTATAATGCACCTAAATAAAAATATCTGCAATATACTGTCGCCTCACACTATTCTCCTCCCTCCTCACACTGTCTCCTCTCACATCCCCCCTGTTCAGCATACTGTCTCCTCATATATTTACCCCCTCACTATACTGTCTGCTCACACATACCCCTGACTCCCCATACTGTGTCTGCACACATCCCATCACCTTCACTCCCCATACTGTGTCCACATGCATTCACCCGTTCGCTCCCCATACTGTCTGCACCCATCCCCCATACTGTTTCCTCATACATACTCTTCAGTACCCTCAAATCCCCCCACACATATTAAATGCCCCATCGCCACTCCAAATCCCCCACACATAAAAGAACCCCCATCCCCACTCCAAATCCCCCCACACATACAATAACCCCCATCGCCACTCCAAATCCCCCCACACATACAATAACCCCCATCGCCACTCCAAATCCCCCCACACATAAAATAACCCCCCATCCCCACTCCAAATCCCCCCCACACACATTAAATCCCCCATCCCCACTCCAAATCCCCCCACACATAAAATAACCCCCCATCGCCACTCCAAATCCCCCCACACATAATGTATCCCCCATCCCCACTCCAAACCCCCCCACACATAAAAGAACCCCCATCCCCACTCCAAATCCCCCCACACATAAAAGAACCCCCCATCGCCACTCCAAATCCCCCCACACATAAAAGAACCCCCATCCCCACTCCAAATCCCCCCCACACATAATGTATCCCCCATCCCCACTCCAAATCCCCCCACACATAAAAGAACCCCCATCCTCACTCGAAACCCCCCCCCAATACACACACACTCACACAGTATGTCCCCCATTTATCTTCTGTGGTATCTTCAGCTCCATAATGGAGCACACTCACCACAAATGTTCACCCTTCTGGGCGCCGACGACGAGTGACGTCAGCAGCGTGATCACATGACCTGATCACGCTGCAGACGTCGCTCTGACCCGGCGGTCAGAGCTTCAATTGTACTGGATGTGAGAGAGATGTGAGTACTTCCGATCTCCTCCGTGCCGCCCCCACACATGTGCCGCCTGGGGCGGACCGCCCCCCCCCCCCCCCCCACGCTACGCCACTGAGCCAATATCATTATGAGGCAAAATTGGGTGATTAAGATGAGGAGGGAGAGGACTTATTTTTATGTGGTACCGAGGGGACCCATGATGCTACAGAGGGGACTCCCAACCCCAGCTTCAGATCTGTCCAGCATGGATGGGCTGGAGAGGAGGAGGTGGACAAGGAGGAGAGTAAGTGTGAGGAGAGGATGGGTATTGATCCTCCTTCTGGGGCCACAGAACATTTGCCTCATTGCAGCTTGGCACACATAGCACAGTTCATGTCAAGTTGTCTGTCCCAAGACTCTCGCGTGATCCACATTTTCAACAGCAACCTATATTGGTTGGCCACCTTTCTTGACCCATGGTACTTGACCTTCGCTACTGTTGCAGTCACCAAGGGGTTTCACAATTGAATCCATCAAGAGGGCCATTGTCGATCATTTGATGATAGCATCAGACTCAGACACCGCTGGCAGTAGAGATACCATCTCTTTGCAACAGCATGCATTAATGGGGAGAGACAGCAGGTCCAAAAGAGGTGAGGGGAAAATGTCCACAAACTGGGCCATCTTCAATAAACTGGCTCATCAGCAAGGGCAAGCTGGACCGGTAACAGTGTCAAGGAGGCAGAAGTTGAACAACATGATCAATGAGTATCTAAGTGACCATACCTGCGTCCTTCCTGATGCTTCGGTCCCATTTAATTACTGGGTATCCAAGCTGCACAGTTGTCCAGACCTCTCCTTATATGTCTTGGAGGTGCTGGCCTGCCCTGCTGCTAGTGTGATGTCAGAGTGTGTTTTCAGTGCCGCTGGGGCGATCATCACAGATACACGCACACGGCTGACTACAGAGAATGCAGACAGGTTAACAAGGACTGGATTTCGCCACAGTTTCTAAGCCCTCCAGATGACATCATCCCAACCTAAAGTCACCCAAAACGTTCTTTTATGCTACTGGTGATCACGTCCATCCCTTCCCATACAAACCCCTTTCCTCCTTCTTACATGTGTATTCCTGCTTCTGCCACATGTACCTCATGGTCAACAAGCTAGAAACAATGTTCCATTCATTAATATTTCCCATCGGAGGCAATTGTGATGATACCTCCTTCCTGCATCAACCATGGGATCATGCCCCTTGGGTTAATGTTTTGAAGATACTATGTCTATGCCTGCACATTGGGCACTGGAACTACCATGCTAGTAGTCTAGTTTCATAATTGTCTGGCTCTTGAGGCCTCCTTCCTGTGTCAACCATGATACAGCCCCTAGGGCTAATGTTTTGAAGACACTATGCCTGCACATTATGCAATGGCAGTGGAACAGCAAGGACAGTAGTCCAACCTTTAGAATTATGAACCCCTTGTGATGATGATGGGTGGCTTCTTTCTGCATTAACCAACACACAGCTTTTTACTGCCTGCTTTTAAACAATCGTGCACCCATTTCAGCGTTTTCCTCAGGCCCCCAGACCGCTTTGCAGCATAAAATTACTCGCATTTCCCATTGACTTGCATTGGACTCGCTGCTCGTTACAAATACCCGAGTATTCAGACCTACTCGTTACGAGTATAGCGAGTCCGAATATTACACTACTCACTCATCCCTAATAAACAGAAGTTGAGGAAATCTAAGGTTAACATAAAAAATCAAAAACAGCTAACATACCATGAAATCTGGCCATCTAGCAGGATGCAGCAGGCCTCTGCTAATAAAGGCAGAGTGCAGCACAGGTGCAAACTACTGATAAAAACAGCCACCCCAACACCTAATATGGAGGGGTTAACTGCCTAATAGAAAAAAAGCACATTGATACGGCTTGCATAGTACGCCAGTCACACAGATAAATGTGAAGCACAGTGTCTGACTTGCAACCTATTACTAACGCCCTCGTATTAAGAGGCGGGCTGCTCAGCACGATAATATGCAACACACAGGGGGACAGACACCCTGCTAGGTAAGGTGGGAACCCCTAGATGCAAGTATAGTGCCTTAGCACTAGCGGACACAGATAGAAGAGAGCTCTTGTGCCTTGTGCAGTCCAACCTAATAAACAATCCCACCTCCTTTGGAGGTGGAGATGGGCCCCCTTACCTTTTGGACCCCTGGGAGCAATTATATGATTGCTTCTGTGCCATGTGGGTTCTGGGTGTCACTATTAGTTGGAAGGAAAACTGGATTTCGCTATTCCAGGGGAGTGGGGAAACTGTGGATGTGGCTTGCAACACGCTCTCAGAGCTGAATGTGGCTCTCAAGATATAGAAAGTTGGGGATCACTGATCAAGAGGCTTAAATTTTGTCCCCACAATACTTGCCTGTTTATTTAATAAAATACAGGGCATGACTAAATTCTTCAAGTTGCTGACTGTTAAGAGATATTTTTTGCAGAACAATTTCAAGTCTCAAAATTCTGATTCCCATATGGATTCTATTTTGAATAGTGAACTTGATGCCAAAGAGTTCATTGAATTGGATATGGTTGAGGGGTTGGACAGAGAGGAATTAGAGACATTTAATATCAGTGTCCATTCTTTCCAAGAACAGTGTACTATGAGTGTCATCATCATTGATATCACTACCTAGAAAATTGAATACACCTAACCCAACTTTTTTATCCAATCCAATCCAGAGCCAATATTATGTATGTATTTCAGCAGGCTATGGAGACCGGACTTGAAAAACCAACTTTCTGAACAAATGCAATTGGAATCTAATTTATCCAAATCTGAATTGTTGGCTATCAAACAATTGGAAACAAGCAACAATATTATTCGGAGTCGAAGAAGGGAGGCGCGGTGGTGGTATTGGATAATATTCTATATGAGAGGGAGATTCTGAAGATGTTTTCAGATTCCACAACATACAGGAAGCTGTCTCATGATCCAACTAAACAGTTTCAAAAGGAATTGGATACATTATTGCAAGAAACAGTTTTTTAAATATTATGATAAAAAAAGACACTGAATAGTTTTTTGTTGACCACCCTGTTTGCCAGGTCTTACATGCACTGTCAAAGGTTGCCAAAGAAGTGCTTCCACCAACCTTCCATCCTATTATTGCAGGAATTGGCTCTGTGTTGGAACGTTTGTCAGCCAGTGTTGATTCAACCTTAGACAGAATTATACCTACAGTAGTTATATACAGGGTACAAAACATATTTTATGTATTGTTGACTCTTTAAAATGTTCACAGGAAATGTTTTGGGTTATAAGTGATGCGTCAGCTTTTTATTCCTGCATGCCTCTTGAAAACACCTTGTTGTCATTATTGCATTCTTTTACCAAATTTACCAGTTATTCCACTTTGCTAAATGACTACATTTTATCTGTTGCTTCTTTTTTGTTAACTCATAATTATTTCAGGTTTAATCTAGTATTTTATTTACATATCAAAGGGTGTCCAATGGGGAGGAAATGATCTCCAGCTCTGGCAAACATTTATATGTCATGGTGGGAGGAGTGCTATATTTATTCTGCTGTTAATGCTTTGGATTGCCATATACAGTTGTGTTTAAAAGTTTACATACCACAACAGAAATTTTGCTTTCTTGGTTTTTTTTCAGAGAATATGAATAATAACACCTAAACTTTTTCTCCACTCATGGTTAGTGGTTGGGTGAAGCCATTTATTGTCAAACTACTGTGTTTTCTCTTTATAAATCATAATGACAACCCAAAATATCCAAATGACCCGGATCAAAAGTTCACATACCATGGTGATTTTGGCCTGATAAAATGCACAGAAGTTGTCACAAATGGGTTTGAATGGCTACTAAAGGTAGCATCCTCAACTCTGACCTTTTTGTTTGTGATCAGTGTGTGTGCATAAAAGCTGAGTGAGTTTCTGGGATCCAGACAGACTCTTGCATGTTTCATCCAGCCACTGATGTTTTTGGATTGTGAGTCATGGGGAAAGCAAAAGAATTGTCAACGGATCTACGGGAAAAGGTAATTGAACTGTCTAAAACAGGAAAGAGAAACAAAAAGATATCCAAGGAATTGATAATGCCATTCAGCAGCATTCAAACTGTGATTAACAAATGGAAAATCAGGGGCTCTGTAAAAACAAAATCACGGTCAGGTAGACCAACAAAAATATTGTCCACAACTGCCAGGAAAATTGTTTGGGATGCAAAGAAAAACCCACAAATAACATCAGCTGAAATACAGGACTCTCTGAAAACTAGCAGTGTGGCTATTTCAAGATGCACAATAAGGAGTCACTTGAAGAACAATGGGCTGCATGGTCGAGACACCAGAAGAAAGCCATTACTGCACAAGTGCCACAAAATATCTTGCCTACAATATGCAAAACAGCACAGAGACAAGCTTTAAAACTTCTGGAACAAGGTAATTTGGAGTAATGAGACCAAAATTTAACTTTTTGGCCACAACCATAAACGTTACATTTGGAGAAAGGTCAACAAGGCCTATGATGAAAGGAACACCATTCTTACTTTGAAGCATGGAGGTGGATCGCTGATGTTTTGGGGATGTGTGAGCTACAAAGGCACAGGAAACTTGGTCAAAGTTGAAGGAAAGAGGAATGCAGCAAGTTATCAGCAAATACTGGAGGCATATTAGCACTCATCAGCTGGGAAGCTGCGCATGAGACGTACTTGAACGTTCCAACATGGCAACGATCCAAAACACAAGGCCAAGTCGACCTGTCGTTGGCTGCAACAGAACAAAGTGAAGGTTCTGGAGTGGCCATCTCAGTCTCCTGACCTCAATATCATTGAGCCACTCTGGGGAGATCTCAAGCACGCAGTTCATGCTAGACAGCTTAGGAATTTACATGAACTCGAGTCTTTTTGCCAAGATGTGTGAGTAGCTTCACCATTTGAGAAAATAAAGAACCTCATCCACAACAACCACAAAAGACTTCAAGCTGTCATTGATGTTAGAGGGGTAATACACAGTATTAAGAAATGGGGTATGTGAACTTTTCATCAGGGTCATTTGGATGTTTTGGGTTGTCATTATGATTTAAAAAGAGAAAACACAATAGTTTGACAATAAATGGCTTCACACAACCACTAACCATGAGTCAAATTATACATATTCTATAGTGGTGGGTGCCACATAGACGAAGTGATGAAAAAGAACGTGATGGGTTTAAAATGAATATTTATTGAATACAATTAAAACCGACAATAGGGGATGAAAGACAAATAGGATTTACCAAAAATAAAATGAAGACCCACGGAGCTGCAATGTGTACAAAAATGTAACCTTTAAACCACCAAAATCAGGAGAGGTGAATTAGGCCGAAGAGGGGAGATGGAAATTTCCATAGACATGAAAAAGTGCACAATGTCTCCTTAGTTATGGACCTATTCCGTGAGGAATGTAAATGAGTGGCTGAAATGGCTACAGAAATGATAAACAAATGCCTAATGAGCGTGCAAAAAGAAAGAGATCCTGGAGATCCTGTTGCTGCATTTCTCTTTGCCATACTGCGTACCTGATTCTGTTGATATAAGTGGGATTACATTTTATATGACTCCCGTTTAGATGTGACTATTGCAGTTCAATCTTATTACATCTCTTTCTTTTTGCACGCTCATTAGGCATTTGTTTATCATTTCTGTAGCCATTTCAGCCACTCATTTACATTCCTCACGGAATAGGTCCATAACTAAGGAGACATTGTGCACTTTTTCAAGTCTATGGAAATTTCCATCTCCCCTCTTCGGCCTAATTCACCTCTCCTGATTTTGGTGGTTTAAAGGTTACATTTTTGTACACATTGCAGCTCCGTGGGTCTTCATTTTATTTTTGGTAAATCCTATTTGTCTTTCATCCCCTATTGTCGGTTTTAATTGTATTCAATAAATATTCATTTTAAACCCATCACGTTCTTTTTCATCACTTCGTCTATGTGGCACCCACCACTATAGAATATGTATAATTTGACTATTTGAAGTGTTTTTTTGCCGTTATTATTATAGGATCATGAGAATAATGAATCACTAACCATGAGTGTAGAAAAAGTTTTGATGTTATCATTCATATTCTCTGAAAAAAGGCAAAGAAAGTAAAATTTCTGCTGGGGTATGTAAACTTTTGAGAACAACTGTTAAATGGTTTGATAGAGATATAAATGATATAGAGATTATTCTAACAAAGTAAGATTAATAAAAAAAGCTTACCATTATAACATTAGGACTATAAATTATCTACTAATTAGATTAAGGGGTGAGACTTGCGGCTCAAACATCTGGATTGTTATGTTGGATATTATCACCCTGTACATATCATGCTGTGAACACTATCCAGGATACTTGGTTCTTCCAAGATCTCAATCTGTGCATACGCTGCCTCCTCTAGTCATTTTCCCTCAGCCCACTGCATGGAAATCAATGGTAAGGAGGATTCTGCTCAGCGCTTACATGTTAGGAGACCCCAGGGTCTGCATCCTTCCAGCATCAGGATACCCCTTCCTCCCAGCCCAGGGCCCACAGAATTGCCCCACTCCTGCTGCCGCCAGCCTCCTGATGCAGCGACCCTGCCTCCTGTGACCCCGATCCACCTCCACTGACCCCTCAGTAAGCTACCGTAAAATGGGACTATATAAGACGCACCACCATTTTATTTCAAAAAATGTTTTTTCCTATTCTCCTCCCCAAAATTTGGGGTGCATCTTATGATCCAGTGCTTCTTTTAGTCCACAAAATATGGTTTATGGACCTTGCTGTGTTTTCCCTATATTTCAGTTGAGCTTGTATGTGGTCTGACCATATTGGTTTCCAATTGCATTGTGGGTGGATGCTATTAAATGGAATGACATTTTCTTTCCTATTTAAAGTATATATTATAATATGGTAGTGATATGATTAAGAGCATGGAAACCCTCGAAACACATAGGCCTAGTGTTAAGATGTTTTCTGTTTTTAGAGCATATTGATAAATTATGTTTTTAATATTTTTCACATAGAAAACTATTTTTTATTTTGGCGTTAGCTGGATTTTCTTGTCCTTCCATTATCGTAAGTTGAGACAAGGAGGAGCCAGGGCAAGACAAGGCATGCCTATGCCTGCCATACCAGTTGTGACATAATTTCTTATGCAAAAATATTTCTGCAGTCGGGGACTAAAGAAACATTTCTGGTGAAGCACACAAAGGTGCATGCCTTCCTCAAAATGGCGCCAGGTCCCAGATAGATGCTACTGCGCAGGAGCGGCCGTTGCCATCTTGGTGCAGACAAATGTTTTTTTCCTCTAGCAAATTAGTGCCAGCGGTGGTGCCTGCGCAGTAGAATCTATCGCGTTCCGAACTATGCTACTGCACAGGCGCGGATGGCGCTAATTTGAGGAAGATTTTTTTTTCTCAAGAAATTTATATCACCAAATAAAATGAATATATGGCTATTATAGATCCGAGTTAGGAATATTTGAGTCAGCCCCTTTTTCAACATCCATCTTATGTAACCCCTACACATACAATAACCACAGACACATTCTGAACCTTTTGGATAAATATGCCACAGCAACCCTGTTTATTAACATATTTACATTACAAAAATTAACATATCAATATAGACAAATAAGGAACGGGTTCTATGTAAGCCGTGCACCAGCTTTGTTGCGCCATCAGCCGCACTTTAGGCCCTCAACCGCACCACACCAGTTTGATGACCCTCCTGCTTATGCCCTCAACCACACCACACCGGTTCGAGGACCCTATTGAATGGCACTACCAATTAAATTGTCCTGCTGAGACCTCAGCCAAGTAGGGACCCCTTTTATTTAAATTATATTTTGACCACCAAATGAAGAAAAAGAATGGCGGGGTAGGTAACTGCCCCACCAAAATGGGCCCCCTACTCCCACCTCTGCTACCATCACCTGGCTCTCTACAGACCCGTTCCCACCACGATAGACATGCATGACATCTTATGCATGAATTTCCCTCCACACCTTAACAGCCTTCTCTAAACCCTCTCTCAAACCCAATGCCCAGACGGCGGTGTTTCTCTCTGAGTCTACTCTCAAGCTAAGTTTCCCTTTGTTTTGTGTATCCTAGCTGTCTTTAACAATAGTGGGGATTGACTAGTGCTCATTCTGTCCTTCCCAGTATAGGGCTTATTGCCAGGGTCAGGCAGGGATTAGGTATCCTGCTAGGTGATAGGTGCCGAACATATATATAGGGATGATGGGGCAGACAGGGTGACGATACATTTGTCTAGGGGTCTTCACTCCCCCCTTCCTTAGTGTTTGATTCCCTTATTCCTTTGTGTTGCACTTAACCTTTCCAACACTGTTAGTGACAGTTACACAGATGGGCAATGGCAGGTGCGGGCTGGAGCGGGTGTTGGACAGATAGGCACTGGCACTTGCGATCTGGAATGATAGTTAAATAGATGAGCACTGGCAGGTGCGGGCTGGACCGGTTGATGGACAGAAGAACACAGACAGGTACGAGCATACAGGTACAGGGTAGACAAGCAAACGGGCAGACCTGGGGAGCCTGCGGTCACTTTAAGAGGGAGGGAGCGCACCCCCTAAGCATAGTTTCTGGCCTATAACTGAACCTTGGGGACACCAACACATAGGGGGCGAGATGAGGAGGTGGTGTGTGAGTGGGATACACTGAATATCCTTCTGTTAGGTGCGATGTGATCCAACAAAAGACCAAGTCTGTAATGCCAAGATATCAGAAAGTCTGTAGTAAAAGGAAATGGTCCGGTCTGGAGCCAGAATGGAAGCAGTTCAAGAGGGAGCAAGAGGAGAAGTGGAAGGACCGTTCAAAATATACGTGCTGTTCCAGTTTGTTTGGAGGCATAAGGGAGAAGTGAGATGGACACAGAGGATGGGTCAAGGTAGGGCTTCTTGATGATGGGCGTAATCAAGGTATATTTGAATCATGAGAGGAAGACACCAGTTATTAGTGACAGGTTGAAGAGGTGGGATAGGCTTAGGATGAGTTAGGATGAGTTTGTTTATAATTGATAAATCCTCAAGAGACAGAGTTACACATTAATGTACACCACCAGTGAATTATGAATACAATACAGAGAAAGAAAAAAAAGATAATGTATAACTAAAATTTAACTTTCATTCCATATATATTAAAATGATGCATGTAAAATTACTATACATACATCCAATGGGGATGTATATTGGGTCAAAAAACAATTTGTTTGAATGACCCACTGATTCCTATAGGTTTATAACTGTTGTCCCCATAAATTAACAATCAAAACTAATCCACTGGCAATTATGTCAGGATCACTATGAGACAGGTAAAGGTACAGTGCCTTGCGAAAGTATTCGGCCCCCTGGAACTTTTCAACCTTTTCCCACATATCATGCTTCAAACATAAAGATACCAAATGTAAATTTTTGGTGAAGAATCAACAACAAGTGGGACACAATTGTGAAGTTGAACGAAATTTATTGGTTATTTTAAAGTTTTGTGGAAATACAAAAACTGAAAAGTGGGTCGTGCAATATTATTCGGCCCCTTTGTTGCACCACCTTTTGCTGCGATTACATCTGTAAGTCGCTTGGGGTATGTCTCTCAGTTTTGTACATCGAGAGACTGAAATTCTTGCCCATTCTTCCTTGGCAAACAGCTCGAGCTCAGTGAGGTTGGATGGAGATCGTTTGTGAACAGCAGTTTTCAGTTCTTTCCACAGATTCTCGATTGGATTCAGGTCCCCACCCTGACGAAGCTGCAGGAAGCAACGACACGCGTTGGGTCTGTGGGCAGTGTGACTCTCCCTGGGTAATTATTATGCAACTTGACACCATAGGCCGGGATCACACTTGCGACAAAAACGTCCGACGCTCCCATGTGAAATCCCAGCTCTGGCGCCTGCACTCGGGAGTGGAGTGCGCGGCTGCATGTAGTTCTATGCAGCCGCTCGCTCCACTCCCGAGTGCCGGCACCTGAGCTGGGATTTCACATGCGAGCGTCGGACGTTTTCGTCGCATGTGTGATCCCGGCCATATTCCTTGTATTGTTTCATTTACATGGAAAAGAAATTTGAAGGGTTGTATTTTTTGGCTTGCTTTATTTACATTTATTATTGTCTCTCTGAAGACACAATTTGCATAATTAGCATATTTCCCAGAGGAGCATTGCGGCTTTAAGTCTCCTCATCTCGGCATGCTTAGCATGTTGATCTCCGCAAAGAGTGACGATACTTCTTGGACAATGGTCTGACGCCTCTCATACAGCCAAACCAGATCTCCGCTTTGCACTGACGAGGTGCAAAGTGTCCTGGATACCTTGAGTGCTGTCTCTTGGCCTTCCGGCATCGCCACTTCGGTGGCTTAAGCCGGTTGCTTCTTTTGGGAGATAGCCAGGAGGATTCAGGGAGAAGATCCTTGGAGTTGTGGACGATGGGAGTCCGAATTCAATTCTCTGGGACCGGTGATAGCCGGGTCAAAAATGGATTCCGGATTGAAATCGCTGAAGATAAGAAGTTGCATTTTTCCCTGGGATATTTGGTCAACATGGTGTTTTATGACATCTTCAAGATTCGGACGTCCGATATAATATGCCTGCAGGAGTTCAGGAGGGAAGGCAGGTATGTGCTGGTGCTATCTTCTATGGCGGCTTGCCAGAATTTGTTTACTGCCCTGAAAAATGGAGTTGCAAATCCTTTGCTGGAAGGACTTACCTTTACTGTGCTGTACTCTAAGGGGGATATCCCTCTTGTGGTTTTCATGCACAACCCTTTTGTTTCCCTGGAGGACATTACTTCATTTTTGAAAAGACATTGTATTTATGTTCAGTACTCCCACAGGGTCCTGAATGGAGAAGGGCTCTGGACCGGGAAGTACAAATTTTTTGTGAGATTTGGGATGGATCCCCAAGGCCTGGGAGGCATCCATTACCCCCCTTTTAATTTTTCAATTGGGAAAAATAGTTGTTTTTTGTTTTTTCCAGATGCCCCGATGTATTGCAGGAGGTGTAAAAATTTCGGGCATACCCAGGATAGTTGCAAGGACATGCCAACTTGTAGGAATTGCAATGGTTCTGGCCATATGGCAAAAGACTGCACAAATCCTGTTATGTGTAATGCTTGTGCTGAGGAGGGCCATAAGTATCGGGATTGTAAGGCCAGGATCAGTCCTGGGTCTTACGCTGAGGTCACAGGTGGGGCAGCTGCGCCCCTGCTGCAGTTGTTGACATTCCACAGGTTACAGACCCGGATCTTATTGAGGAACCTGAAATCATGGATGCACATGAGGAGGCCCTGCCCCAAACGGAGTCTCCCAGCCCAGAGGTGGCAGGTTTGGAACTTGCTGAGGTTGAATGTGAGCTCCCTCATCAGTCTGATGTCTGTGAGGAGGGGGAGTTGGAGGGTTCTCTTGGTAATACCCCCAGTATATCTATAAAAAAGCTGCTATTTATCGGAACAGATTTAATGATTTAAACAGGCGTATAGACTTGTTAAGGAAGTGTGGAGAAAGTGGGATGGACGTGTCTGATGTGCTAGCTGAGACAAAGAGTGAATTAAAGCGTGTTATGGATGAAAAAGGGAAGGAAATCATCTATCGCACCAAAATAGAACATCTTGAGAAAGATGAAAAGTGCACGAGGTTCTTTTTTAAGAAAATGAGTGGGAGAAAGGTTGATATGGATAAAGTCCTGGATAGGAATGGTTTGTGTGTGTCAGGTGAGAATGTGATAGAGGAGGTGAATAGGTTCTACAGCAAGTTATATGATAAAAAATGGATTGACTCTGGTCTTGTTTCAGAAGCGCTGAATGGGTTAGAAAACAAGTTGGGTAGTGGAGATTGTGATATTTTGAAAGAGGACGTGATTATGGATGAAGTAGAAAACGTGATGAAGAGTGCTAAAAAGAATAAGACACCAGGGAAAGACAAATTGCCGGTAGAATTCTATGTGAAAGCATGGGATCTTCTGGGTGCTGATTTGACTGAGATATGTAAGTACATGTGGGAGAGTGGTAAGTTGTGTGAATCAATGAAAGAGGGGGTGGTTGTGCTTGTGTATAAGAAAGGTGAGAGAAAGTGTTTAGAGAATTGGAGACCTATAACGCTGCTGAATGCAGATTACAAAATCTATAGCAAATTGTTGGCGAATCGTATGCGTGAGGTGATTGGTAGTGTTGTGGATGAGGATCAGGTGTGTGCTGTGCCTGGGAGAAGTATGAGTGATAACTTGTTGTTATTAAGGGATTTGATTGGGGACTGCATGGGAAGGAAACGGAAGTGTATGGTTCTGACAATTGATTTTGAGAAAGCGTTTGATAGGGTCTCGCATGTGTTTTTGTTTAAAGTTCTGGAGAGAATGGGATTTCCTAAAAAAATTGTGATTGGGATAATGTCTTTGTATGATTGTGTGTCAAGTGAGTTTCTTGTTAATGTGTGGTTGAGTGAGAAAGTGAATATTATGTCTGGTCTAAGGCAGGGGTGTCCCATGTCCCCTGTCTTATTTGTATGTCTAATGGAACCTTTGTTGTGCTTGGTGAGACATGATAAAGTGGTGCGAGGTTTGTTGGTACCTGGGAGTGGTGGAAAGCATGTGAAAGTTCTTGGATATATGGATGATGTTGTGGTTGTGAGTGAAAGTGTTGCGTCTATGAGTAGGGTTAAGTTGCTTTTGGAGTTTTTCTATGGTGCGTCTGGCTTTAGAGTGAATTGAAATAAATATAGCTTTAAATGTTTTGGGGATGATGGGGTTAAAATGGAGGGGGTTAAGTGTGAGGAGGGTGCTCTCAAAGTGCTGGGAGCATTATTTAATAAGTACTTGGAAGGTAAGGAGAGCTGGGAGGAGTGTGGATTGCGCATAGAGCGTAAGTTAAATTTTTGGCGACTGAGAGACTTGACCTTGAGTGGTAAGATTTTGGTCATAAAAGCGGTGATTCTTCCGATTTTGCTTTTTATTGCAACAGTTTTTCCTCCGTCTTATAGGAAAATAAAAAGAGTGAAAAAGTTAGTTTTTACTTTTTTCTGGAGTAGTAAAATAGAAAAACTTAAGAGAGAAAGTCTTTTTAAGGCATGTCACCATGGTGGCATGGCCTTTCCAAACATTGAGATTTTTCTGGGGCTTCAGTATATCAAAACGGTAGTTATTTTGTTGAATAAAGGAAATAAAGGAGCTTATATGGCAAGTAGTGTTGAGCGATACGATAATGCAAATATCGGCTATCGGCCGATATTAGCTCTATCGGCCTTTCGATAATTCGTTTCGATATTTTCGTCTTATCGAATACCGGAATCGGATTTGTCACTGTCACTGTGAGTGTCCGTCGGTCGGGTCTGTCAGGAGTCAGCGGCACTTACCTGGCAGAAGATCTCCGGCGGTCACGTCCTGGACTGCTTGATGGCCGCCATTATCTTCTCCCTGGCGGTCACATGCAGTTTTTCGCGATAACTGCAGTGACTGCAGGGTAATCCCGGCCGTAAAGCAGTCAGTCCGATTACGTCACCGCCGGGGAAGCAGGTAATCAGCTGTGCTGCGCCGGGATGACAGGCTCTGCCTGTCATTCTGATGTAGCAGAGCTGGATCGTCGTGGGACACTCGTTACTATGGACTGCGTCGGTCAGGTGGTATACTTTTTTTTTTTTTTTCATTTTTTTACAGGAGATCGATGGCGTCGCAGGATGAGACAGTAATAAAAGAAATGAAAACTGTTTTTTTTTTTTTTATTAAATTAAAAAACTTTTTTAGGAACATTCACCCGTCCGGGTACATAAACAAGTTAACTATTTACATACAGGGACCCTGTCCGGGTTATTTAGACTTCTTTGGCTGGCCTCTTCCAGGTACCACCTGGTACTCTTCTTGAGATTGCCAAACATCCGAGGCACCAAGGACCACCAGGACCTGATGACGTCGTGTGGCCTGTACAGTGACGTCGTGACCCGCTATCTGGGTCTGTGTGGCCACCTCTTTCATCTCCCTCCGGGTCTGGAGCCCTATGTTCCGGACTGTACGAACCCCAGGGTGCCTAACAGGCGCCGGGTACGGGCCAGCTATACTTATCATGTCCATAGCTGGGGCTGCTGAGGAGACCACTGAGGGAGGCTGGGGAGATTTACGGCGTGGGGTGGGCACTTTTGCAGAGGCCTGGATGTGGGAGGCTGAAGGCTTCGAGGGTCTCACAGGTTCCTGACACACTGGGGAGTAGGGGTCGCACCTGGTAACATTTAGGGCGTACCACCCATTGTAACCCCAGTGTCGGGTGTAAGTCACCAAGTCTCCTGGCAACAGGTCCCTCCCCGGGTGTCCTTCTGGGAGGTGAGCCTCCACGTCCCGCCGGGTCACAAAGACTTCTAAATAAAGTCCAGGCTCCTTGATGAAGCCCCAATCACCTTTCAATTTAAAGCTCCGTACTGCACCCTTACGCCGCGGCTCACTCAGGGTTCCTTTATCCTTTCTCATCCGGTCCTTATCTGCCCGGTCCTTCTCCAGGTGACGTTGGCGAAGTTTTAGGGTTTCTCGCTGCTCCCTTTGTCGCTCTGCTTCCCGCTCCCAACGTCTCCACTCTTCCTCCTGACGCCGGTTGTAATTCTCCTCCACCAGTTGCTCCATGTCTCCACCACTCCACTGCAGCTTACAGTATCCGGTTTGCGGCAGCTCTCCTGTCGCCCCCCAGTCCTGGCGGCGCTCCCCTGCGGAGGAAGCAGACGGCTCTAAATCAGATGACAGTCGGGGCTCCGGTACAGACAGGTAGTGCTCTGGTGCCCGCGCGGCCTCCTCCATGAGGACGGGTGTCGCTTCTTCTGTCTCAGCGACGGGGGCAGACAGCGGGATCTGGGGTGCTGCTGACGGTGCTGCGGTTTTTGCAGGAACGGGTGCCTCCACTGCGACAACGTCAACCGGATCACATTGCAAGGACTCCTCTACTAGAACGGGTGCCTCACCTTCCGGTACAGACACTTCAGGTAAGAGGGATTGGCGCCGCTCCAAGTTTATTTTTAGGGCACGCCAGCTGGCTTCCATCCTGGCGACCTCCTCCCGGTGCCGGGCCAGGCCTCTTAGGGTATCCGCCGCTTCTTGCAGCGTAGGAGGGTTTACAGGCCGGGTGCCCAACGGTGATTCTGTGGCGATCGGGTCGCTTCCGTGGGGGGAGAGCTCTGACTGCTCCATCCCTTCCCACTTCTGCTCGTCGTGTCCATTAGCCATCTCTGCCAAGTCACATGTGTCATATCTGGAGAGGGCCCCTCTTTTGTAGGGAGGCGGGACCTTCGTGTTAGTTTCCGCACACTGAGGAGGATGAGGAGGCGGAACTCCAGAGCTGTGGGCACGATGTTACATTGCAGTACCATTTACAGTGGGCGGCCATCGTTTTCACGCCACTGAGTGAGTGACACCCACGAAGAGCACGCCCTTCTTCTTCACCAGTGCCTCGTCGTGACGCAGATATGGCGGAAAAATGGCAAATACATTCTCTGATGATTTTAGCAATTCTCAAGCACAAAACCAGTGCAATTCAGGCACACAGGACTCGCTTATAGCGAGCTACAGAATCCTGTTTGTGACGCCCAAGTTGAGTCGCACAGAGCCAGAGGTTTTCGGGGTACTCGGCACCGAGCCCGTCGACTTCTATGGGGTATGTCACGTCTTTACCCGGCAATTGAATTAGAGTCGATTTTACTATGTAGAAGTGTATAAACTATAAATATATGTATATATATGTCACAATGACATGTATATATATATATATATATATGTATTCTATGTGTGTATATTTTGTGTTTACAACGAAAGAAAGGTTTTTTTTTGTTGCGATATTTTGTTCCCATAGACTTACATGGGACTTCCGTTATCGAAATCGGATATCGACGATATTTAGTGCTATCGGCGATACAATTTCGAAACGATATTTTTAGATATCAAGCAATATCGCTCAACACTAATGGCAAGTTATTCTGCTGGTTGGATGTTGTATGGCTTGTGTTGGAGAAAGAGGGATGCTAGAGTGCCTGCTGCTTTCAAGTGTCCGGTCTGGTATGAGGTGATTGAGAAATTTGTGAGGAAGCATGACTTACTGAGTGTGCTGATGAATGATTTTAGAATGGCTAAGAAGGTGATGAAAATAATACATAAGAATGATGTGGAGTGTAATATTGTGGGTTTGAGAGGGAATGAAGTCTCGTTTGCATGGAAGAGTTTGGGAACGCATGGGATGTCTAATAGACAAAGGGATATTGTATGGATGTCCTTGCACAATATTTTGCCTGTGCGACAGGTTCAGAAGAGACGAGGTCTGACCAGAATGGATATGTGCCCGAGAGAAGATTATGGTGGATGTGAGACTGTGTGGCATACTATGTGGGACTGTGATTACGCATACAGTGTGTGGAAGTGTGTAGGTGGGTTGTGTAAGGAGTTAGCGGGTGTGAGTTTTATTGACTGGTGTGTTGCAATGTTTGGAATTGGTGCATGTGGTCGTGTGAAAAATAGAATCCTATGGTTAATTATGACTTGTGTGATGCAGAGTTTGTGGGATGTGAGGAATTTAGGAATTATCAAAGAGAAGCATGTATCTGTGAATAAGTGTGTCAGACTGACCCTTTCTAGATTATACTTGATTTATAAATTAGACAGTGAAGGCGGTGGTGGTTCTCATGGGCGTACCCAGGATCAAAACTAGGGGGGGGGGCAAGAAAATGTCGCATCTTATACAGGTTACATCATATACACTGTACATTATCCTGCATATTAGGTATGGAGCATTAGAAATGTTGTATATTGTATAATACAGCAGTGTATGCGACACTACGCTGTATATACCATATATTATAAATGGCAGTCGCGCTCATGTCGGGAGCGATACCAGCAAGTCCGAGGATTGCAGTGCGATCTTCGCATGAGTTATATGGCCGTATGTCTATGCCCTTGTTATAATAATACTGAAATATTAATCTATTATTAAAGTATTAAGGAGCTCACAAGTAAAAAAAAAAGCCCCCTACCTCCCCTGTCCCCCACCCACACCCCAACAACCCATTGTCTCAAATGCACCCCTTAGTGTTCTGTCCCACTGACCCCACAATACCCCCATCCTCTCACATGCACCCCTCAGAGCTCTGTTGCCCCTCCCCACTTCAGTCCCCACAATATCCCATCCTCTTACATTCAACCCCAGTGACCTGTCCACCCTCCTCACAATACCCCATCCTCTCACATCAACCCCTGTGCGCCAGCCCCCACAATATCCCCATCCTTTCACATTCACCAACCAGTGCCCTGTATCCCCTCCCCCACAATACCCCATCCTCTCACATTCACTCTCTGTGTCCTGTTTTCCCTCCCCCACTTCAGCCCCCACAATACCCCATCCTCTCACATTAACCCCCCCAGTGCCCTAGCCCCCACAATACCCCATCCTCTCACATTAACCCCCCAGTGCCCTAGCCCCCACAATACCCCCATCCTCTTACATTAACCCCCCCAGTGCCCTAGCCCCCACAATACCCCATCCTCTCACACTAACCCCCCCAGTGCCCTAGCCCCCACAATACCCCATCCTCTCACATTAACCCCCCGTTTCCCTAGCCCCCACAATACCCCCATCCTCTTACATTCACCCCAGTGCCCTGTACCCCTCCCCCACAATACCCCCATCCTCTCACATTAACCACCCCCAGTGCCCTAGCCCCCACAATACCCCCATCCTCTTACATTCAACCCCAGTGACCTGTCCACCCTCCCTCACAATACCCCCATCCTCTCACATCAACCCCTGTGCGCCAGCCCCCACAATATCCCCATCCTTTCACATTCACCAACCAGTGCCCTCCATCCCTTCCCCCACAATACCCCATCCTCTCACATTCACTCTCTGTGCCCTGTTTTCCCTCCCCCACTTCAGCCCCCACAATACCCCATCCTCTCACATTAACCCCGCCAGTGCCCTAGCCCCCACAATACCCCATCCTCTCACATTAACCCCCCCAGTGCCGTAGCCCCAACAATACCCCCATCCTCTTACATTAACCCCCCCAGTGCCCTAGCCCCCACAATACCCCATCCTCTCACATTAACCCCCCCCAGTGCCCTAGCCCCCACAATACCCCATCCTCTCACATTAACCCCCCAGTGCCCTATCCCCCACAATACCCCCATCCTCTTACATCCACCCCAGTGCCCTGTACCCCTCCCCCACAATAACCCCATCCTCTTACATTCACCCCAGTGCCCTGTACCCCTCCCCCACAATATCCCCATCCTCTCACATTAACCCCCCCAGTGCCCTAGCCCCCACAATACCCCCATCCTCTTACATTCACCCCCAGTGCCCTGTACCCCTCCCCCACAATACCCCCATCATCTCACATTAACCCCCCAGTGCTCTAGCCCCCACAATACCCCCATCCTCTTACATTCACCCCAGTGCCCTGTACCCCTCCCCCACAATACCCCTATCCTCTCACATTAACCCCCCAGTGCCCTAGCCCCCACAATACCCCCATCCTCTTACATTCACCCCAGTGCCCTGTACCCCTCCCCCACATTACTCCCATCCTCTCACATTCCCCCACAGTGACCATGACATGCCTGAGCAGAATGAATTTAATAAATTCCATCCCCTCTTACCATGAAGCTTGCAGGCAGTGGCTGTCTGGCTGAGGCAGGAGCAGGAAGTGTCCAGTGTATACACACACTACAGCTGCTGCTGGCCAGGAAGGAAGGAGCTCATATGGTGAGACAGCAGCTCCGTGCACTGCACACACACGGACAGGCACTGTAACCTGGGGCAGAGGGAGCCGGCATTGTGCTGCTCTCTCCGCTCTCTTTCATTGTGTGCCCCTGCTTCTAGGGGGGGGGCACCTGCCCCTCCCTGCCCCACGGTGGGTACGCCCATGGTGGTTCTGATGCAGAAGGCGTTTGGAAATTTAAAAAATGGCAGCACCTGATCAAATATCAGTGAATTTTAGTTATTTTTTTTTATGTTTATGAAGTCTTTTGTGTATATCTTTGGTTTGTTATGCTAAAATAAATATGAGTCATGATGATGAGAGTTGAAACAACGACGTTTAAGTTGATGAGCTTATATTGAGTTGTTTATAACTAACCTGAATGGTTTAAAAAAAAAAAAAAGAAACACAGTGTCTGCAAATTGAGATTCTGGTTTGGCTATTATGCTAGGTCATGTGATAAGGCTTGTTAAAGGGTCAACATTGACTTGTAGGATTGCTACCTTCCAATAGGTGTTTATAAAAATACCAGAAAATTATATAATGGCAATTACTACCTAAAAATATAAAAAAGGGGGGTATACTCCAAAATAGATTATATACAAAGCGACAAAGGAGCACTAAAACCCATAGTAAAAAATTGTATATTTTATTATATTAAACAGCAATAATATTTTTGTATATCACATATATATAAAAAAAATCAATATAACAAATTACAGCACTAATAAAGGTCACAAACAGATAAAATCTGACATTTGTTCAAAATTCAGTTACTGGACCGGGGTTCTAAATAGTCACCGCACATAGAGACTCACAGAAAATAGCGATTAAATCTATTTCTAAATCCAAATCGCAAAAAATAATAGCGTATTATTCTGCGTCTCAATGCCTATTGCGTTCTAAATAAATCGTCTTACCCTGATATGTCCAGAACAAATAGTCAGATCCAGCAACCCCGACGCGCGTTTCGCGTGGGCTTTCTCAAGGGGCTGTGCCAATAGGTGGCACTAGAGTTCTAGCGCTCTTCCTCTCTGAAGAGACAATTTGCATAATTAGCTTATTTATTTATTGCATGCATATTTTTCTTCTTTAACTTTTTTCTTTTCCATGTAATGTTTCCAAGGGATTACTATCTTCTGTGTGTCACATATTCTTTATCATCCATTTGGGAGAGGCTGTACGTCTTTAAATATATGTCTTATATGTGCATGTATTTTTTTCATCTGCCTATTACAGATTTTTTCATCAAGTGTTTTAATTGTTTTTAACATGCATTTGGTCTTTCTGACATTTTGTATCTTTAAAAAGGCTTTTCTGTATAATCAGATGATGCTGTGAGTGCGCTCATGTTCTGTGCTTCTTTTTTTTTCTTTCCATGGATTATATTTATCATCATTAGTCATTTAGGACAACATTGGATCATTCAGAGATCCACAATGAAATTCTGGAGTGAGTTTGCTGCACTGAACGTAAAAGGGCCGAATAATATTGTACGCCACACTTTTCGTTTTTTGTATTTCCACTAAAATTTTAAATAACCAATAAATTTTGTACAACTTCACAATTGTGTCCCACCTGTTATTCATTCTTCACCAAAAATTTACATTTGGTATCTTTATGTTTGAAGCATGATATGTGGGAAAAGGTTGAAAAGTTCCAGGGGGCCGAATACTTTCGCAAGGCACTGTATAATCTTAAGTGCCTGTTAATAGACGGTACAAGCACTAAAGGATCTTTAACATATAAATTGTAAAAGATATAACTGCATTTAGAGCGATAATATCTTTTACAAAGTAACAAAGGGCAGTTACACCCCATTGTATAATTATACCCAGAAGTTGTATGGATTTTGCAGCGCACATCCAAAGGGTGCGACTGCTGCTTGAAAGCCGCTACCGATAATACTGTCCTGCAGCAGCGGTAGTGTGTATGTACCGCTCAGAGTTTCAGGCGCGATCTTTTCCCAGTCATGCCGTAACACATGGAGTGCTGGCAGCAGGAATAGACACACTCTATATATTTTGTGAAGTCTCTGGGCCCTTAGGAAATGCCGGTATACCGCTAAAACATGCGTCGGAGACGTGATTTGGAGAGTAAGGCCGGCGTCACACTAGCGAGTTTGATGCGAGTTAGTCGCACAACTTACTCGCATCAACACCCAGAACGGCAGCCCGTTCTCGGACCAGAGTGCGCGGCAGCATGTATTTCTATGCCGCCGCGCACTCTGGTCCGAGAGCGGGCGGCCGTGCCGGGTGTTGATGCGAGTAAGTCGTGCGACTAACTCGCATCAAACTCGCTAGTGTGACGCCGGCCTAAAGAGGAAAGTTGATCTTCCGTGATGGTGAAGTTGGTTTTGGAGGAGGAGAGTTGAGTACTTATGAGGAGGGACTGTTAAGCAAAAGCTTTGCCTTACGTTATCAATCTTCTGCTTGAAGAATGAGGCAAACTCTTCAGGTGAGATGAGAGGAGAGGGAGGGGAAGCTGGTGGACGGAAAAAAGAATTGAAAGTGTTATGAATGTGCTAGAAATGAATTCTGAGCAGAAGCTCCCTCTGGTGGTTACAAACAGTACTGAACTATCCAATGAAGATTGTGAAGATTGGCGATCAGGTGTTACTGACTGGTCTTATATAAGCGAGGTTTCCTCCCATCAGGGTTGCCGGTGATCAATTGTTCTGGTCTCATCTTTGATTCCTGTTCACTTTGTAGCTTGCTGTTTCGTGCCTGCATCTTCTGCTAACAGATAAGACATTTTCTTCTTTTAGTTTTTTGTGCTTGCTTTTTGCATTTTGTCCTGCACTTCTGTGGGGGTCTGCCGGGTCCCCTCCGGGGGCTTGTGCTCCTCTCAGTTTAGTTCAGCCACTGTTGTTTGTTCATTTGCTTTTTCCAGTTTTTTCAGTGGCTGCTGTTTAGTTTTGTTACACCAGAGAACTAATTTAGGTGGTAGAGTTCGTGTGATCTCAGGTGTTTTTGTAATTAGTAGAGTTAGTACTTTTCAGGGTTTTTTGGGATTGCAGTAAGTGTCCTTCCTATCCTTTTCTATTTAGGAAGTTTGGGCCCCAACGTTTGCTCATACTATTTTCTGTCTGTGTCTGTATTTTCCTCTTGTCTAACCGCCATTACATGTTTGGGGGCTTTCTATGTTCTTTGGGGATCTGCTCCGGGGCAGATAGTTTTCCTCTTTCTGTCTTTAGGTGTAGTTAGCTTCTCAGGCTGTGACGAGGCGTCTAGGACCAACGAAGGTACGCTCCACGGCTGCCTTTAGTTGTGGTGGTTAGTCAGGGTACTGCAATCCCATAGATTCCAACCTCTCTGGTGTATTTCCTTTTTTGCCTGCTCTCCTCAGCTACCAAATCATAACAGTATCACCGGCCCTAAAACTGATATTTGTATGGTACTCACAGAAGGGAAAAATAGTGTTAAAGAAAGAAGATTGTCAGAGTTGTCAGAGATTTTTTTTTTTTTCCCTCTGTTTCTCTGAATGCTGAGGAGGATTTTTTATTCTCTCAATGGAGTTTGCACAGTTGTCTGGCCGTGTGGATCAGCTTGCCACTGAAGTTCGGAGTATTGCTACCTATCTTGCAGGGTTGCCTGTTGTGGAACCTAGGATTCCCATGCCAGATTTGTTTTTAGGGGATCGAGCTAAATTTCTGAATTTCAAAAATACTGTAAGTTGTTTTTTGCCTTGAAATCTAAGTCCTCAGGGAACGCAGCACAGCAGGTTCAAATTGTCATCTCTCTCCTGCACGGCGATCCTCAGGATTGGGCTTTTTCCCTGACACCTGGGGATCCTGTTTTGAGTAATGTTGATGCATTTTTTCGGGCTCTGGGGTTATTGTACGATGAGCCTAATGTCACTGATCAAGCTGAAAAAGCCTTGTTGGCATTAAATCAGGGGCTTGAGGACGCTGAGTTATACTGTCAGAGATTCCGAAGGTGGGCAGTCCTGACCAAATGGAATGACGATGCTTTGGCAGCCCTTTTTAGGAAGGTTCTGTCAGAGAATGTAAAGGATGTTATGGTGAGATTCCCTGTCCCCTCTGGTCTCAATGATTCTATGTCATTAGCGATTCAAATTGACAGACGTTTGCGTGAGCGTAGAGGTATGCGTGGAATAGTGTTGCCTTGTGAACCAGCTTCTGAACCCATGCAGTGTGATAGAGTGGCTTCTGGGGCACAGCGTCATGAGTTTCGAAAATGCAATGGGTTATGTTTCTACTGTGGTGATGCCTCTCATGCTATTTCAGTCTGCCCTAAGCGGGGAAGACGTTTTGCACGCTCAGTTGTCTTGGGTAGTGTTCAGACTAAATTTTTGTTGACTGTTACCCTGATTTGCTCCCTGTCCACATTTTCTGCTCAGGCTTTCGTTGATTCGGGAGCAGCTATTAACCTGATGGATTTTGATTTTGCTAAACGTTGTGGGTTTCCCTTGATACCCCTACGGAAGTCTATTCCCCTACTGGGGATCGATTCTACCCCTTTGGCTGAGAATAAACCTCAGTTCTCTACTCAGGTGATAATGAGGGTTGAACCCGATCATCAGGAGAGTTGCAAATTTTTTGTGCTGTATAATCTGCATGACATTATCGTACTGGGTTTCCCTTGGTTACAGTCTCATAATCCTGTTTTGGATTGGAAATCTGTGTCTGTAACCAGTTGGGGCTGCCAATGTGTTAATACCAACATTCCTGTTTTTTCTGCCTCCCCCCAGGCTCAGGATGTTCCTGACTTTTTGACTGATTTTTCTGATGTGTTTAGCGAAAGTAAATCTGCATCCTTGCCCCCCCATAGGAGCTATGACTGCGCTATTGAATTAGTGCCTGGTAGTAAATTCCCTAAAGGTCGCCTTTTTAACTTGTCTGTACCTGAACATGACGCTATGCGGTCTTACATCAAGGAGTCATTGGAGAAGGGTCATATCAGACCATCCTCTTCACCCTTGGGTGCCGGTTTTTTCTTTGTGGCCAAAAATGATGGTTCATTAAGGCCGTGTATTGATTATCGTCTCTTGAACAATATCACTGTGAAATATCAATATCCGTTACCCTTGATTTCTGACCTGTTTTCCAGGGTGAAAAGTGCTACTTGGTTTACCAAGCTTGACCTCAGGGGGGCATATAACCTTATTCGCATTAAGCACGGGGATGAATGGAAGACGGCATTTAATACCCCAGAGGGGCATTTTGAGTACCTAGTGATGCCCTTTGGGCTCACTAATGCTCCTTCTGTCTTCCAGTCCTTCATGAATGACATTTTCAGGGATTTTGTGGATACATTTCTGATTGTTTATTTGGATGATATCTTGATTTTTTCCAATGACTGGGACTCTCATGTGAAACATGTTCGGACTGTGTTCCAGATTTTGAGAGAGAATGCTCTGTATGTGAAGGGATCAAAGTGTCTTTTTGGCGTACAGAGGATCTCATTTCTGGGATTCATTTTGTCCCCATCTGTTATTGAAATGGACCCGGTCAAGGTTCAGGCCATCTGTGATTGGGTCCAACCTACTTCATTAAAGGCTCTTCAAAGATTCTTGGGTTTTGCCAATTTTTATCGTAAATTTATTGGTAATTTCTCTGTTTTTGTTAAACCATTGACTGATTTGACCAAAAAGGGTTCTGATGTGGTGAATTGGCCTCCTGAGGCAGTCTCTGCGTTTCAGGAACTTAAGCAGAGATTCACTTCTGCTCCTGTTCTACGGCAGCCTGATGTTTCTCTGCCATTTCAGGTGGAGGTTGATGCCTCTGAAATTGGGGCAGGTGCCGTTTTGTCCCAAAGAGATCCAGAGACCTCTAAAAGTAACCCTTGTGCCTTTTTCTCTCGAAAATTTTCTCCAACTGAACGTAATTATGACGTGGGTAATCGGGAGTTATTGGCCATGAAGTGGGCTTTTGAAGAGTGGAGACTTTGGCTGGAGGGAGCCAAACATCAGGTGGTGGTCCTCACGGACCATAAGAATCTGGTTTATCTGGAATCAGCCAAGCGACTTAATCCTAGACAGGCCAGGTGGGCCTTGTTTTTCACACGTTTTAATTTCATGGTTTCCTTTCTTCCTGGCACTAAGAATGTTAAGGCGGATGCCCTCTCGAGGAGTTTCCTTGCGGACTCTCCTGAGTTATCTGATCCTGCTGTTATTTTGAAAGAGGGTGTAGTTCTTTCCGCCATCTCGCCCAATTTGAGACTGGCTCTGGAAGGGTGTCAGGAGGATAAACCCGAGCGCTGCCCTATTGGGAAATTGTTTGTCCCAGACCGGTGGAAAAAGAGTGTGATGTCTGAGATTCATTGTTCCGCGTTGGCCGGTCATCCCGGAATTTTTGGTACCAGAGACTTGGTTAGTCGGTCCTTTTGGTGGCCTACTTTGTCTCGTGACTAGTGTTGAGCATTCCGATACCGCAAGTATCGGGTATCGGCCGATATTCGCTGTATCGGAATTCCGATACTTAGTTCCGATATTTTTCATATATCGTATACCGGTATCGGAAGTTCCCATAATTATTTGAGAGGCAATGTGATTATAGTCAGCCAATGAGGAATCCTAAGAAGTGTGGGCACATCCTGTACTGCTGCGGTCATGTTAACTAATGGCATGGCTGTGATTGGATGCTGAAATGATGTCAGAATGCAGTATAAAAGGCGCCGCCGCCATTTTAGCGTCACTGTGCTGTGAACTCAGTTAGGGAAAGAACGCTGCTCTGCTGACTCTGAGGGACAGTTAGAGATTGCGATTTAGTGTACTGTGCTTTAGGCAGGCTAGTTTACCACCGGCTGTGTAAAGCTTCCTTTTGCCTGCAGTGTTGTTTTAACAGCTCTGCAAGGTGTGTGTGAGTGCAGGTGACGCTGCAGTTTGCTCTGTATGCAACGCTGTCTGTAGGCATCTGCACGTGTCACTCACAGACTCTTTTTTTTTTCTTCAGTGTAATTCTTGCTGCTCCATGTAATTGAAATAATAGTGTGACGTGCTTCCATCCGTATACAATACCTTGGTTGCAAACACTATAGAAGTCCACGAAGGAGCCTTTCACAGCAAGTGAACAGTTGTGTTTCAGTGTTCACTGCAGTCTGTGATTTTTTTTTTTTTTTTTGAGTGCAGATCACGCTCCAGTTACTTCAACTAATGCTGCGTGTACTCTGCTGAGCGTCTGTCACTGGCTCATCCTTGTAATTTTTCAAAATTGCTGCTGCTTTCTTCTATTTAAAATTTACAAAAATCTATTAGTGTGACGCTCTTCCATCAAAATACAATACATTGCTTGCAAACATAATAGAAGTCCACAAAAGGCCTTTCACAGCAAGTGAACAGTTGTGTTTCAGTGTTCACTCTAGTCTGAGCTTTAATTTTTTTGTAGGAGTGTAGATCCCGCTCCACTTACTTCAACCACCGCAGCGTGTACTCTGCTGAGTGTCTGTCACTGGCTCATCCTTGTAATTTTTCAAAAATTGCTGCTGCTTTCTTCTATTTTAAATTTACAAAAATGTTGTGAATGGGTTTGAGATGAGTTCTGAGCAGAGGCTTCCTCTGGTGGTTACAAGCGGTGCTGGTCTGTCCAGTGAAGATTGTGAGGACTGGGAATCAGGTGTTACTGACTGGTCTTATATAAGGGAGTCACCTTCCCATCAGGGTTGCCGGTGATCAATTGTTCTGGTCTCAATCTTGAGTTCTGTTTCCTTTGTAGCCTGCTGTGTCGTGTCTGCATCTCCTGCTAACAAATAAGACATTTTCTTCTTTTTGTTTTTTGTGCTATATTTTTGCATTTTGTCCTGCACTTCTGTGGGGGCCTTCAGGGTCCCCTCCGGGGGCTTTTGCCCTCTCAGTTTAGTTCAGCCACTGATGTTTGTACTTTTGCTTTTTCCAGTTTTTTCAGTGGCTGCTGTTTTGATTTTGTTACACCAGAGAACTAATTTAGGTGGAAGAGGTCGTGTGATCTCAGGTGTTTTTGAAATTAGTAGAGTTGGTACTTTTCAGGGTTTTCTGGGATTGCAGTAAGTACCCTTCCTATCCTTTTCTATTTAGTTAGTTTGGGCCCCAGCGTTTGCTCAAACTATTTTCTTTCTGTGTCAGTATTTCATCTTGTCTAACCGCCATTACATGTTTGGGGGCTTTCTATTATCTTTGGGGTTCTGCTCCGGGGCAGATAGCTTTCCTATTTCTATCTTTAGGTGTAGTTAGTTTCTCAGGCTGTGACGAGGCGTCTAGGACCAACGTAGGAACGCTCCACGGCTGCCTCTAGTTGTGGTGGTTAGTCAGGGTACTGCAATCTCATAGATTCCAACTGCTCTGGTGTATTGCCTTTTTTACCTGCACTCCTCAGCTACCAAATCATAACAGTATCACCGGCCAAAACTGAAAATTATATGGTACTCACAGAAGGGAAAAATATTGTGGAAAAAAAAAAAAAAAGTTTGTCAGAGTTGTCAGAGATATTTTTCTGTTTGTTGCATTTTTTTCCCTCTGTATCTCTGGGTGCTGGGGAGGATCTTTTCTCTCAATGGAGTTTGCACAGTTGTCTGGCCGTGTGGATCAGCTTGCCACTGAGGTTCAGAGTATTGCTACCTATCTTGCTAGGTTGCCTTTTGTGGAACCTAGGATTCCCATGCCAGATTTGTTTTTAGGGGATCGAGCTAAGTTTCAGAATTTCAAAAATAATTGTAAATTGTTTTTTGCCTTAAAATCTAAGTCCTCAGGGAACGCAGCGCAGCAGGTTCAAATTATCATCTCTCTCCTGCGCGGCGATCCTCAGGATTGGGCTTTTTCCCTGACACCTGGGGATCCTGTTTTGAGTGATGTTGATGCATTTTTTCAGGCTTTGGGGTTATTGTACGATGAGCCTAATGTCACTGATCAAGCTGAAAAAGCCTTGTTGGCATTAAATCAGGGGCTTTATGACGCTGAGTTATACTGTCAGAGATTCCGTAGGTGGGCAGTCCTGACCAAATGGAATGACGACGCTTTGGCAGCCCTTTTCCGGAAGGGTCTGTCAGATAATGTAAAGGATGTTATGGTGGGATTCCCTGTCCCCTCTGGTCTCAATGATTCTATGTCATTAGCGATTCAAATTGACAGACGTTTGCGTGAGCGAAGAAGTATGCGTGGAATGGTGTTGCCTTGTGAACCAGCTTCTGAACCCATGCAGTGTGATAGAGTGGTGTCTGGGGCACAGTGTCATGAGTTTCGAAAGCGCAATGGGTTATGTTTCTACTGTGGTGATGCCTCTCATGCTATTTCAGTCTGCCCTAAGCGGGGAAGACGTTTTGCACGCTCAGTTGTCTTGGGTAGTGTTCAGACTAAGTTTTTATTAACTGTCACTCTGATATGCTCTCTGTCCTCATTTTCTGCTCAGGCTTTCGTTGATTCTGGAGCAGCTATTAACCTGATGGATTATGATTTTGCTAAACGTTGTGGGTTTCCCTTGATACCCCTACAGAAGTCTATTCCCCTACTGGGGATCGATTCTACCCCTTTGGCTGAGAATAAACCCCAGTTTTCTACTCAGGTGATAATGAGGGTTGAACCTGATCACCAGGAGTGCTGCAAATTTTTGGTTCTGTATAATCTGCATGACATTATCGTGCTGGGTTTCCCTTGGTTACAGTCTCATAATCCTGTTTTGGATTGGAAATCTGTGTCTGTAACCAGTTGGGGCTGCCAATGTGTTAATACCAACACTCCTGTTTTTTCTGCCTCCCCCCAGGCTCAGGATGTTCCTGACTTTTTGATTGATTTTTCTGATGTGTTTAGCGAAAGTAAATCTGCATCCTTGCCTCCCCATAGGAGCTATGACTGCGCTATTGAATTAGTGCCGGGTAGTAAATTCCCTAAAGGTCGCCTTTTTAACTTGTCTGTACCTGAACATGACGCTATGCGGTCTTATATCAAGGAATCATTGGAGAAGGGTCATATCAGACCATCCTCTTCACCCTTAGGTGCCGGTTTTTTCTTTGTGGCCAAAAAGGATGGTTCATTAAGGCCGTGTATTGATTATCGTCTCTTGAACAATATTACTGTGAAATATCAAAACCCATTACCCTTGATTTCTGACCTGTTTTCCAGGGTGAAAAACGCTACTTGGTTTACCAAGCTTGACCTCAGGGGGGCGTATAACCTTATTCGCATTAAGCACGGGGATGAATGGAAGACGGTATTCAATACCCCTGAAGGGCATTTTGAGTACCTAGTGATGCCCTTTGGGCTCACTAATGCTCCTTCCGTCTTCCAGTCCTTCATGAATGACATTTTCAGGGATTTTGTGGACAAATTTCTGATTGTTTATTTGGATGATATCTTGATTTTTTCTAATGACTGGGACTCTCATGTGAAACATATTCGAACTGTATTCCAGATTTTGAGATGCTAATTATGCAAATTGTCTCTTCAGAGAGGAAGAGAGCTAGAACTCTAGTGCCACCTTTTAAAGGTGGCACTAGAGTTCTAGCTCTCTTCCTCTCTGAAGAGACAATTTGCATAATTAGCATATTTCCCAGAGGAGCATTGCGGCTTTAAGTCTCCTCATCTGCATGCTTAGCATGTTGATCTCCGCAAGGAGTGACGATATTTCTTGGACAAAGATTTTGAGATAGAATGCTCTGTATGTGAAGGGATCAAAGTGTCTTTTTGGCGTACAGAGGATCTCATTTCTGGGATTCATTTTGTCCCCATCTGTTATTGAAATGAACCCGGTCAAGGTTCAGGCCATCTGTGATTGGGTCCAACCTACTTCATTAAAGGCTCTTCAGAGATTTTTGGGTTTTGCCAATTTTTATCGTAAATTTATTGGTAATTTCTCGGTTATTGTTAAACCATTAACTGATTTGACCAGAAAGGGTTCTGATGTGGTGAATTGGCCTCCTGAGGCAGTCTCTGCATTTCAGGAACTTAAGCAGAGATTCACTTCTGCTCCTGTTCTACGGCAGCCTGATGTTTCTCTGCCATTTCAGGTGGAGGTTGATGCCTCTGAAATTGGGGCAGGTGCCGTTTTGTCCCAAAAAGATCCAGAGACCTCTAAAAGTAACCCTTGTGCCTTTTTCTCTCGAAAATTTTCTCCTACTGAACGTAATTATGACGTGGGTAATCGGGAGTTATTGGCCATGAAGTGGGCTTTTGAAGAGTGGAGACATTGGCTGGAGAGAGCCAAACATCAGGTGGTGGTCCTTACGGACCATAAGAATCTGGTCTATCTGGAATCTGCCAAGCGACTCAATCCTAGACAGGCCAGGTGGGCCTTGTTTTTCACACGTTTTAATTTTGTGGTTTCCTTTCTTCCTGGCACTAAGAATGTTAAGGCGGATGCCCTCTCGAGGAGTTTCCTTGCGGACTCTCCTGAGTTATCTGATCCTTCTGTTATTTTGAAAGAGGGTGTAGTTCTTTCCGCCATCTCGCCCAATTTGAGACTTGCTCTGGAGGGGTGTCAGGAGGATAGGCCCGAGTGCTGCCCTGTTGGAAAATTGTTTGTCCCGGACCAGTGGAAAAAGAGTGTGATGTCTGAGATTCATTGTTCCGCATTGGCTGGACATCCCGGAATTTTTGGTACCAGAGACTTGGTTGGTCGGTCCTTTTGGTGGCCTACCTTGTCTCGTGATGTCAGGGAATTTGTGCAGTCCTGCGGGACTTGCTCTCGCTCCATGCCTTGCTCTCGCTCTAGTGGTTTGTTGATGCCATTGCCTGTGCCCAAGAGACCATGGACCCATATCTCTATGGATTTCATTTCCGACCTTCCTGTTTCTCAGAGAATGACCACCATCTGGGTAATTTGTGATAGGTTTTCAAAAATGATACATCTTGTGCCATTACCTAAGTTGCCTTCCTCCTCTGAATTGGTGCCGTTGTTCCTTCAGCACGTGGTTCGTTTACACGGCATTCCTGAGAACATTGTGTCTGACAGAGGAGTCCAGTTTGTTTCCAGATTTTGGAGGACTTTTTGTTCTAAACTGGGTGTTCAATTGTCTTTCTCCTCGGCATTTCATCCTCAGACCAATGGTCAAACTGAGAGAACAAACCAGACATTGGAGACTTATCTAAGATGATTTGTGTCTGCTGATCAGGATGACTGGGTCTCTTTTTTGCCTTTGGCTGAGTTTGCTCTTAATAATAGGGCTAGCTCTGCCACTTTGATGTCTCCGTTTTTCTGTAATTCTGGGTTTCACCCTCGATTTTCTTCAGGACAGACGGAGGCTTCTGTCTGTCCAGGTGTTGACTCTGTTGTGGAGCGTATGCAACAGATTTGGGACCAGGTAGTGGAGAGGTTGTCCCTCTCTCAGGAGAAGGCCCAGCGGTTTGCTAACCGGCATAGGACTGATGGTCCTCGGTTTAAAGTGGGGGACTTGGTCTGGTTGTCCTCAAAGAATATTCCTATGAGAGTAGCATCTCCTAAATTTAAGCCTAGGTTCATTGGACCTTATAAGATCATGGAGATTATTAATCCTGTTTCTTTTCGTTTGCTTCTTCCAGGGACATTTAAGATCCATAACGTGTTCCACAAGTCCTTGTTGAAGAGGTTTGTTGAGCCAGTGGTTCCTGCTGCTGTGCCTCCTGACCCTGTTTTGGTTGAGGGCAATCTGGAGTATGTGGTTGAGAAAATATTAGATTCTCGTTTTTCTAGACGGAAACTCCAGTATTTGGTTAAATGGAGAGGTTATGGTCAGGAAGACAATTCTTGGGTGTTTGCTTCGGACATCCATGCTAGGAGACTTATCCGTGCGTATCATAGAACTCATCCTGACCGACCTGGTTGCTCAAATGAGGGTTCGGTGACCCCTCCTCAAGGGGGGGTACTGTTGTGAATGGGTTTGAGATGAGTTCTGAGCAGAGGCTTCCTCTGGTGGTTACAAGCGGTGCTGGTCTGTCCAGTGAAGATTGTGAGGACTGGGAATCAGGTGTTACTGACTGGTCTTATATAAGGGAGTCACCTTCCCATCAGGGTTGCCGGTGATCAATTGTTCTGGTCTCAATCTTGAGTTCTGTTTCCTTTGTAGCCTGCTGTGTCGTGTCTGCATCTCCTGCTAACAGATAAGACATTTTCTTCTTTTGTTTTTTGTGCTATATTTTTGCATTTTGTCCTGCACTTCTGTGGGGGCCTTCAGGGTCCCCTCCGGGGGCTTTTGCCCTCTCAGTTTAGTTCAGCCACTGATGTTTGTACTTTTGCTTTTTCCAGTTTTTTCAGTGGCTGCTGTTTTGATTTTGTTACACCAGAGAACTAATTTAGGTGGAAGAGGTCGTGTGATCTCAGGTGTTTTTGAAATTAGTAGAGTTGGTACTTTTCAGGGTTTTCTGGGATTGCAGTAAGTACCCTTCCTATCCTTTTCTATTTAGTTAGTTTGGGCCCCAGCGTTTGCTCATACTATTTTCTTTCTGTGTCAGTATTTCATCTTGTCTAACCGCCATTACATGTTTGGGGGCTTTCTATTATCTTTGGGGTTCTGCTCCGGGGCAGATAGCTTTCCTATTTCTATCTTTAGGTGTAGTTAGTTTCTCAGGCTGTGACGAGGCGTCTAGGACCAACGTAGGAACGCTCCACGGCTGCCTCTAGTTGTGGTGGTTAGTCAGGGTACTGCAATCTCATAGATTCCAACTGCTCTGGTGTATTGCCTTTTTTACCTGCACTCCTCAGCTACCAAATCATAACACAAAAATCTATTAGTGTGACGCTCTTCCATCAAAATACAATACATTGCTTGCAAACATAATAGAAGTCCACAAAAATGCCTTTCACAGCAAGTGAACAGTTGTGTTTCAGTGTTCACTCTAGTCTGAGCTTTAATTTTTTTGTAGGAGTGTAGATCCCGCTCCACTTACTTCAACCACCGCAGCGTGTACTCTGCTGAGTGTCTGTCACTGGCTCATCCTTGTAATTTTTCAAAAATTGCTGCTGCTTTATTCTATTTTAAATTTACAAAAATCTATTAGTGTGACGCTCTTCCAGAGGACAGGTTTGTTGGCCAGTTGTGAGTCTGCAGCACATGGTTGATTTCATGCTGCACTGCTGAGAAACGACCGCCGCATCGGCCACATTTCACCACGTCAGATTATTGGGTGTACACCCCCTAGACCCTCGTTACCGGGACAACTTACAAAGCCTCATCACACCGTTGAACCGGGACCGTAAAATGCTGGAGGACCAAGACACACTGTTGAAATCCATAATGTTCTCCATTCCAGCCGAGAGCGCTGCTGCTGCTACTGCTTTACAAAGCAGCTCTGTGCGTCGAGGCATTGTAGACACCTCTGCAACAAGAGGGAGCACAAGCAGCGCCTCTGCACAGGGCAAGAGCTGTATGTTACAAATGTGGCGAAGTTTTGTGACAGCGCCACCAAGGTGTACACCATAGTGATGGGAAATCTAGTTAATTTTGTTGATTAGTTCACCATGAACTAGTTCACTGAAAAGATTAGTTCAAAAGATTAGTTCATTTAGTTCATTTAGTTCAGTTTTTCTCCACCCTATCCTGTGAGGAGCTGATAGGAAATGCATCATGTGACCTCTGAACTAAATGAACTAGATGAACAGCTGAACAAAATGTTCTATTGAGAATGACTCAGGACAGCCTAGTTCAATCTGATGCCTCTGACTGAGCCCAGCAGTGCCACATAATGATTGTGTATGAGGGGCTGAGAAGCAGTTCAGCATCCACCATTTTAAGAACAGAACAGGGGTCAGTGTTAAAGATTTTAGCAAGACTGATCTTCTAGGCTAGAGGCATGAACTACACACAGAAACACTCTCTCTTATACACACATATGAGCTGTGTCTGTGTACTGTGTGTGCAATTTCATTTTTTATTAATAATATTATTATTACTGTTATATTTGTATTTGATGTGTGGTATGCCTTGGAGGTGCTGGCTTGCCCTGCTGCCAGTGTATTATCTGAGAGCGTCTTTAGTGCTGCAGGTGGTGTACTAACAGACCGTCGCATGCGACTATCCTCAGACAATGTAGACCGGCTTATTTTTCTGAAAATGAACAAGGCATGGATCTCACCTGAATTTGCCTGTCCGTTTTCAGATTAAATAACTGTTTGCCAACGTTTTCCAAGTCTCCTGTTATGTTCATCTTTCTACCACCTGAACTCTACTCCCTGGGCTACAACACTGCCAGTCACAGGGGAATGATCATTTACAAAACAAAATGTTATCCCCAACAAATAGTAGCGCAACGACTCCAGTGCCCACTTTATCGCCAGGCACTCTCTCTCTACAATGCTGTCTCTGTTTTTTGATGGAGTAAGTTTTCGACTCAGGAAACTAATGGGATGCTCCTCCCCGTTAAGGTCCAGTACTGAGACAACACGGCACCCATACCTACCTCTGACGCATCAGTCTGGACAATGAATTCTCTTTTGAACTCGGGTGTGCTCAAAATTGGTGACCCACACAGTGCCCCTTTTATTGCCCCTGTTGATGACCCCTTGCTGATTTATTAACCGGCTACACCAGATCCATGGGTATTCTCTCAAACTGGACCTCTAAAATTTTTAATAGCACCAAGGGACTTACTAAATGAGGCTGAGGACTGTGTACCTGGCGCATGCGACAAGAGTTACAATACCGTTTAACTTCTTGATAGACCCCCTGCCAGTAAAACCGTTGTATAATTCTGTGTAGGGTTTTCTTTTGGCACAAATGTCACCCTAGTACATGCGCATGCGCTAAGTCCATTACCAACCTCCGATATGACTGCGGTAGCAGCAATTGTTAAAAAATTTCAACATGTATTTTATAAACCTGATACAGCAAATCTTGGTTCAGCTCTAATTGTTGAAATACTGTAGCTGCCCTGGGGTGTTGGGGTTCCCCATTGACAACCAGTAAATTTTCACGGGCTAGACTCAACGTAGGGGCCGCGGAGTTGCGCCTTAACAAATTTGTCACCTGTCACATTTAAGTATTACAATTCAGGTCCCGGTGTCAAATCTTCCATCTCCCCAACTAACACTTCGATAGGAGAGGGGTTTTCCTACTCCACCGAAGGCAAAGGTAATACTGCCCACTGCACACATGTGTTATGCATAGTGAGACTGATAGTAGCCAACAAAGTAGCAAACAAAGGCCACTTGTGATCGCCCTATCAGCGTAGGACCAATGCTACTCAAAAGATCTGCCATGATCCTGGACAAAATCTTGATATAATGGTCAATGAGTGAGAATGTACGATAGGATCCAGGCAGATGTGAATGTTTGTTTGGTTTTAGTAGCAACTTCATGTGTGACATGTTTGAATGGCTGGGCAACCCTCCTGTCTCCAATATATGATTGAAGGTGCGTACCAATGTGGACGGGATATCCTCACTCAATAATTTAAATAATTTGGCTGTAAACCCGTCAGGTCCTGGAGCTTTCCCGTATTTAAAGTAACTTATCGCCGCTGTCACTTCCGTCACCTCAATTTGTTTTTTTAAAAGGAGAAGCTGATAGTTTGTGATGGATGGTAACCGTATTCCATCTACAAAGGTGTTACCCTCCGCACTATCCGTATGTTCCACCTTATATAAGTCTGAGTAGTATTCTTGTAGAATGGTGTTTATGGTTCGAGGGTCTGTGTTCATGATCCCATGTTTATTCGTTAACGCTGTAATATGTTGATGACGAATGTGATTTCCTTTCGCTAGTCGTGATAATAGTCTCCCTCATTTGCTACCATAACGATATACATCGGCTCTATAATTGTTATTACTGCTTGTCTCTCGTCGATATACCCATACGTGTAAGTCAGCCTTAGCCTGCTTACATCTATTTTTAACCTGTGTTGATGAACTTGTCTTGTTTGCCGTGTACCTATCGCGTAATATCCTGCTAGCCTGCGAGTAGTTTGTCGCGATCTTCTTTTTTAGCGTTGTCTGATAACCTATTAGTTTCCCGCGCATTACTCCCTTCCCTGCTGCCCATAAAAGTTCCGGCCTATCCCTAGTATCTCCATTATCCCTTACATATTAAAACACCATTGCTTCACGTGATGTCGAAACTTCTCATCCATTAACAAATAGGTCGGGAAGCGCCAAGTTTGGTTTGGCCCCATCTGCACCATATCTGGCAGGGTCACTGATACGGGCGCGTGGTCATATTTAGCTACGTTGTGCACATCTGCCTCTTCCACTCCCCTTAATAGCTCGTGTGCTAGCAATATATAATCTATTCTGGACCAAGAGTCATGTGGCGCCGAATAGAATGAATATTCACTGCCATCTGGGTTCAGGTGTGTCAAAATGTCTACAAAGTTACTCGTGTCTAGCAAGGGTTATTATAAATGTGTGTCATGTGATCGCACATTCATTCGCATCGACCTACAGTTCTTCACTGTTTAGATTCACCATATTTAAGTCACCACCGTGGGTGGTTTTAGTGCTCTCCTATCGGCCTGATATGCTTGGATACCTGGGATAAATTCAGGAACGTCTCCAAACTCCCTACTCACATGTCAGCGCAGGAACCGTAAGAGGGAACGTGCTTGTTTTGTTGCGCATAGGTGGAGTTTTATACAGTAAATGATTACTGCTGTCTTATTTTTTGTGTCCCAAGGGCAGAATAAGTCTGCGTAACGTTACATTTTACAGACACTCATATAATAGACACACGCTACCCTAACCGTGACACAAGGAAGGTATTGTTGCCGGATAAAGCCGCCATTTTAGCGTCACTGTGCTGTTAATTCTGTTTGGGACAGAACGCTGCTCTGCTGACTCTGAGGGACAGTTAGAGATTGCGATTTTGTGTACTGTGCTTTAGGCAGGCTACTTTACCAACCGCGGTGTACATCTTCCTTTTGCCTTGCAGTGTTTTTTTCACAGGTCTGCAAGGTGTGTGTGTGAGTGCAGGTGACGCGCTGCAGTTTGCTCGGCATACAACGCTGTATGTAGGCATCTGCACATGTCACTCTCACACTCTTTTTTTTTTTTTCTTTAGTCTAATTCTTGCTGCTCAATTCAATTGAAATTATAGTGTGACGTGCTTCCATTCGTATCCAATACATTGGTTGAAAACACTGTAGAAGGACACAAAAAGCCCTTTCACAGCTAAGAGTTGTGTTCACTGTAGTCTGAGATTTTAATTTATTCAATTTTGATCACGCTCAAGTTACTTCTTCAAGCAATGCTGCTTGTACTCTGCTGAGCGTGTCTTACTGCCTCATCCTTGTCATTTTTCTCTAATTGGTGTACATGTACATCAAAGTAGTCTTCATTTTGATCGAAATCCAAGCAGGTACCCGGACACTGTATGGCTGCTTTTATACGGTGGACTGGCTCCAACATTTAATAACACTTAAGATGCAATCGGGCACCTTGTCAAGGCCCAATCCTCTTCTCCCTCTGATATAATAATAATAATAATAATAATCTTTATTTATATAGCGCCAACATATTCCGCAGTGCTTTACACTTTAACAGTTTCAAAACACAAGTCATAGATAACAACGTTAACAATACAATAATTAAAGTAAAATAAGCCGACCCTGCTCGTGAGAGCTTACAATCTACAATGAGGTGGGGGAGATACAAAGTACAGGTGTGTATATATAATGGTGCATTTCCAATGATGGTCCAGCCATCTTGAGGGAGTGTGGCATGGATGGAGATAGTGAATGGGCTCCACATACACACTTAAACATAGAACGACTTTGGTTATTGAATGTGATAGGCCACTCTGAACAAATGTGTTTTGAGGGAGCGCCTGAAACCAGGCAAATTGTGGATAGTCCTAATTTCTTGTGGTAGAGCATTCAAGAGGATTTGCGCAGCGCGGGAGAAGTCTTGTAGTCGGGAGTGGGAGGTACGGATTACTGCAGAGGTTAGTCGAAAGTCATTTGCAGAGCGCAGCAGTCGGTTAGGCCGATAGATAGAAATGAGGGAGGAGATGTAGGGGGGTGCTGCACTGTGGAGAGCTTTGTGGGTGAGAACCAGTACTTTGAATTGGATCCTATAATGAATGTGCAGCCAGTGTAAGGACTGGCGAAGAGCGGACGCGTCCGAGTACCGATTAGCCAGATGGATGACCCTGGCTGCTGCATTAAGGATGGACTGGAGAGGGGATAGTCGAGTAATGGGGAGGCCAAGTAATAGAGCATTGCAGTAGTCCAGGCGGGAGTGGATCAATGCTACAGTGAGGGTTTTTGTTGTTTCCATGGTGAGAAAAGGGCGGATTCTAGAGATGTTCTTTAGGTGTGTAGACGGCAAATATCTAACAAACAGGTCATGCTGGAGAGACTTGCACCTACTGCCACTCAGGGTCTTCAGCTCCTTTGTGAGAAACTAATGGTTGGTCAGCCAGTATATCAAATAAAGTTCATGAGAAATGGGAACTGTGGTTGGCTTCACTTTTGGTACTGGCTGGGTGCTAATACCAAACCATGGTGTGGCATTCAATGGATATTCCTGGCTGGTTGGAGACAAGCTCATTCCCACAGAAAAGTACCTGAAAGCTAAGGAGATGGTGGCCTCTCTCAACATGAAGGAGTTTGCTCGTTGTCTAGGAGACCGACCACCCCTGCTATGTACCTTGTCAACGTTGTGTTGAAGCTTGCAAGGATTAAGAGGTTACAGTGGTAAGTCTGGTTTTTACTAAAGATCCTGCTGTGTATTATAGTTTTTATGTTTTAAAAAATTTTTATCTTAGGAATGTTAAATAAATTTGTTATTTTTTTGGTTAAATACAATGTATGTTATGAATGTTAAATAATTTTTTTTTTTTTTTTTATAAAATAAAATGTATGTTATGAATGTTAAATAACTTTTTTTTTTTTTCAGGTATTTGATCTACCGTAGCTAGTTGCTGATCGTTGACTCTACACCCCTCTCCCCAGAATGTTACTCGGGTTATGGGGAGAAAATCACCGCTATTCCAGACTGATTTAATGTTAATGTGTCTGGCTCTTACACAGCACACAGCACTTGATGTTAGTTTATCTTTTTCCTAAATTATTTGTTACACTGCCCTTCTCACATTTTATTTTCACTTTTTTTTTTAAGCACAAGTTTTTTTACACTTCCTTGTTCTGTAAGTAGGCTTAATGGTTAAATGTTTTATACTAGATGTAAATATGTAACATGTAAATTTTAGATTAAGATTTTGCAAATTATTAGGTCCACACCATCAGGCTCTTTCGTCCCCTCTCCCTCAGAGTAGCGGTAATATATCGGACCCCAGGCTCGCCCACACAGTTCCTTGACCACTTCTCTGCCTGGCTGCCGCACTTTCATGTCCTCAGAAGTACCAACCCTTATTCTTGGAGACTTCAACATCCCCATTAACAGCCCTACTTCCACACTCAAAACACATTTGTTCAGAGCGGCCTATCACATTCACTAATCAAAGTCATTCTATGTGTAACTGTGTGTGTGTGTAGCCCATTCACTATCTCCATCCATCCCCACTCCCTCAAAATGGCTGGACCATCATTGTAAATACACCATTGTATATAAACAACTGTACTTTGTAGCTCCCCTCCTCATTGTAGATTGTAAGGTCTCACGAGCAGGGGCGGCTTATATTGCTTTAATTATTGTATTGTTAACGTTGTCACTTATGACTTGTGTTATGAAACTGTTAAACTGTACAGCGCTGCGGAAACTGTTGGCGCTATATAAATAAAGATTATTATAGTAGAGGCCCACTCAGTAGTGGTGAAGTGAACGGCGCAAATTGCGAGTTGATTGCGACTGATGCAGCTGATACTCCATTACTGCTGGCTGCTGCTCACACAACCGCTCCAACATATGTAACGTGGAATTCCACCTGGTGGGTACGTCACATATGATGCGATGTTCAGGAAGGCAAAATCTGCGTTGCAGAGCTGCAATGCGCGATCTGGCCATGGTGGAACGTCGCAAGTTAGCGCACTGTAGGCGGACCTTGTGCAGCAGTGAATCAAGATCCGGATAGTCCCTCAAAAAACTGTGGACGACAAAGTTTAGCACATGTGCCAGACATGGTATGTGAGTGACGTTGCCTAGGCCCAGACCTGCCACCAGATTTCGGCCATTGTCACACACTACCAAGCCTGGCTGGAGATTCGCTGGCAAAATACACATGTCGCTCTCTTGCTTTATGGCATTCCAGAGCTCCAGCGCTGTGTGGCTTTGATTCCCCATGGAAATTAATTTCAGGACGGCCTGTTGACGTTTGGCCACGTGTCACGCTGTCTAGCAGATGTATAAATATATAATGTCAGTAATCTATCAAGTGGGACAACATTCTATATAACATATAAATAGGTAATATTAATATGTATATATAGCATAGTATTACCTGACATAATATCCTGTAGGTCAATACTGAATCCTTTTCACGCTGTCTCTGGATAGAGGTGGACCGGGGTCTAAGCTGACCCTAAACTGGGGTCCTGACTAGTCCCTCTACCTGGAGGTACTGTTAATGGTACAGAGGTCCAGGCCACCAGCGTAAACCCTGTCTCCTATAAATCCCTCACCACTGTATTCTAGTCCTTAGAAGGACCCTGATTACCAACATAGGGAATGGACAGGTAAAGGTTAACAAACAGTATAGACAAACGAGACAGACAGGGGATAACGTAAATACTGTCTTGCATACAACATTAAAACACAGAGGGAACACCAAAGGTCTAGGAGATAAACTATAAGCAAGGTAAGGAGAAACAACAAAAGAGCTCTTAGCTTAAGTCTTCTCAGAACCGATCCTATCTGCAGTCTGTATGAATGCTTTCACCGGCATCTAACCAGCAGACTGGCAGCTATATAAAGGAAGCTAATTAGAACATAATCAAAAGCAGCCGGGCGAGGCTGGACCTAGTCTTAGCAAAGAGCTAGGTAAAATTAACTCCCTCATTACCAAACACAAAGAAACAGCAACTCAGCTGCGAGAAGTCAGAATGTGCAATCGCGACAATCTTCGTGGCGATGCACCCATGACAGTACCCCCCCTTCTACGAGGGGCCTCCGGACCCTCAGGGCCAGGTCTGTCCGGGTAAGTCGTGTGGAAGGTCCGAACCAATCGATCTGCGTTAATCTCAGACGCAGAGACCCACGTCCTCTCCTCAGGACCATATCCCTTCCAATGAACCAAATACTGAAGGGACCGGCGATTCAGACGTGAGTCAATGATCTTCAACACTTGAAATTCTAAGTTACCATTGACCACCACTGGAGGAGGAGGTAGAAGTGACGGTATAACTGGCGCCACGTACCTCTTAAGCAACGATTTGTGGAATACATTATGGATTTTAAACGTAGGAGGGAGGTCCAGACGAAATGCCACAGGATTAATTATAGAACTGATCCTGTATGGACCGATGAACCTGGGACCCAGTTTCCAGGAGGGAACTTTGCGTTTTATATTCTTGGTAGACAACCACACCAGATCGTTCACACCTAGGTCCGGACCAGACACTCTCCTCCTATCAGACCTCCGCTTGAAACCGTTCCCCATAGCACTCAGACCATTCAGCACTCCTCTCCAAACTGAAGCAAGTGACGACGAGAATCGTTCCTCCTCAGGAACCCCAGATGGACGGGTATGTGGGGTCTTAGAGCGAGCACAAACTCCACAGGACGCGACAAAAGTTATTACCTCTTTATTTAAGTTAGGCCATCAAAACCGGCGAGAAAGGAGATCCACAGTTGCTTTACTCCCTGTATGTCCTGCTAAAGCAGAACTATGATGTGCCTCGATAACTTTTTGTCTTAACTGATTAGGAACAAACAGTTTCCCTGGAGGTCCTACAGGGGCGTCCCCCTGAGCCTCCAATACCTCCTCCTCAAGCTCAGAGCACACAGCCGACACCACCACTCCTTCCTGAAGGATAGGAACCGGGTTATCCGTCTTTCCGGCCCCTGGGAAACTATGAGATAAGGCATCAGGAAGCAATTTTATTGAGCAGTCATAAGTGCGATGAGGAGGTAACTTTTGACACCCCTCCTCTGAGAACATCTCCCCAAAGTCCTCCAGAAAAGGAGGCAAAGTCCTAGGCACAACCGCACCGATGACCGTGACCGTAGCCGAAAGTACAATTTACATGCCTCCCGGAAGGTAAAAAATTTGTCCCGCCCACCAGTGAACCTGTCCGGGAGAGCAACCTTAGGTTCAGATCTGGTTTGCTCCGGGGGGGACAAAACCTTGGACTTAATGTTCGTAAGCTCCATGGACAACCTCTGCAACTGCAGGGCAAGCTGGGCTACTGGATCCATGGTAGCTGGGGAGAATCTTTAGAGTGGCCGGTGAAAATGTCACGCTGTCTAGCAGATGTATAAATATATAATGTCAGTAATCTATCAAGTGGGACAACATTCTATATAACATATAAATAGGTAACATTAATATGTATATATAGCATAGTATTACCTGACATAATATCCTGTAGGTCAATACTGAATCCTTTTCACGCTGTCTCTGGATAGAGGTGGACCGGGGTCTAAGCTGACCCTAAACTGGGGTCCTGACTAGTCCCTCTACCTGGAGGTACTGTTAATGGTACAGAGGTCCAGGCCACCAGCGTAAACCCTGTCTCCTATAAATCCCTCACCAGTGTAATCTAGTCCTTAGAAGGACCCTGATTACCAACATAGGGAATGGACAGGTAAAGGTTAACAAACAGTATAGACAAACGAGACAGACAGGGGATAACGTAAATACTGTCTTGCATACAACATTAAAACACAGAGGGAACACCAAAGGTCTAGGAGATAAACTATAAGCAAGGTAAGGAGAAACAACAAAAGAGCTCTTAGCTTAAGTCTTCTCAGAACCGATCCTATCTGCAGTCTGTATGAATGCTTTCACCGGCATCTGACCAGCAGACTGGCAGCTATATAAAGGAAGCTAATTAGAACATAATCAAAAGCAGCCGGGCGAGGCTTGACCTAGTCTTAGCAAAGAGCTAGGTAAAATTAACTCCCTCATTACCAAACACAAAGAAACAGCAACTCAGCTGCGAGAAGTCAGAATGTGCAATCGCGACAATCTTCGTGGCGATGCACCCATGACACCACGTCTGTGCTCATATCGGTCAACAGGCTCGCTGTCTGGGTGTTATGTTTGACACCAATCTCTCCTTCACCTCCCATATACAATCTGTTGCCCGCTATTGCCGCCTACACCTAAAGAACATCTCTCCCGAATCCAAGACTTCTCCCGCGCTGCGCCAATACTGTGGAATGCTGTACCCCAAGAAATTAGAACTATCCACAATTTGCATGTTATTGGGCGCTCACTCAAAACACATTTCTTCAAGGTCTTCCCTCTCCTAGTGTATCCTCACCCATCCCTGTAGACTCTGAGCCCTTGCGGGCAGGGTCCTCTCTCCTTCTGTACTTGTGTGTGCCTTGTATTGCTCATGTTTACTGTACTTGTCTATACTTGCCCCTCTTCACATGTAAAGCGCCATGGAATAAATGGCGCTATAAAAATCTATAATAATAATAGCGGCCTATCACCTTCACTAATCAAAGTCATTCTATGTGTAAAGGGTATGCCACACTAAACAACATCGCTAACGGGATCGCTAAAAAAGTCACTATTTAGCGATCCCGTTAGCTATGTTGTTGTGTGCGGCATCTACCAGCGACATGGCCCCTGCTGTGATCTCGTCCGTCGTCCTGATCGTTCCGGACCCTATTTTCATCGCTGGCGTTCCGCTGGTAAGTATCTAATCGCTGAGTGTGGCACCTTTTTTAGCGTTTAGCGGTACTTTTGTACCGCTAAAGTCGTTAAGGAGATCGCTAACCGCGATAGCGTCCTTAACGATATCGCTAAATTAGGTAGCTACTAGCGATATAGAAACAATCCCGCTAGCGATCTCATTAGTATGCAACGCTAACGAGATCGCTAGCGGGATTGTGTAGTGTGGCAGTACCTTAAGTGTGTGTGTGTAGCCCATTCACTATCTCCATCCATCCCTCACTCCCTCAAAATGGCTGGGCCATCATTCTAAATACACCATTGTATATAAACACCTGTACTTTGTATCTCCCCCACATATTTGTAAATTGTAAGCTCTCACGAGCGTGTGCGGATTATATTGCTTTCATTATTGTATTGGTAACTGTAACGGGTCTGGGAGGCGGAACCTCTGAGCTTTATTATACAAGGAGGCTTTCCTTGTAAAGGAGCGGGTGGCGCCCGGGGAGACGGACAGGAAGTCACTGCAAGTGACGGGGGCAGTCTCTGGACAGACAGGTGGGAGGTCACGGCAAGTGACCGGGGCAGTCACTGGCTAGACAGGCGGGTAGTCGGGGCAGTCTCTGGGTAGACAGGCAGGTAGTCACGGCAAGTGACCGGGGCAGTCTCTGGGTAGACAGGCAGGTAGTCACGGCAAGTGACCGGGGCAGTCTCTGGATAAACAGGCAGGCAAGGGGCCGGGGCAGTCTCTGAAAGGACAGGTATATACGACCTGAGACGGTGGAGCCTCCCGGTAGGCTAGCAGGCAGATGACAGATGAGCGCCCCCAAGTGAGCAGGCGAGAGTCTCTGGAATAGCCGATGGACACCGCAGGTGATGGCCGAACCTCCAGGTAGGCTTGCAGGCAGACGGCAGATGAGCGCCCCCAAGTGAGCAGGCGAGAGTCTCTGGAATTGCCGATGGTCACCGCATCTGACGGCCGAACCTCCAGGCAGGCTTGCGGGCAGGTAGCAGACAGCAAACTGGCAGGAAACAGGCAGGTAACTGGTAACGGACCCTGAGGGCTAAAGCAGAGTAGTGAACAGTGCAATAACAACATTGCTCGGGCACCTCCATTAAGGAGGAAGTATTTTATATAGGGTGGAGTCCTCCGGCATTGGCCGGGGACCTTTTTGAAAGATGCGCGCGGCCCCTTTAAGAGCGGGGGAGCGCGCGGGCGCGCGCCCTAAGTCCAGTAGCAGGGAAGGAGCGCGCGGCCCCAGCAGGGCGGAAGGAGGACGCTGAGCGCGGGTAAGGGGGGCGACGTCCCTGCCTGGCAGAGGACGCTGTCGCAGGGGAACAGCGTCCCTGCCTGGCAGAGGGCAGGGACGCCGGCGCTACAGTACCCCCCCTTTAGGCCCCCCTTTTTTAGGCCAGAAAGAAATTTAGCTAGGATGAGAGGGGCATGGATGTTCTCCCGAGGCTCCCACGTTCTCTCCTCAGGACCAAACCCCTTCCAATCCACCAGAAAATAGGTCTTTCTTCCTACCATTTTGGTGGCCAAAATGTTCTCTACCTCAAATTCGTTCTCAGCAGACAGTGGAGCAGGAGGTGTACCTGTAGACTTGACAAAAGAGTTAAGTACCACCGGTTTGAGGAGAGATACATGGAAGGAGTTAGGAATCCGCAAATTGGCCGGGAGTTTCAATTTATAGGACACCGGGTTGATCTGACTGATGATCTCAAAAGGACCGATGAACCGAGGCCCTTACTTATAGGAAGGAATCTTGAGCCGGACATACTTGGACGAAAGCCAGACCTTATCCCCAGGACGGAATTGAGGAGGATCCAGACGTTTTTTGTCAGCATGTTTCTTCATGCGCTCGGATGACAGAATGAGTGCGGACCGGGTACTCTCCCATATGGAGGAAAATTCGTTAACCAGAGATTCCGCAGCTGGATTGTCCACAGAGATGGAAACAGGAACAGGGATCCGAGGGTGTTGACCAAAGACTACAAAAAACGGAGATTTGGAGGAAGATTCGCTCTCGTGATTGTTGTAAGAGAATTCGGCCCAAGGCAGGAGATCCACCCAGTCAGAATGGTGGGCATTAACGAAGTGTCGGAGATAACTGGTCAGATTCTGATTGATTCGCTCGTCTTGTCCATTGGACTGCGGGTGGTAAGCGGAGGAGAAATCCAAGGTGACGTCTAGCAACTTACAAGTGGCTCTCCAGAAACGTGAGGTGAACTGTACCCCACGATCCGACACAATGTGACGAGGCAGACCATGAAGACGGAAGATGTGGCGGATAAAGTCTTTAGCCAACTCGGGTGCAGACGGAAGCCCTGGCAGGGGAATGAAGTGAGCCATCTTGGAAAATCGGTCAACGACCACCCAAATGACCGTACAACCGGCAGAGACGGGCAGATCTGTTATGAAGTCCATGGCTATATGCTGCCAGGGGGCAGCGGGTACAGGAAGCGGAAGAAGACGGCCGGCAGGCAGGTGTCTCGGAACTTTGTTGCGGGCACAGGAGACACAGGCAGAAACAAAGTCTATTACGTCCTTGTGCAGGGTAGGCCACCAGTAATGCCGAGTAATGAGCTGGAGGGTCTTTTTCTGACCAGCGTGGCCAGCTAGTTTAGACGAATGACCCCAGTGTAGAATTCTCTCCCGATCGGTTACCGATACGAACGTCTTACCAGGAGGGAGACGATTTAGACTCACGGGAGCCACCTGCATCACTCTGGCGGGATCGATGATATGTTTAGGTTCCTCCTCGAGATCCGACACCAGGAAGGACCGGGACAAGGCGTCCGCCTTGATGTTCTTGTCGGCCGGGCGAAAATGTAAGAGAAAATCAAAGCGGGCAAAAAACAAGGACCACCGGGCTTGGCGAGGGTTAAGTCTCTGGGCATGCTGGAGGTAAGCCAGATTTTTGTGGTCAGTGTAAATGATTACCGGATGAAGAGCCCCCTCGAGTAGGTAACGCCACTCCTCCAATGCCAACTTGATGGCCAATAACTCTCGGTCTCCTATGGAGTAATTGCGCTCTGAAGAGGAGAAGAGTTTGGAGAAGAAGCCGCAAGATACCATCCTCCCGGATGAAGATTTTTGAGTAAGTACCGCTCCGGCTCCAGAAGAGGAAGCGTCCACCTCCAGGAAGAACTGCTTGTTGCCGTCTGGGCGATGCAGCACTGGAGCGGAAGAGAAGGCCTGTTTTAAAGAAAGAAAGGCCTCCTCTGCTTCGGGCGTCCACTGTTTGGGATTAGCATCCTTGCGGGTGAGCGCAGAGATTGGAGCCGTCCGGGAAGAGAAGTGCGGTATGAAAAGGCGGTAATAATTGGCGAATCCCAGGAACCGCTGAATGGCCTTCAACCCCTCCGGTCGGGGCCATTTCTCGATGGCAGACAGTTTCTCCGGATCCATTCGTAGGCCTGTCTGAGAAATGATGTAGCCCAAAAACGGAAGCGAGGTCTGCTCAAAGAGGCACTTCTCATATTTGGCGAAGAGGTGATTCTGCCTGAGCCTGAGCAGAACCTGACGAACATCCCTCCGGTGAGACTGGAGATCCGGAGAGAAGACCAAGATGTCGTCTAGGTACACCACAACGCAGGAGTAGAGAAGGTCCCGGAAGATGTCATTGACCAACTCCTGAAAGACTGCTGGAGCATTACAGAGACCAAAGGGCATCACCAAATACTCGTAGTGGCCGTCCCGGGTGTTGAATGCCGTCTTCCATTCATCTCCCCGACGGATACGGACTAGGTTATATGCCCCACGAAGATCCAGTTTGGTGAAGATTCTAGCCCCCCTCAGACGATCAAACAATTCTGGAATGAGCGGAAGAGGGTACTTATTCTTCACCGTGATCAAATTTAGGCCTCTGTAGTCAATACAGGGACGGAGAGAGCCGTCTTTCTTTTTTACGAAGAAGAAACCTGCTCCCGCTGGGGAGGTGGATTTCCGGATGAATCCCTTGGCCAAATTCTCCTCGATATATTCGGACATCGACCTGGTCTCAGCAGCGGACAATGGGTAAATACGCCCATGGGGAGGCGTAGTACCGGGTAGCAGGTCGATCGGGCAATCATACGGTCTGTGAGGGGGTAATGTCTCTGCTTCCTTTTTATTAAAGACATCAGCGAATGACCAATATGGAATCGGGAGCCCTGGTAGATTAGTTGGTGTAGGAGAGGGATGGACGGGATGAACAGGAACCAAACAAGTTTTATGACAGTCCTGTCCCCAGCGAAGGATCTCTCCAGTCTGCCAGTCGAGCACGGGTGCATGCTTTTGGAGCCAAGGCAGACCTAGTAAGAAAGCGTGAGAGAGTCCAGGCAGAACATGAAACGAGATGCTCTCAGAATGCAACATTCCCACCTGCAGGGTTATGGCTTCAGTGATAAGTTGGATGGGACGTGGTAGGAGACCCCCATCCACAGCAGCAACAGATACTGGTTCAACCAGAGGTTTGGTAGGAATGCGATATTTTTCTACTAGAGCCTGTGAAACAAGATTCCCGGCTGCTCCAGAATCAAGTTGGGCTAGTTCGAAATAACGGTTCTCACTGAGGAGAATTGAGACTGACAGCAGCAGAGATGAAGAGGATTTATTTTTGTCTAGGTGGACCTCTCCGAGCGAACCTAGACACAGGCGTTTCCCGACCTCTCTGGGCAGGTACAGATCCGGTGCTCCTTACTGCCACAGTAGAAGCAACTCCCCTCGGCACGGCGTAAGTCCTGACGGGCTTTGACCATCTTGGTCTGGTCGACTTGCATAGGCTCAGAAGAGTGTACCTCAGGAGAAACGGAAGGAGTTACAGGTCTCTCAAAAGAAGGAGCTAGACGAGGAAACCTTCTCTCACGGGTGACCTCTTTAGCGCGCTCCTGGAACCGTAGATCAATTCGATTGGCAAGAGTTATTAGGTCATCGAGAGAGGTTGGAATGTCCCGACCGGCAAGTTCATCTTTAATACGGCCGGACAGACCCTCCCAGAAGACAGATATCAGAGCGTCATTATCCCAAGCCAGCTCCGAGGCAAGGGTACGGAACCGTATGGCATATTGACCCACGGTGAGACTTCCCTGACGGAGACGCAGCAGAGATGATGCAGAGGAGGTCTTCCGTCCGGGTTCGTCGAATACCTTCCGGAAGGCTGAGAGAAAAGCAGACAGGTCAGACACCAGAGGATCTTCTCTCTCCCAAAGAGGATTTAGCCAGGCCAGGGCCTCTCCGGTGAGATGGGACATGATGAAGGCAATTTTGGCCCGGTCGGAGTTAAACTGGTGTGCCAGGAGTTCAAAATGCAGGGTGCACTGGTTAATGAAACCCCGAGCCAGAGCAGGGTCGCCTCCAAACCGAGGAGGAGCTGAAAGTCGAGGTCCAGGAACGGAAACCACGGAATTGGTAAGCAGCGGAACTGCCGGATTGTGAGTCATGGCACCCGCGGTGGTTGCTGGTGAAGTAGTCAGGGTGTCCAGGCGGGAATTAACATTCCGCAGGTGACCCAGGATGGACTCCTGTTGAGACCTCTGACGAGACAGTTCATGACACAGGTCAGAGAGCGAGGGAGTTTGGGTGCCACCGGGTTCCATGACCCGAGCAAACTGTAACGGGTCTGGGAGGCGGAACCTCTGAGCTTTATTATACAAGGAGGCTTTCCTTGTAAAGGAGCGGGTGGCGCCCGGGGAGACGGACAGGAAGTCACTGCAAGTGACGGGGGCAGTCTCTGGACAGACAGGTGGGAGGTCACGGCAAGTGACCGGGGCAGTCTCTGGCTAGACAGGCGGGTAGTCGGGGCAGTCTCTGGGTAGACAGGCAGGTAGTCACGGCAAGTGACCGGGGCAGTCTCTGGATAAACAGGCGGGTAGTCACGGCAAGTGACCGGGGCAGTCTCTGGGTAGACAGGCAGGTAGTCACGGCAAGTGACCGGGGCAGTCTCTGGATAAACAGGCAGGCAAGGGGCCGGGGCAGTCTCTGAAAGGACAGGTATATACGACCTGAGACGGTGGAGCCTCCCGGTAGGCTAGCAGGCAGATGACAGATGAGCGCCCCCAAGTGAGCAGGCGAGAGTCTCTGGAATAGCCGATGGACACCGCAGGTGATGGCCGAACCTCCAGGTAGGCTTGCAGGCAGATGGCAGATGAGCGCCCCCAAGTGAGCAGGCGAGAGTCTCTGGAATTGCCGATGGTCACCGCATGTGACGGCCGAACCTCCAGGCAGGCTTGCGGGCAGGTAGCAGACAGCAAACTGGCAGGAAACAGGCAGGTAACTGGTAACGGACCCTGAGGGCTAAAGCAGAGTAGTGAACAGTGCAATAACAACATTGCTCGGGCACCTCCATAAGGAGGAAGTACTTTATATAGGGTGGAGTCCTCCGGCATTGGCCGGGGACCTTTTTGAAAGATGCGCGCGGCCCCTTTAAGAGCGGGGGAGCGCGCGGGCGCGCGCCCTAAGTCCAGTAGCAGGGAAGGAGCGCGCGGCCCCAGCAGGGCGGAAGGAGGACGCTGAGCGCGGATAAGGGGGGCGACGTCCCTGCCTGGCAGAGGACGCTGTCGCAGGGGAACAGCGTCCCTGCCTGGCAGAGGGCAGGGACGCCGGCGCTACAGTAACGTTGTCACTTATGACTTGTGTTCGGAAACTGTTAAACTGTAAAGCGCTGCATAATCTGTTGGCGCTATATAACTAAAGATTCTTATTAAGCGTTCACGGGTCCATGTGGAGGTAGACCGTGACGGCTCCTGCAACGATGTTTCTGAGGAACTGGAGAAGGAGGAGTCAATGTGTACAGACTTGATTCCCGCAATCCTTGTAGTTGCCTGAACACGTACAGCGCCACTCGCAAGATCTGTACCCGGCTCCACAACATTGACCCAATGGGCAGTAAGGGAAAGGTATCGTCCCTGGCCATGGGTACTGGTCCACGCAGCGGTGGTCAGGTGGACATTGCTACTGACGGAGTTTAGTAGCGCATGTTTAATTTTAATCTCAACAACATGGTTTTGCAGACCAGGGACGGCTTGCCTGCTGAAATAAAATCAGCTTGGCACATTGTATTGTGGGACTGCCAATGCCATTAAGTTCCGTAAACTGTCAGTCTCCACCAGCCTGAATGACAGCATTTCAAGGGACAGGAGTTTTGCAATGCCAGCATTCAGAGCCTGTGGTCGTGGATGGTTTGCCGAGATTGGGCCTACACCCGATACGCCACAACCTGACACCCACAGATAAACAAGCCATAAAATCTCTGAAAGATAACCCCAACATTATTATTAAACAAGCAGATAAGGGGGGTGCTATCGTTATTATGAATAAGACCCAATCTATTGCCGAAATTCATAGACAACTGTCAGTTAACCTAACCTACAGACAACTCAATTGTGACCCTACATTTTACATCTGTCAAAAAATTGATCGTATCCTGACAAAACATCTTTAATTGATCACCATAGACTGTAAGACTATGACATTCCTTAATATTCAATACCCCATCACCCCTGTTTTCTACACACTCACAAAAATCAACAAAAAACTACATTATCCACCCGCATACCCTAGAGGGATAATTCTCCGTGTTCTACAGTATCACCCAAATGTTTAACATGTTGCCTAATTCCTATGTATATATATTCTTCACCCTATGTATATATTGTATATATTATACATTGTCATTGACTGTAAATTTTTCTATCTCTTCCAGCGACTATTTGATAAAGGCCACTGCGTTGCCCAAAACGTCAGTCAGTCGTCTCATAGCTATTTTCTTTTTTCACATCAAGTGTGCAATAAAAATTTCAAATTTAACCATGACATATGCAGTTAAACTTGTGCTGTGATTCTCTATAGACTGTACATCTTCAGTGTGTCTTTGTAACTCAACTACGTGTTTTCTACGCACTATTTTAGACATATTTGTGGTATTGAGGTTACTGACACTTTACCTCTTTTTACTTTTTGATTACACAGCTTGCATTTGACATAGTAAATATCATCTGCAAGTGTGTGAAAAAAGGACCACGCAGTGCAAGTCCTGGGAGCGTCCGTTTAGACTTTTGGAAGAGAAATCCGAACAGGTGCCAAAATGGAGGCTACAGGCAACAGAGTATGCAGCCTAACTTTCCCTCCTGTTTGTACCGTTGGGGCAATCGCTTCCTCAGAGCTGCTACCACCACCTTCCTGTTCCTCACGCCATGTTGGGTCTTGGACCTCATCATCTCCACTAACCTCTTACAACACCTGCTGCTGTTGGGTGGTCTGGCCACCACCATGCTCAACAGAAACTGGCACCTGAGTCTCATCATCATCAGATGCGTTCTGCGGTGTGCTGACCATCGGCACTGTCTCACCCGCCTCTTCAGATTCAGAGAGACACAGCTGTTGCGCATCACTGCATACTCCCTCTTCTTCACATTCCAGAATGCTGCTTGGCTGTGCCCCTGTTTGCAAACCAACAGATTCTGAGAACAGAAGCAGAGACTCAGCTGGCTCCTGTACAGAACTCTCTGACTGACTGGGCAATTTGGCAGGCGGTGAAGAGACAGATGGTTGATCAACAGTGCTGTGTTACTGAGAGGAGGTGGAAGCAATTGAAGTCGATGCATTGGACCCTGGGCTCCAACACCGCCAGTTGTTGCCTGTAAGTGCTGTTAGCACAGTCAACACTTGCTCCTGTGTTACTGGGGTTGAGTAATGGCAGCTGTTCCCCTGCTGTGTGTACGACAAAAAGTCATGCTGCCTCCACCCTGTCCTCCTCTCATCCCTGGGCTCCAAAACCGCCAGTTGTTGCTCGTAAGTAATTGGCACGGGTACTGACTCATGCCCACCCTGTTTACAGCACCACAGCTGTTTCCTGGCAGTGTCAACGTAAATTAGCCTCCAATAAGTTGTCCTGTCATGTTGCATTCCGGTTATCCGACTCTATGGTGCCTGCAGTTTAGGTGATTCCTATGTGTGCTGTGGGATATGTAAATAAAGGCTCTTTCCGTTGTGAAAATATGACAAGCACCCACTCTAGGACTGTGTGATTTGAATACTGCAGACGGCTTGCGGCCTGTCAACTTACATTTTCATGGGTGCCTTATGGTACCCGTCCGAGTTCCATTACCGTTAGCTGGTTCTCCACAGTGCCTTTGGCCTAGGTGCCTCCATCTCGGTATCTGAGTTCCAGCAACGTCTGCTGGTCCTTGGTAGTGCTTTGGAGCACAGGTACCTCCTGCTTAGTAACCATGTCCCAGTAACGTCAGCTGGTCCTCGGTTGTGCCATTGGCTCTTTTCCTTCTGCTGCCCCTCCGGGTTCCAGCACAGTCAGCTGGTCCTTGTTACTTGCATTGGCTCTTGTACCTTCTGCTACCCGTCCGGGTTCCAGTATCGTCAACTGGTTCTCCGCAGTGCCTTTGGCCTAGGTGCCTCCATCTCGGTATCCGAGTTCCAGCAACATCTGCTGGTCCTTGGTAGTGCTTTGGAGCACAGGTACCTCCTGCTTAGTAACCGTGTCCCAGTAACGTCAGCTGGTCCTCGGTTGTGCCATTGGCTCTTTTCCTTCTGCTGCCCCTCCGGGTTCCAGCACAGTCAGCTGGTCCTCGTTACTTGCATTGGCTCTTGTACCTTCTGCTACCCGTCCGGGTTCCAGTAACGTCAACTGGTTCTCAGAAGTTAGACGACCCTAAAGACCACCCCGAAGAAGATGACGACCCCAAGGACGACGAGCATCAAGCCAACCAGCCTGAACACCATCACAAAGAAGAAATATAAGATTACCCAGAAGAAGATCACCAACAGGAAAAAGAAGGTTACGACAAACTACAAGATACAGAACAAGAGACAGAAGAACAATAAGCAGAAGATCAAAAAGCAGAAGAACATGAAGTATAAGATCAAAATGAAGAGCAAAATATATGCTCTAAATTATAAGCAGAAGAAGACTAAGCAGTGTATGGGGTGAGTCCGTTCCTCCTCGTGGTGCCCCTGGAAAATGCCTGCTGCTGCAGGCTAAACTGAACACGGACAAATACTGTTGTAATTTAAATCTTTTGTGACAGCAAGAACGGAAGGATGAAAAATTCATACTTTGACAGATTACAAGTACAGGAATCTCTGTCACAAATAAGAATATGATGAAGAAGATGAAGAGGAAGAAGATGAAGATGTAGAATATGAAGAAGAATAATAGTTTAATAAGAACAATATGAGTAATGTTAACAAAAAGATGAATAACAAGAAGTTTACGAAGAAGATAAAGAAGGTGAAGATGAAGAATAATTTGATGACAAAGATGATGCTGCTGAAGATTATGAAGGAGAAAGTGTGTCAAAAGTTAAAAAGGTGAAGAGCATGGAAGTTGTGAAACATACATATTTGCCAAAATAGAAAAAAGGTTAACAACATAATCAATTTCTTCGTCAATCCAAACGTATTTCCAAAAAAAAAATATTAATGCTATTCCATTGGATTGGGTTAAACATCTATGCCTTTAATGTCTCCTCAACCTCCCCCAATACATTCTACATTACTCTTTGTTGTTTTCCTTCATGTACAATTAACCAACAAGGCAAGAATGGTTTTTTTTTAATTCCGATATTTTGTTCCCATAGACTTACATTGGATTTCCGGTATCGGTATCGGGTATCGCCGATATTTTTTGGGTATCGGCGATACCATTCCGATTCCGATACTTTTGGATATCGGAAAGTATCGCTCAACTCTACTCGTGACGTCAGGGAATTTGTGCAGTCCTGCGGGACTTGCTCTCGCTCCAAGCCTTGCTCTCGCTCTAGTGGTTTGTTGATGCCATTGCCTGTGCCCAAGAGACCATGGACCTATATCTCTATGGATTTCATTTCCGACCTCCCTGTTTCTCAGAGAATGACCGTTATCTGGGTGATTTGTGATAGGTTTTCCAAAATGATACATCTTGTGCCATTACCTAAGTTGCCTTCCTCCTCTGAATTGGTGCCTTTGTTCCTTCAGCACGTGGTTCGGTTACACGGCATTCCTGAGAACATTGTGTCTGACAGAGGAGTCCAGTTTGTTTCCAGATTTTGGAGGACTTTTTGTTCTAAACTTGGTGTTCAATTGTCTTTCTCCTCGGCTTTTCATCCTCAGACCAATGGACAAACTGAGAGAACAAACCAGACATTGGAGACTTATCTGAGATGCTTTGTGTCTGCTGATCAGGATGACTGGGTCTATTTTTTGCCTTTGGCTGAGTTTGCTCTTAATAATAGGGCTAGCTCTGCCACTTTGATGTCTCCATTTTTCTGCAATTTTGGGTTTCACCCTCGATTTTCTTCAGGACAGACGGAGGCTTCTGTCTGTCCAGGTGTTGACTCTGTTGTGGAGCGTATGCAGCAGATTTGGGACCAGGTAGTGGAGAGGTTGTCCCTCTCTCAGGAGAGGGCCCAGCGGTTTGCCAACCGGCATAGGACTGATGGTCCTCGGTTTGAAGTGGGGGACTTGGTCTGGTTGTCCTCAAGAAATATCCCTATGAGAGTTGCATCTCCTAAATTTAAGCCTAGGTTCATTGGACCTTATAAGATCATGGAGATTCTTAATCCTGTTTCCTTTCGTTTACTTCTTCCAGGGACATTTAAGATCCATAACGTGTTCCACAAGTCCTTATTGAAGAGGTTTGTCGAGCCAGTGGTTCCTATGGCTGTGCCTCCTGACCCTGTTTTGGTTGAGGGCAATCTGGAGTATGTGGTTGAGAAAATATTGAATTCTCCTTTTTCTAGACGGAAACTCCAGTATTTGGTTAAGTGGAGAGGTTATGGTCAGGAGGACAATTCTTGGGTGTTTGCTTCGGACATCCATGCTAGGAGACTCATCCGTGCGTATCACAGAGCTCATCCTGACCGACCTGGTTGCTCAAATGAGGGTTCGGTGACCCCTCCTCAAGGGGGGGGTACTGTTATGAATGTGCTAGAAATGAATTCTGAGCAAAAGCTCCCTCTGGTGGTTACAAACAGTACTGAACTATCCAATGAAGATTGTGAAGATTGGCGATCAGGTGTTACTGACTGGTCTTATATAAGCGAGGTTCCCTCCCATCAGGGTTGCCGGTGATCAATTGTTCTGGTCTCATCTTTGATTCCTGTTCACTTTGTAGCTTGCTGTTTCGTGCCTACATCTTCTGCTAACAGATAAGACATTTTCTTCTTTTAGTTTTTTGTGCTTGCTTTTTGCATTTTGTCCTGCACTTCTGTGGGGGTCTGCCGGGTCCCCTCCGGGAGCTTGTGCTCCTCTCAGTTTAGTTCAGCCACTGTTGTTTGTTCATTTGCCTTTCCAGTTTTTTCAGTGGCTGCTGTTTAGTTTTGTTACACCAGAGAACTAATTTAGGTGGTAGAGGTCGTGTGATCTCAGGTGTTTTTGTAATTAGTAGAGTTGGCACTTTTCAGGGTTTTTTGGGATTGCAGTAAGTGTCCTTCCTATCCTTTTCTATTTAGGAAGTTTGGGCCCCAACGTTTGCTCATACTATTTTCTGTCTGTGTCTGTATTTTCCTCTTGTCTAACCGCCATTACATGTTTGGGGGCTTTCTATGTTCTTTGGGGATCTGCTCCGGGACAGATAGTTTTCCTCTTTCTGTCTTTAGGTGTAGTTAGCTTCTCAGGCTGTGACGAGGCGTCTAGGACCAACGTAGGTACGCTCCACGGCTGCCTTTAGTTGTGGTGGTTAGTCAGGGTACTGCAATCCCATAGATTCCAACCTCTCTGGTGTATTTCCTTTTTTGCCTGCTCTCCTCAGCTACCAAATCATAACATGAAAGTCCGGAATAGCTGTTTAAGGTTGAGAGACAAGTATGAGAGATGAGACGGTTTATTTTGCTGCAGTGAGCAATTGCACAGCATTTTTACAACTTCTGTTACTAGACGGGCTACTCCACTCCCTTTCTTTGGCAGTCTCAGATCAGTACGCTTTATAGATGAGGGCCAGAAAGAACATGTGCTCCAGTAGATGGCAAGAGCTGCATCAAGTGGCCTCTGCTTCTCTTCTTCCACCTTAACATCACACACAGTACAGTTCTCAGATGTTGCATCCCAATTACCCTTGTTTTCCCCCACGTCACAACTCTCCAACTGCCCAAATGACTGTAACAAACAACAGACGGCTGTGTCTGCAGATCTGTACACACACTCTATGCTATGGACAGCAGAAGTGTACTCCAAAGATTCACAGAGTCAAGAGGAGGAAATCATCTGCATAGATGCCCACATTTTTTCAGTTTGATCCAGGGCCGGACGAAGTAGGGTCCGTGCAGAATTCACACCCTCGTCAACATACAGTATATTAACTCCTTCCCGACCCATGACGCCTACGTTGGAGTCATGAAAACCAGTGGCATCCCGACCCATGACTCCAACGTAGGCGTCATGCTATAAATCATGTTCCTGTGGGTCGGGTGACCGGAGTCACGGAAAGGTCACCCGACCCGCAGGCACAAGACCCTTTGTGCATCACCACAGTGGGGGTGGCTTAACCCCCACGTGGCTACGATCGCTCTGATTAGCTGTTAAAAGTGAAACAGCCAATCAGAGCGATTTGTAATATTTCACCAATGAAATTTGGTGAAATATTACAATCCAGCCATGGCCGATGCTGCAATAGCATCTGCCATGGCTGGACACCGAGTTACGACATCGATTCATGGCGGCGATCGGTCACCGCCGTCACTATCATCCCCTGCGCTCCGGTCCTCTCCTCTCCTCCTTGCCTCCGCTCCCCCTCGGCTTCCGACCCCCTCCGTAGGTCCCCTCACCTCCCCCGGTCTTCTGGCGTCCTCGATCCGTCCCGGCATCCGTCCGGAACTCTTCATGTTCGCCGCCATCTTGGAAAATGGCGGGCGCATGCGCAGTGCGCCCTCGAGAGTACATGAATTTATTTTGATCATTGTGATAAACTGTCACAGTGATCAAAATAAATAAAAAAGTAAATATAAGCACCCTTTATCACCCCCATAGGTAGGGACAAAAAATAAAATAAAGAAAATATATATATATATTTTTTTTTTTCCTGTTAGGCTAGGTTCACATTACGTTTTACCAGCCCGTTCAACACATAGCGTTGACGGGCTGGTAACGGTATAGCAAAACGCAATCGCGTTATGCTATACCCGCTAGCGCAGATGAATCAGCAGATGATTCATCTGTGCTAGCGGTGACGGAGCTCAGACGCTGCAGGCCGCGTCCGAGGCTCCGTCACTGAATGATGGCATGTCGCGAACGCATGCCGCTTTACGGCATGCATCGCGATGCGCCCAACAATGGGGTTCAATGGCAGTGTTAACGGACTGCGTTACACCGCGTCTAACGGACTGCATCAACGCAATGTGAATCCAGCCTAAAGGGTTAGAATTAGGCTGGATTCACATTGCATTATGGCAGTCCGTTAGATGGACTGTGTTACACCGCGGTATAACGCAGTCCATTAATGCTGCCATTCACCCCATTTGTGTGCGCATCGCAACTCATGTCGTAAAGCGGCATGCGTTCGCGACGTGCCATCATTCAGTGATGGAGCCTCAGACGCAGGCTGCAGCGTCTGGGCTCCGTCACCGCTAGCACAGATGAATCATTTGCTGATTCATCTGTGCTAGCGGGTATAGCATAAATGCGATCGCGTTATGCTATACCGTTACCAGCCCGTCAACGCTATGTGTTGAACGGGCTGGTAAAACGCAATATGAACTCAGCCTTAGGGTTAGGGTTAGAACTAGGGTTAGGGTTAGAACTAGGGTTAGGGTTAGAACTAGGGTTAGGGTTAGCATTAGGATTAGGGTTAGCATTAGGGTTAGAATTAGGGTTAGGGTTACGGTTAGAATTTGAGTTAGGGTTGGAATTAGGGTTAGGGTTCGAATTAGGGTTAGGGTTGAGGTTAGGGTTAGGGTTGGGATTAGGGTTAGAGTTAGGATAAGTTTTAGGGGTGTTTTGGGGTTAGGGTTGGGATTAGGGTTAGGCTTGTAGTTAGGGTTATGATTGGAGTTGGGATTAGGGTTAAGGGTGTGTTGGAGTTAGGGTTATGGTTAGGGTTTGGATTAGGGTTAGGGGTGTGTAGGGGTTAGGGTTGTGGTTAGTGGTGTATTGGGGTTAGGGTTGGAGTTACAATTGAGGGGTTTCCACTATTTAGGCACACCAGGGGTTCTCCATACGCGACATGGCGCCACCATTGATACCAGCAAATTTTGCGTTCAAAAAGTCAAACAGTGCTCACTTTATTCCAAGCCCCGACGTGTGCCCAAACAGTGATTTTACCCCCACATATGGGGTATCAGCGTACTCAGGAAAAATTGCACAACAACTTTGGGGGTCTAATTTCTCCTTTTACCCTTGGGAAAAAAAATTGGGGACTAAAAAAATTATTTTTGTGGAAAAAAAATGATTTTTTATTTTCACGGCTCTGGGTTATAAACTTCTGTGATGAACTTGGAGATTCAAAGTGCTCACCACACATCTAGAGGAGTTCCTTGGGGGATCTAGTTTCCGAAATGGGGTCACTTGGGGGAGTTTCTACTCTTAGGCACATCAGGGGCTCTGCAAACGTAACATGACGCCCGCAGACCATTCCATCAAGTCGGCATTTCAAAACGTCACTACTTCCCTTCCGAGCCCAGACGTGTGCCCATACAGTAGTTTTCTCCCACATATGGGATTATCAGCGTACTCAGGACAAATTTTACAACAACTTTTGGGGTCTAGTTTCTCCTGTTACCCTTGGGAAAATAAAATAATTGGGGACTAAAAGATCATGTTTGTGGAAAAAATATGATTTTTTTATTTTCATGCTCGGGCGTTATAAACTTCTGTGTAGCCCTTGGGGGTTCAAAGTGCTCACCACACATCTAGATAAGTTTCTTGCGGGGTCTAGTTTCCAAAATGGGGTCACTTGTGTGGAGATTCTACTGTTTAGGCACATCAGGGTCTCTGCAAACGTAACATGATACCCGCAGACCATTCCATCACAGTCAGCATTTCAAAACGTCACTACTTCCCTTCCGAGCCCCAACGTGTGCCCAAACAGTGGTCCCCCCACATATGGGGTATCAGTGTACTCAGAACAAACTGTACAACCACTTTTGGGGTCCTATTTCTCCTGTTACCCTTGTGAAAATAATAAATTGCGGGTTAAAAAAATCAGTTTTTGAGGAAAAAAATGATTTTTTATCTTCACGGCTCTGCATTATAAACTTCTGTGAAGCACGTTGGGGTTCAAGGTGCTCACCACACATCTGGATAAGTTCCTTGGGGGGATCTAGTTTCCAAAATGGGGTCACTTGTGGGGGGTTTCTACTGTTTAGGCACATCAGGGTCTCTGCAAACGTAACAAGGTGCCCGCAGACTATTCCATCAAGTCGGCATTTCAAAGCGTCACTATATCCCTTCCGAGCCCTGACGTGTGCCCAAACAGTAATTCCCCCCCACATATCGGGTACCAGCGTACTCAGGACAAACTTGAAAACAACTTTTGGGATCCAATTTCTCCTGTAACCATTGTGAAAATAAAAAATAGGGGGCTAAAAAAATCATTTTTTGAAAAAAATAATGCTTTTTTATTTTCACGGCTCTGCGTTATAAACTTCTGTGAAGCACCTGGGGGTTCAAAGTGCTCACTGTGCATCTTTATAAGTTCCTTAGGGGGTCTAGTTTCCAAAATGGGGTCATTTGTGGGGGAGGTCCAAATTTTAGGCACACAGGGGCTCTCCAAACACGACATGGTGTCTGTTAACGATTTTTCATTCAAAAAGTCAAATGGTGCTCCTTCCCTTCTGGGCCCTGCTGTGCGCCCAAACAGTGGTTTATGACCATATATGAGGTATCTGTGTACTCAGTATAAATTGCCCAACAAATTTTAGGATCCATTTTATCTTGTTGCCCATTTGAAAATGAAAAAACTGAGGCTAAATGAAATTTTTTTGTGAAAAAAAAGTGCTTTATTTTTTTTACGGATCAATTTGTGAAGCACCTGGGGGTTCAAAGTGCTCACTATGCATCTAGATAAGTTCCTTGGGGGGGCTAGTTTCCAAAATGGGGTCACTTGTGGGGGAGTTCCAATGTTTAGGCACATAGGGACTTTCCAAATGCGACATGGCAACCGCTAAATATTCCAGCATATTTTCCATTCAAAAAGTCAAATGGCGCTCCTTCCCTTCTGAGCCCTCCCGTGCACCCAAACAGTGGTTTATGACCACATATGAAGTATCAGTGTACTCAGGAGAAATTGCCCAACAAATTTTAGGATCTATTTTATCCTGTTGCCCATTTAAAAATACAAAAACTGAGGCTAAAAGAAAATTTTTGTGAAAAAAAGTGCTTTATTTTTTTTACGGATGAATTTGTGAAGCACCTGGGGGTTCAAAGTGCTCACTATGCATCTAGATAAGTTCCTTGGGGGGGCTAGTTTCCAAAATGGGGTCACTTGTGGGGGAGCTCCAATGTTTAGGCACATAGGGACTTTCCAAATGCGACATGGCAACCGCTAAATATTCCAGCATATTTTCCATTCAAAAAGTCAAATGGCGCTCCTTCCCTTCTGAGCCCTGCCGTGCGCCCAAAGAGTGGTTTATGACCACATATGAGGTATCTGTGTACTCAGGAGAAATTGCCCAACAAATTTTAGGATCTATTTTATCCTGTTGCCCATGTGAATATGAAAAAACTAAGGCTAAAAGAAAATTTTTGTGAATAAAAAGTACTTTCTTTTTTACGGATCAATTTGTGAAGCACCTGGGGGTTCAAAGTGCTCACTATGCATCTAGATAAGTTCCTTGGGGGTCTAGTTTCCAAAATGGGGTCACTTGTGGGGGAGCTCCAATGTTTAGGCACACAGGGACTGTCCAAATGCGACATGGCAACCGCTAAATATTCCAGCATATTTTCCATTCAAAAAGTCAAATGGCGCTCCTTCCCTTCTGAGCCCTGCCGTGCGCCCAAACAGTGGTTTATGACCACATATGAGTTATCTGTGTACTCAGGAGAAATTGCCCAACAAATTTTTAGGATCCTTTTATCCTGCTGCCCATGTAAAAATGAAAAAATTGATGCTAAAAGAAAATTTTTTTGGAAAAATTAAAATGTCCATTTTTTCCTTCCACGTTGCTTTAGTTCCGTGAGCCTGAAGGTTAATAATCTTCTTGAATGTAGTTTTGAGAGCTTAAGGGGGAGTTTTTATAATGGTTCACCTTTTGGGATTTTTTTGCCAAAAAACCCCCCTAAAAGTGACTTCAAATTATGGGGTCCGTAAAAAAATAGCTTTGTAAATTTTTTTGAAAAAAAGGGGAAATCGCGGTAAAATTTTTAAACCCTTTAATTCCAAACAAAAAAAAATGTTGTTTCCAAAATTGTTCTGTCTAAAGTAGTATGTGGAAATGTTATTTATTAACTTTTTGTGTCACATAACTCTCGGTTTTAACAGAAAAAAATCAAAATTTGAAAATTGTGAAATTTTCACCAAAATTTCCTTTTTTTCACAAAAAAACGCAAAAATTATCGCCCTAAATTACCATACATGAACCCCCAATATGTACGAAAAGCAGTCTCAGAATCGCTAGGATCGTGAAGCCCCCTGAGTTTTCCCTCAAAAAGGGACACTGGTCAGAATTGCAAAAAATGGAAAGGGTCTTTAAGGTCAAAATAGGGTGGGAGAAGGGGTTAATCCCGGGGGGTGGAGGTGATACTGGGGACTCAGATACTGAGGGGCATGTTGAGTACTATGCTGTGCAAAAAAACTTTTTTTGTCGTCACCCCATGAACCATGACCTGACCATGACCACACCTCTCTAATTTTCTCCTTATTTTCTCCCTATATTTCCGCACTCTCTCCCCTTTCCAAAAAACCCTTCTTGTGCTGTGTTCCATTTCATGCTGTGCCAAAATCCATAGTTGTCCCCTTTTCACATATACCCTCATGTGTCCAGCTATGCCCTCTCCAAATGTCCATCCTTCCCAATGCCCACCTAAAAAAGAATGATGACACCAAAACCCCCAAAAGTAGGGCAACCTGCCCTCCGTATAGTAAGTTCCCCACACCCCCAAAACCAATATGATGTTTCCCGCACAAACCCCGTACAGAAAAGTTACCCAACCCCCACAGTAGCGCAAAGCTGAGGGGACATGTAGTGATGCGGGGTGCATCATCCACAAAAACCCAAAGGGAAAAGGGCGGCCCAAAAAGCGGGAGGCGCCAACCAAGACCTGCAAACCCTTGGACCGGGGCCCCCCCGCAGGGGGAGTTAATAAAAGAATTTTTTTTCTCTTACTGTTGAGTTGGGGCAGATACACGCATTAAACTGCTGTATATCACCCGAAAGGTGGGGGGCCCCACTTCTATTGGCCAAAAATGATGACAATTCCCTTTTAAATTTGGTAATATTATTTCAGGCTTTTACAGCTACATGGGGTAAAGACAAAAAAATAATTTTAATAATAAAAATTAATAAATTTCTGCAAGCTGATTTTGTGTTGCCTATGCAGAGTAGTGTTAAAGAGTTTTTACATCGGGCCTGTGGGGGACTCGGCAC
>JARQOD010000002.1:446062588-446154574 GCA_033576555.1 Oophaga sylvatica | reverse complement strand
GACACAGAGGGCTATTAAATGCATAAAGCGGGTGAGAACATACGTAATACGAGGTACCTGATTATGGTAGAAAATTTTTTTTTGTGAATGGGCCAACAGGGATAGTTAGGTTAATGAGTGTTGGGGTTCGAGTTTCCGCTGATGCACAGGGGGAGTCTTGAACCAGTCCCGCTGCGGTCCCCCATTCATCTCTGTCCACAGTGGAGTCTGCTCAGCTTAGACGTTGGTCCCAGCGTCTCACCCAGTCTAACAGTGTGCAGAGGATTACTGCTGCTCCTCCAGGCTCTGCTATTGTGGCCAGTACTGGTTAGCGGCGAGCAGAATTGTCTTTAGGACAAAGTCCTTGTTTTCCCCTTCTGAGCATGCCCAGAGTGAGATCTCTCATTGGAGATCAGGGGTCACATGCTCAGGTACTGCCGCAGCTCCTATTGGTCCGCCAGGAAGGTCCTGTGATTACTGGTGTTCTGGAACACGTTTCATTGGTCCTTGTTTCTGGCAGGTCCTGTAGCTGTTACTATAAAAGGTAGCATGGCTGGGCCGCCATGCGCTAGTATCAATCGTCATATGCTTTGTGCCAGTGTGGTCATGCGTGTGTGTGGTTAGGGCCCGGCTGAAATAAGCCCCTAGAATACCGACTTAATCGGTGAAGAGTTTGGTATGCTAGCTGGTCAGGGTCGGTGTCCTAGATGCCCTAGATTACCGGCATAACCGGTGAGGAGTTTGATTGCCGTATTCAGGGTCTGGCGTTCAGACGCCATAGATTGCGGGTGTCTCCTGCGAGGACATTAGCGCATGATCACGTTCTATGTTCGCTTAGCAGTCAACTGTGTACCTGGGTGCCTGACCGGACACAGAAGTTTGTCTCAGCGGCTCTGTGAAGTAACAGGGTTCGCTTTCAACGCTAGACAGTGCCCTAGCGTGTTTATTTTGCGACTCAGTGGTGTTAAGTGAGTTCGCACACATCGCCATATAGCGCTGCGGCACTCCTTCTAGCGGCTCTGTGGAATAACAGAGTTTGCACATATTGCCACAGCACGTTACAGCATTTATTTTGGCGACTCTGCGGGATAACAGAGTTCGCTTCTTGCACCATTTTACTAGCAGCAGGCTCCGCCTGCACGGTGGACCCCGGGCTGCGAACGCACCTCTTTGCATCATATATTTGGTGCGTTCCGCAGACCCTAACATAATACTAGCGCCAGGGTCTGGCTAGTCTACCGCAGTACATCCTGCAGCTGGAGGGTAGGTTGGCGGCTCTTGAGCGAACAACCTCAGCTGTGGATGTTACCGCAGTCGGTGTTCAGGCTGCTAGCGTGGCTGCAGCCAGTTTGTCCTCTTCCACCTCTGCCCCTACATTATCCCACCTCCCGCTTCCTGACAAGTTTGCCGGTGACAGCAAGCAATGTCGGGGATTCGTGAGTCAGTGCTCTATACAGCTCGAGCTTCTGGCTGCACGTTACCCCACGGATCGGGCACAAGTGGGTTTTGTACTGTCTCTACTCCCGGGCAGAGCGTTGGAGTTGGCAACGCCGCTGTGGGAGCGCGACGATCGTGTGGTGTGAAGTGCTCCTCGTTTCCTGGAGGCTCTTAAAAAGGTCTTTTTAGGACCTCAGGTCACCCACGATATGGCGCTACAACTGCTGGCATTGGCACAGGGTTCGACTTTGGTCAGTCAGTTTTCCGTCCAGTTTCGGACTCTGGCCTCAGAGCTAGACTGGTCGGATAAAGTTCTCATTCCAGTCTACTGGCGAGGACTGGCTGACCATGTTAAAGACACTTTGGCTACCAGGGAGATTCCCACCACACTGGAGAAGCTTATCTCCATATCTACCCGCATCGACCTCCATTTTCACGAGCGGAGGTTGGAGCGGGCCCAGTGTAGGCAGAGGATTCAGTTGGCTCCCACCTTTGCCAAACCTCTCGAATCCTCCGATCTGGCGTCCGAACCCCAAAAGGCCACAGAGGTTCCTCGTGCAGCACCTAAGTCTCGGACCGTCCGAGTATCCGTGATCTGTAACCTTTGTCAGCAGACAGGACACTATGCCAACAAATGTCCACAGTGATCGGGGAAGCGATCGCGTCTAGTGGCCCTGGGAGGAGGTTCACTAGAGACAGCGGCATTTTCCTCCAAGATGACATTTAAAGGGACAGTCACTGTAGACTCTTCCACACTTACAGTCGAGCTTTGCGTGGACTCAGGAGCAGAGGGGAACTTCATGTCCTCTAACTTTGCTCGTCATCACGCAATACCTCTGGTGGCGCTTGACAAATCAGTGACTGTCCGGGTAGTGAATGGGTCGACATTGCCCTCACAAATAACACACCAGACTGTTCCTCTTGCATTGTCTGTATCCCCTTCCCATCAGGAGCTTATTTCCCTACTTGTCCTTCCCGAGGGAATAGACGAGATCCTACTAGGTTTACCTTGGCTCCGTTTCCACTCCCCACATATAGAGTGGACTTCGGGTAGGATACTGGGTTGGAGTGATGCATGTAGAGGCAGATGTGTCAGGAGTTGCGTTCAGGTTACCACTACTGAGTTACCGGCAGATCTTACTCCACTTCCCAAGTGCTATTGGTCATATGCAGACGTGTTCTCCAAGAAGGCTGGGGAGACTCTTCCGCCTCATCGCCCCTATGACTGTCCTATCGACCTCTTGCCTGGCGCAGAACTTCCTCGGGGAAGGGTCTATACCCTCTCTCTTCCTGAGACAGAGGCCATGTCGCAATATATTCAGGAGAACCTAGCAAGAGGGTTCATTAGGAAGTCAGTGTCACCGGCAGGGGCGGGATTCTTCTTCGTGCAGAAGAAGAACGGAGAATTACGTCCGTGTATTGATTACAGGGGTCTTAACGCCATCACCGTTAAGACCAAGTACCCGTTGCCCCTGATTTCTGAGCTCTTTGATAGGCTTCGGGGAGCAAGGGTATTCACTAAACTAGATCTGCGCGGTGCTTATAACCTGATTCGCATCCGTGAGGGGGACGAATGGAAGACGGCTTTTAATACCAGGGATGGGCATTACGAATATCTGGTGATGTCCTTTGGGCTCTGTAATGCTCCAGCCATTTTCCAAGACTTTGTCAATGACATCTTCCGGGATTTGCTCTCCACCTCGGTCGTAGTCTATCTGGATGATATACTCATCTTCTCTCCAAATATTGACTCCCACCGGAGAAATGTCTGCAGAGTCTTCAACCTCTTACGGGCAAATTCCCTTTATGCTAAGTTAGAGAAATGTATGTTTGAGCTGAAGTCTTTACCTTTCCTTGGTTATATCATCTCAACCCAGGGATTGGCTATGGATCCGGCCAAATTACAGGCTGTGATGGACTGGCAAGAACCCCACTCTCTTAAAGCGGTGCAGCGCTTTATGGGGTTCATTAATTACTATCGCCAGTTCATTCCTCATTTCTCTACCTTGGTAGCTCCCTTGGTAGCTCTCACCAAGAAGGGAGCAAATCCCAAATTGTGGTCGGAGGAGGTCTCCAAGGCTTTCACTTCTATTAAGTCTCATTTTGCTTGCGCTCCCATCCTACATCGCCCCGATGTTGATAAGCCATTTTTATTGGAGGTGGATGCCTCATCCATTGGTGCTGGAGCAGTCCTCTTCCAAAAGGATGCTCAAGGTCGGAAGCATCCTTGCTTCTTCTTCTCTAAGACCTTCACATCAGCGGAGAGGAATTATTCCATCGGGGATAGGGAGTTGCTAGCCATGAAGTTGGCCTTCTCTGAGTGGAGACATCTGTTGGAGGGGGCCCGCTTTCCCTTCCAAGTCTTCACTGACCACAAAAATTTGGTGTATCTTCAGACAGCCCAGCGGCTAAACTCTCGCCAGGCCAGATGGTCCTTGTTCTTCTCCTGGTTTCATTTCACACTCCATTTCCTCTCGGAGAGAAGAACATTCGTGCCGACGCTCTCTCTCGCTCTGTGGTGTCCTCTGAGGAGGAGGTGGAGGAGCCTCAGCTTATTGTCCCCACAGAGAGCCTGAGAACAGTGGCCCTGGTTTCGCTAGAGTCTGTGCCCCCGGGCAAGACTTTTGTGCCTACCAATTTGCGACCGGAGGTACTCTCTTGGGCACATTCGTCCAGGGTGGGTGGACACTTTGGGGCAAAGAGGACATCTGAATTGCTGGCGAGGACATACTGGTGGCCGCATATGGTCCGTGACGTTGGGGACTACGTTCGGGCGTGTGTCTCCTGCGCCAAGAATAAGTCTCCACGACAACGGCCAGCTGGGTTACTTTACCCTTTGCCGGTGGCAGACAGGCCCTGGGAGATGGTTGGGATGGACTTTGTGGTGGGCTTGCCCAAGTCTCGGGGTTGCACCATCATTTGGGTAATCACCGACCATTTTTCCAAAATGGTGCATCTGGTGCTGCTACCTTCTGCATGGGCTCTGGCAGCGTTGTTCGTTAGGCACATCTTCCGTCTACACGGCATGCCAGACAAAATTGTCAGTGACCGAGGTCCCCAGTTTGCGTCTCGGTTCTGGAGAGAGCTTTGTCGTCTACTCAGTATTGAGTTAAATCTCTCTTCAGCGTACCATCCTGAGACGAATGGGTTGGTAGAGAGGGCCAACCAGACCTTGGTCACCTATCTACGACATTTTGTCTCAGCCAGGCAGGATGACTGGGCATCCTTTCTACCATGGGCTGAATTTGCACTAAACAACGCTGTGTCTGACTCCACCGGACAGACTCCATTCCTCCTAAACTACGGTCAGCATCCGCGGTTTCCAGTGCCCATGCCCGTGTCTTCCGCCGACTCCAGGGTGGCAAACTGGGCTGTGGAGGCACGGGACATTTGGGACCGTACCCAGGATTCCATTCAGGCATCCAAGGAGAGGATGAGGTCCTCCGCCGACGCACATCGGCGCCCCGCTCCAACATTTGCTCCTGGGGACTTGGTGTGGCTCTCTGCCCGTAACATTAGGCTGTGAGTTGAGTCCACTAAGTTGGCACCCCGCTACCTGGGTCCTTTCAAGGTCCTCGAGCAGGTTAACCCTGTGGTATACCGTTTGGCTCTTCCACCACGCCTGGGTATCTCCGACACCTTTCAAGTATCCCTCCTGAAACCTGTGCTCATGTCCCGGTTTTCTGAGTCATCTGCCGGGACATCGGGTTCGTCTACGGACGACCATCAGGTGAACGCCATCGTAGGGTGTAAGGTGGTACAGGGCAAAAAGTTTTATTTGGTGGACTGGAGGGGCTATGGGCCTGAGGATAGGTCTTGGGAGCCTGTTCATGCTCCGCAGCTCATTGCTGCCTTTGAGCGCAGCGAGGCCCAGAGAAGGGGGGGCCCTAGGAGGGAGGGTAATGTTGGGGTTCGAGTTCCCGCTGCTGCACAGGGGGAGTCTCGAACCAGTCCCGCTGCGGTCCCCCATTCATTTCCGTCCGCAGTGGAGCCTGCTCAGCTTAGACGTCGGTCCCAGCATCTCGCCCAGTCTAAAAGTGTGCAGAGGATTACTGCTGCTCCTCCAGGCTCTGCTATTGTGGCCAGTACTGGTTAGCGGCGAGCAGATGTCTTTAGGACAAAGTCCTTATTTTCCCCTTCTGAGCATGCCCAGAGTGAGATCTCTCATTGGAGATCAGGGGTAACATGCTCAGGTACTGCAGCAGCTCCTATTGGTCCGCCAGGAAGGTCCTGTGACTACTGGTGTTCTGGAACAAGTTTCATTGGTCCTTGTTAAGCCCCTAGAATACTGACTTAATCGATGAGGAGTTTGGTATGCTAGCTGGTCAGGGTCAGTGTCCTAGATGCCCTAGATTACCGGCATAACCGGTGAGGAGTTTGATTGCCGTATTCAGGGTCTGGCGTTCAGACGCCATAGATTGCGGGTGTCTCCCTGCGAGGACATTAGCGCATGATCACGTTCTATGTTCGCTTAGCAGTCAACTGTGTACCTGGGTGCCTGACAGGACACAGAAGTTTGTCTCAGCGGCTCTGTGACATAACAGGATTCGCTTTCAACGCTAGACAGCGCCCTAGCGTGTTTATTTTGCGACTCAGTGGTGTTAAGTGAGTTCGCACACATCGCCATATAGCACTGCGGCACTCCTTCTAGCGGCTCTGTGGAATAACAGAGTTTGCACATATTGCGACAGCGCGTTACGGCGTTTATTTTGGCGACTCTGCGGGATAACAGAGTTCGCTTTTTGCGCCATCTTACTAGCACCTCTTTACATCATATATTTGGTGCGTTCCGCAGACCCTAACAATGAGTTGAGGCGGTATGCCAGTCTGAACAAGTGCATTTTTAGGGCACTCTTAAAACTGTGGGATTGGGGATTAATCGTATTAACCTGGGTAGTGCATTCCAAAGAATTGGCGCAGCACGTGAAAAGTCACGGGAGTGGGAGGTTCTGATTATTGAGGATGCTAACCTCAGGACATTAGCAGAACGGAGGGCACGGGTAGGATGGTAGGCTGAGACAAGGGAGGAGATGTAGGGTGGTTCTGAGCCATGGAGTGCTTTGTGAGTGAGGGTAATAAGTTTGTACTGGATTCTGTAGTGGATGGGTAACCAGTGTAATGACTGGCACAAGGTAGAGGCATCGGTATAACGATTGTTGAGGAATATGATCCTGGCTGCAGCATTCAAGACAGATTGGAGAGGGGAGAGTTTGGTAAGAGGGAGACCGAGTTACAATAGTCCAGACGAGAATGAATCAGTAACAGTAAGAAACAGTAAGAGTTTTTGCAGAGTCGAAAGTAAGAAAAGGTCGAATTCTAGAGATGTTTTTGAGGTGGAGATAACAAGAACGAGCCAGTGATCGGATGAGGGGGTGAATGAAAGCTTGGAGTCAAGTATGACCCCAAGACAGCGGGCATGTTGCTGGGGAGTAATGGTGGAACCACACACGGAGATGGCAATGTCAGACAAAGGTAGGTTAGTAGAGGCAGGAAACACGAGGAGTTCCGTTTTTGACAGGTTCAGTTTCAGATAGAGGGAGGACATGATGTTAGAGACAGCGGTAAGACAATCACTGGTGTTTTCTAAAAAGGCAGGCGTGATAACGGGTGAAGAAGTGTATAATTGGGTGTCATCAACATAGAGATGGTACTGGAAACCAAATCTACTGATTGTTTGTCCAATAGGGGCAGTATACAAGAGAAGAGGAGGGGGCCTAGGACTGATCCTTGAGGAACCCCAACAGTAAGGGGAAAATGAGAGGAGGAGGAACCAGCAAAAGATACAGTGAAGGAACGGTCAGAGAGATAGGAGGAGAACCAGGAGAGAATTGAGTCCTTGAGGCCGATGGAGCGAAGCATAGTGAGGAGGAGCTGATGATCCACAGTGTCGAATGCTGCGGAGAGATCCAAGAGAATTAGCATGGAGTAGTGACCATTAGATTTAGCTGTTAGAAGATCATTAGAGACTTTAGTGAGGGCAGTTTCAGTAGAGTGTAAAGAGCAGAAACCAGATTGAAGAGGGTCGAAAAGAGAGTTATCTGAGAGATAGCGAATAAGATAAGTGTGGACCAGGCGTTCCAGGAGTTTAGAGATGAAGGAAGATTAGAGACAGGTCTATAGTTAGCGGCACAGTTTTGGTCGAGGGATGATTTTTTAAGTAATGGATGTACGATGGCATGTTTAAATGAGGAGGGAAAGATACCGGAAGAGAGAGAGAGGTTGAATATTTTTGTTAGGTGAGAGGTGACAGCAGGGGAAAGGGACTGGAGGAGATGTGACGGAATGGGGTCACTGAACTTTTGTGATGTTCTGTTTCAATATGATGTAGTCCACCTTGATAACATCTTAATCTTCTCCAAGACCTGCATTCACACCGTTTTCATATCCTTTGATGAGGCTGTGCCAAAATTACTTTTATGACACACATTAAAAATGTCTCTTTGAACGGCATGAATTGCTGTTTCTCAGATAAATAATCCCTTCAGGAGGTCTGTGTATGGACCCACAGGAGGTGTCTGCTATTCTGGATCAGCCACACACTTTGGCTTTAAAGCCTTACAAAGGCACATTGGCTTAACTGTAAGGTCCACAGGGCAGTATTCATTGGCGAGGGACTGCTGTTCTGTAAGATGCCCAAGCGAGGTAGTCGTAGGCGAGCTATGGTCCCCACTCGCTCTGGCATCCTATGGACAAGGAATGTCTCAGTCCTGGTTGTTAGGATTTGGTAACTGAGGAGGACAGGAGCAAAACAGCAAGGAAGCCGAACACCTGAGAGGTTGTAAACGAATGGGTTGCAGATCCCTAAACTAACCGCACAACTAGAAGCAGCCGTGGAGCGTACCTATGGTGGTCCTAGACGCCTCGGCACAGCCGGAGAGCTAGCTACACCTAAAGATAGAAACAGGAAAGCTAACTGCCCCAGAGTAGAGCCCCAAAGGAATAGGCAGCCCCCAAACATATAATGGCTGTTAGACAAGACGAAACACAAACGCAGGCAGAAAATAGAGTGAGCAAACGCTGGGGCCAAACGCTGTCTAAATAGGAAAGGACAGGACAGAATACTATCTGCAACCCAGCAAAACCCTAGCAAAACTTCCAACACTTCTGATTACAAAAATACTGAGATCACACGATCTCGCCACCCACTAAATCAGATCTCAGTGTGAACAAGGCTAACCCGCAGCCACTCAAAAAGCAGGGAAAGAGCAATTGAACAAATAACAGTGGCTACTGAAAAACAGAGAGTAGCACAGGCCCCAGGATGGGACCAGGCTAACCTCCACAAAGGTGCAGACAAAAACGGAAATAGCAAACAGAAGAGAAACAAGCAGAAAATATCTTATCTGAAAGTAGCAAACGAAGGCAAGACACCAGCAGACTTCCAAATGAACCAGGAAACAACAATTGATCACTGGCAAGGATCATGGGAAGGCAGCTCCCTTATATCAGCCCAGTCAGTGACTCCTGATTGCCAATCGTCGCTGGCAGGGGAGGAGGCCCTGTCATTCGATACAGCTTCAGTACCGTCAGCAACCACCAGAGGGAGCCTCAGCTCAGAAATTGTCTCCAACACGTTCACAACACCTGGTGTGCTGCTGTGTATGTGGTGCTTCCCACTTACTTGTGGCCTCTTCTGGAGTCCAGGAATCCTTCTTCTGGAACCATGACAAACAGTCCAGGAGACAAGTGGTTCATAAAAACCAAACTTTTACTGAGAGAATGGCAGTCTGTACAATATTTACAAGCAGGTTTAAATATAAGGCCCAATGGGTTAACATCTTTCCCACAGGTACTGGATTTAACTTCACCCTGGTTCTCGGGAAAGGTGGCATATCCCCTTTTCTTGCTTTCCTAGCTGTCATGATCCAGACCGGGTTTTGAGTCCTGTCTTTCCTTGTTCCCGGTCTGGTCATTTCAGGGGTTAACTTTTCTCAGCCTCAGTCTGGTCTCAGGTTTGCTATTTAGCTCCGCTGCATCTTGCAGGCAGTGTCAGCTATAGTCCTGCCTTCGGCTCTGGTATATCCTGATTTGCCCTGCTGTGATCCCTGACTTGTCCAGTGTCTGTTTATTCCCTCTGTCCTGACTCAGTGTTTCCCTGTACATTTGTTGACTCCTTGATTTTGACTTGACTTGCATTCAGACCTGCTTCTGTCTTCTGTCTTTGGCTTATCTGCTTCCGACCGTTGCTGACCCCCTGGCTTGTTTCTGATCATGTGTACTGCTGTGACCTCTGGTACTTCTGCTCCTGACTGTTTCTGACTCTGCTTGTCTGACCACTCTTTCGCCACCTGGTGGCGCTTGTGCTACTGCTCAGTGTTGCTACGCTGTGTGTGCAACCTTTCTTCCCTTACCAGCACCCTCTGGTTGAGGTTGCACTAAACTACACTGCAGTAGCCTGACACTAGCCCTTGGGGATCTTCCTCACCTCTATCAGCATTTGTGGATTGCGCCCCATGTAGTCTGAGTCCATCTTTCTATATAGCTTCACAAGCTGTGTGTGCCTCTGGCCCCTATGTCCATCTTGAGGTTGCCCTTGGCCTTTAGACAGAATCACATGGAAGGTATTTACGGCAATCTACTGTCCCGAATATTGAGCTTAAGTTCCCAACAGCTCTCCTGGTAATAAAATTTAACTTCACACCAAAACCATATATTTGAAGACTTGCTGCAGGAAGCTGGCTCCAATGTCTAAATATGTGAGCAAATAAATAATTTCCATTTGAAACTGCTTTCTGCTATAACAATTCCCAGTGCTTTTCATGTGTCATTTCTTCGTTCTTTGGTTCTCAATAAATTCTCCTCTTTTCTAAAGTCAGCTCCTGCTTCTGTTACTGATCCTTCCTGACATGTAGGATGAGATCAACCAAATTCTGCACTGCAAGAAGTCTGTGGAAATGCATTCTACTTGATTGTCAGTCCTATAGAAAGATGTTGGGTTCTAATGATTCAATTTTAATGAAGAAGTTTAGCCTCTTAAGAACTTGCCCATTTTGGGACTTTGGGGAAAAGCAATTTTTTATTCACTCATTCAAGGGGCTGTAATACTTTTATTTCTTCATTGATGTAGCTGAATGAGTGCTTCTTTTTCAAGTAGGAAAGATGTGTATCTTCGTACCGTGTTAGCCAGTATCCAGTTTTAGAGTAGTCTCGAAAGCTTGAAATTTGTTACCATCTTTTCAGTTAGCCATTAAAAGGTATCAACCACTGAGGACTCTCAAGTCTAAATATTTTTCTTTTTTCAAGATGAGTTATATTTGTCAGTGTCAGCATTTTTGAGTACACATAACTTATTATGAATCTTTTATTAACACTTTATGGGGAAAAATAGAAAACATAAACAGTAGTTCTGCTGATGTTTTTTATGCTTTAGATTTTCCACTCTCCAGGTGCTACAAAATAATGTCCTAAGTGTATTAATAATAATAATAATTTTATTTCTATAGCACCAACATATTCCGCAGCGCTTTACATTATAGAGGGGACTTGTACAGATAATAGACATTACAGCATAACAATAAATACAGATCAAAGTAGATACCAAGAGGAATGAGGGCCCTGCTCGCAAGCTTACAATCTATGAGGAAAAAGGGGAGACACGAAAGGTAGATGGTAACAATTGCTTTCATTGTTCGGACCAGCCATAGTGTATGAATCGGGTGTTCCTGTAATGCTGCGTAAACCCGTTAACAGCCAAAGTATGTAACAGTACAGACACAGAGGGCTATTAAATGCATAAAGCACGTGAGTACATGATGCGAGGAACGTGATTATGGTAAAAAAATTTTGAATGGGCCACACAGGGATAGTTAGGTTAATGAGTTGAGGCGGTAGACCAGTCTGAACAAATGTGTTTTTAGGGCATGCTTAAATCTGCGGTGATTAATTGTATTAACCTGGGTAGTGCATTCCAAAGAATTGGCGCAGCACGTGAGAAGTCTTGGAGACGGGAGTGGGAGGTTCTGATTAATGAGGGTGTTAACCTCAAATCATTAGCAGAACGGAGGGCATGGGTAGGTGGTAGGCTGAGACAAGGGGAGAAGATGAGATGTAGGGTGGTGCTGAGCCATGGAGTGCTTTGTGGGTGAGGGTAATAAGTTTGAATTGGATTCTGGAGTGGATGGGTAACCAGTGTAATGACTGGCACAAGGTAGAGGCATCGGTATAACGAATGGTGAGGAATATGATCCTGGCTGCAGCATTCAAGACAGATTGGAGAGGGGAGAGTGTATTCTCTGGGTCAGCATGATTATAGCATGATTGTAGTGATAACTAGTGTTGAGCGATACTTTCCGATATTGGGAAATATTGGATCGGATTGGATCGGACCGATACTCAAAAAGTATCAGATATCGCCGATTCCGATACCGGAAACCAATGCAAGTCAATGGGACAGAAATATCGGAATTAAAATAAACCCTTTCTTTCCTTGTAGGTTGATTGTACATGAAGGAAAACAACTAAGAATAATGTAGAATGTATTGGGGGAGGTAGAGGAGACATTAAAGGCATAGAGGTTTAGCCCAATCAAATGGAATAGCAGGAATAATTTAAGACGTTCGGAGTTACAAAGAAATTGACTATGTTGTTAACCTTTTTTCTATTTTGGCACATATGTATGTTTCACTACTTCCATGCTCTTCACCTTCTTTTTTACTTCTTCCCCTTATTTATCTTCTTCTTCTTCACCTTCTTCCTCTTATTCTTTTTTTTACATTTTTCATATTCTTCTTCTTCAACTATTATTCTTCTTCATATTCTACTTCTTCATCTTCTTCCTATTCATCTTCTTCATCATATTCTTATTTGTGACAGGCATTCCTGTAGTTGTTATCTCTAAAAGATCGAAGATTTCACCTTCCGTTCTTGCTGTCACAAAATATTTACAACAGTATTTGTCCGCGTTCAGTTTGGCCTGCAGCAGCAGGCATTTTCCAGGGGCACCACGAGGAGGAACGGACTCACCCCCATACACTGCTTAGTCTTCTTCTGCTTATAATTTGGAGCATATCTTTTGCTCTGATTTTTTGTCTTATGCTTAATGTTCTTCTGCTTTTTGTTCTTCTGCTTTTTGTTCTTCTGCTTCATGGTCTTCTGTCTCTTGTTCTGTATCTTGCTGGTTGTCTTCATGTTCTTTGTCCTCTTGGTCATCTTCTTCTGGGTAATCTTTTTGGTCTTCTTTGGGGTGTTGTTCAGGCTCGTCGTCTTCATGGTCGCCGTCCTTGGGGTCGTCGTCTTCTTCGGGGTGGTCTTCAGGGTCGTCGTCTTCAGGGTCATCGTCTTCGGGGTCGTCGTCTTCTTCGGTGTGGTCTTCAGGGTTGTCATCTTCAGGGTCATCGTCAGAGAGATCCAAAGTGATTACCAAAATCCATTTCAAAAATCTTCAACTGTATGAAATGTAGCAACAGGTACAAGAAGGCTGAGTAACAGCCGAGAACCAGCTGACTGTCCTGGAACCCAGATGGGTAGTAGAAGGAACAAGAGCCAATGGCACTACCGAGGACCAGCTGACGGTACTGGGACACGGTTACTAAGCAGGAGGTACCTGTGCTAGAAAGCACTACCAAGGACCAGCAGACGTTGCTGGAACTCGTATACTGAGATGGAGGCACCTAGGCCAAAGGCACCGCCGAGAACCAGCTGACGGTACTGGAACCCGGATGGGTAGCATAAGGTACAAGAGCCAATGGAACTAACGAGGACCAGCTGACTGTGCTGGAACCCGGAGGGGCAGCAGAAGGAACAGAGCCAATGGCAGTACCGAGGACCAGCTGACGGTACTGGAACACGGTTACTAAGCAGCAGGTACCTGTGCTAGAAAGCACTGCCAAGGACCAGCAGACGTTGCTGGAACTCGGATACCGAGATGGAGGCACCTAGGCCAAAGGCACTGCTGAGAACCAGCTGACGGTACTGGAACCTGGATGGGTAGCATAAGGCACAAGACCCAATGGAACTAACGATGACTAGCTGACTGTGCTGGAACCCGGAGGGGCAGCAGAAGGATCAGAGCCAATGGCAGTACCCAAGACCAGCTGACAGTACTGGAACACGGTTACTAAGCAGGAGGTACCTGTGCTAGAAAGCACTACCAAGGACCAGCAGACGTTGCTGGAACTCGGATACCGAGATGGAGGCACCTAGGTCAAAGGCACTGCCGAGAACGAGCTGACGTTACTGGAACCCAGATGGGTTTTCAGAAGGTACCCATGAAAAATAAGGTTGCAAGGCTGCGAGCCGGCCGCAGTTACCAAATCCCACAGTCCTACAGGGGGTGCTTGTCCTATTGGCACTACGGAAACAGCCTTTAATTCCATATCCCGCAGCCCACATAGGAAGCACCTAAACTGCAGGCACCACAGAGTCGGCTAACCCGACCGCAACACGACAGGACAACGTATTGGAGAAAAGTGACATTGACACTGCCCGGAGCTGGCGTGCTGTAACCTGGCTGGGCAGGAGGGAGTACCCGCGCCAAAGACACTTCTGAGCAGCAACTGGCGATGTTGGAGCCCAGGGATGAGAGTAGAAACAGAGTGGAGGCAGAGGCCTAATTGGAACAAGTTTAAAATCTGTACTTGTGTGAGTTATGGACGGAGCAGGAGACATTGCCGGCTACACAGCTGTGGATCAGCTGACTTTACTGAACCCCAATAACACAGGAACATATGTTGACTGTGCAGACGGCACTTCCGAGCAGCAACTGGCAGTGTTGGAGCCCAGGGATGAGAGTAGAAACAGAGTGGAGGCAGAGGCCTAATTGGAACAAGTTTAAAATCTGTACTTGTGTGAGTGTGGACAGAGCAGGAAAACTTGCCGGATACACAGTTGGGGATCAGCTGACATTACTGTACCCCAATAACACAGGAGCATATGTTGACTGTGCAGACGGCACTTCCGAGCAGCAACTGACAGTGTTGGAGCCCAGGGATGAGAGTAGAAACAGAGTGGAGGCAGAGGCCTAATTGGAACAGGTTTAAAATCTGTACTTGAGTGAGTTATGGACAGAGCAGGAGACATTGCCGGCTACACAGCTGGGGATCAGCTGACTTTACTGAACCCCATTAACACAGGAGCATATGTTGACTGTGCAGACGGCACTTCTGAGCAGCAACTGGCAGTGTTGGAGCTCAGGGATGAGAGTAGAAACAGAGTGGAGGCAGAGGCATAATTGGAACAAGTTTAAAATCTGTACTTGTGTGAGTGTGGACAGAGCAGGAAAACTTGCCGGATACACAGCTGGGGATCAGCTGACATTACTGAACCCCAATAACACAGGAGCATATGTTGACTGTGCAGACGGCACTTCTGAGCAGCAACTGGCGGTGTTGGAGCCCAGGGTCAGTCAGGGTGTAGGCTGAGGCCTAATTGGAGCAAGTATTTTATGTGATGTAACTTGAATTTGGAGGGAGCAGGACTTATTGCCGGACACACAGCAGGGGATCAGCAGGCGTTACTGAACCCCACTACCACAGGAGCAAGTGTTTTTCTCTGTGCGTACAGCACTTCTGAGCAGCAACTGGCGGTGTTGGAGCCCAGGGTCAGTCAGGGTGTAGGCTGAGGCCTAATGTGAGCAAGTTTCAAATCTGATGTGTTTTGAAATTGGATGGAGCAGGACAGATTGCCGGACACACAGCAGGGGAGCAGCTGGCGTTACTGAACCCCACTAACACAGGAGCTAGTGTTTTTCTCTGTGCATACAGCACTTCTGAGCAGCAACTGGCGGTGTTGCAACCCAGGGTCAGTCAGGGTGTAGGCTGAGGCCTAATGTGAGCAAGTTTCAAATCTGATGTGTTTTGAAATTGGATGGAGCATGACAGATTGCCGGACACACAGCAGGGGAGCAGCTGGCGTTACTGAACCCCACTAACACAGGAGCTAGTGTTTTTCTGTGTGCATACAGCACTTCTGAGCAGCAACTGGCGGTGTTGGAGCCCAGGGTCAATCAGGGTGTAGGCTGAGGCCTAATTGGAGCAAGTATTTTATGTGATGTAACTTGAATTTGGAGGGAGCAGGACTTATTGCCGGACACACAGCAGGTGATCAGCAGGTGTTACTGAACCCCACTAACACAGGAGTTAGTGTTTTTCTCTGTGCATACAGCACTTCTGAGCAGCAACTGGCGGTGTTGAAGCCCAGGATCAATCAGGGTGTAGAAATCACATATAGAGTAGTTGCCTAGTTCAGTGGCACTTCAAAATGTATATAATCCAAACAAGAGAAACATAAGCTTTTCTACCATAAAATGATGCATTTTATTCCAAAACATTTAAATATAGACATTTAAAATATAAGCGCATATATGCACATGGCGACAACAAATGCAACCAAAAAAGTCAACATAGGGTATAGGGGTTGAAATGAATGCATACAAGTACATTTCATAATCCATTAATGCTGCCTAAGGAACGGTATGTACACCTGTAATATAGTGCAGACAATGTATGTAGGACTAGTCATCATCATCATTATAACTTATATGTGACAGTAAAAAATACACTCATTGAGGACAACTCTTAGTTCACACCCCATATAGCGACTGATGGCGAATGGCGATATAATACTCTACCTCAATAAATAGGCACGCCTCACGCTCGTTTCGCTTGTAGCTTGTTGAAGAGGGAAGTGCGTGTATGCTTGCGCATCTGTTTTGCCGCCCAGACTAGTTTCCTGCTGTGACGCGTCAGGTAGGGGAGCTGCTGGGCGTCATATGACGCTGACTTGCAGTGACGTTGCGCAGCGTTCGTCAGCGGTAGTGCCGCTATAAAGCCGCCATCATGACTGATTCCCTCTATAAACATGCACCTATGAGCAACCATACACGCACTTCCCCTCTTGAAGAAGCTACAAGCAAAACGCGCGTGAGGGGTGCCGCAGCCTGTATTGAGGTACAGTATTATATCGCCATTCGCCATCAGTTGCTATGCACTCTGATACCTAGCTAGCATATACCTTTTCTATCCGTTGGCTTTGTTTCACCTGTACTTGCAGGTATACACTGCTATTTTCACTATGCACGATGCACTTTTTCTAGGTTATGCATGATTATTGCGCCTTATTATCAGGATTAGATGCTGGACCTTTAATATATGGGGGGTGAACTAAGAGTTGTCCTCAATGAGTGTATTTTTTACTGTCACATATAAGTAATGATGAAGATGACTAGTCCTACATCAATTGTCTGCACTATATTACAGGTGTACATACCTGTTATGTTAGATATCTGAGGAGGACAGGAACAACAGCCGGGCAGCCGAACACCTGAGATGTTGGTAACTAATGGGTTGCAGATTCCTAAACTAACCACACAACTAGAGGTAGCCGTGGAGCGTTCCTACGTTGATCCTAGACGCCTCGTCACAGCCTGAGAGATAACTACACCTAAAGGCAGAAAGATGAAAGCTATCTGCCCGGAGCAGATCCCCAAAGAAAATAGGAAGCCCCCAAACATGTAATGGCGGTTAGACAAGAAGAAAGCACGGACACAGACAGAAAATAGAATGAGCAAATGCTGGGGCCACAAGCTGACTAAATAGGATAGGACAGGAGAGATTATTTTCTGCAACCCAGAAAACCCTACAAAATCCAACAATTCTGATTACAAAAATAATGAGATCACACAATCTCACCACCCACTAAATCAGATCTCAGTGTGAACAAAACCAAGCCGCAGCTGCTGAAAAAGCAGGAAAAAGCAAATGAAAAATCAACAGTGGCTACAGACGAACTATGAGGAGCACAGGCCCCAGGAGGGGACCAGGCTGTCCTCCACAAATGTGCAGAAAACTATGCAAATAGCAAGCACAAAAAGAAAAGCAGAAAATATCTTATCTGAAAGCAGCAGACGCAGGCAAGACACCAGCAAACTTCCAAATGAACCAGGAACCACAATTGAGACCAGAACAATTGATCACCGGCGACCATCATGGGAGGGAACCTCCCTTATATCAGTCCAGTCAGTGATCCCAGATTGCCATTCCTCGCTGGAAGGTTCACTACTGTGTTATGATTTGGTAGCTGAGGAGAGCAGGCAAAAAAGGAAATACACCAGAGCAGTTGGAAACTATGAGATTGCAGTACCCTGACTAACCACCACAACTAGAGGCAGCCGTGGAGCGTTCCTACGTTGGTCCTAGACGCCTCGTCACAGCCTGAGAAACTAACTACACCTAAAGATAGAAAGAGGAAAGCTATCTGCCCCGGAGCAGATCCCCAAAGAACATAGAAAGCCCCCAAACATGTAATGGCGTTAGACAAGAAGAAATACTGACACAGACAGAAAATAGTATGAGCAAACGTTGGGGCCCAAACTTACTAAATAGAAAAGGATAGGAAGGGCACTTACTGCAATCTCAAAAAACCCTGAAAAGCACCAACTCTACTAATTTCAAAAACACCTGAGATCACACGACCTCTACCACCTAAATTAGTTCTCTGGTGTAACCAAAAACAAAACAGCAGCCACTGAAAAAACTGGAAAAAGCAAATGTACAAACATCAGTGGCTGAACTGAACTGAGAGGGCAAAAGCCCCCGAGGGGACCCTGAAGGCCCCCACAGAAGTGCAGGACAAAATGCAAAAATCAAGCACAAAAACAAAAAGAAGAAAATGTCTTATCTGTTAGCAGGAGATTCAGACATGACACAGCAGGCTACCAAGGAAACAGGAATCAAGGATTGAGACCAGAACAATTGATCACCGGCAACCCTGATGGGAAGGCGACTCCCTTATATAAGACCAGTCAGTAACACCTGATTCTCAATCCTCACAATCTTCACTGGACAGTCCAGTACCGTTTGTAACCACCAGAGGGAGCTTCTGCTCAGAACTCATTTCCAGCCTATTCACAACAGTACCCCCCCTTGAGGAGGGGTCACGGAACCCTCATTTGAGCAACCAGGTCGGTCAGGATGAGTTCTATGATACGCACGGATGAGTCTCCTAGCATGGATGTCCGAAGCAAACACCCAAGAATTGTCTTCCTGACCATAACCTCTCCATTTAACCAAATACTGGAGTTTCCGTCTAGAAAAACGAGAATTCAATATTTTCTCAACCACATACTCCAGATTGCCCTCAACCAAAACAGGGTCAGGAGGCACAGTAGTAGGAACCACTGGCTCAACAAACCTCTTCAACAAGGACTTGTGGAACACGTTTTGGATCTTAAATGTCCCTGGAAGAAGCAAACGAAAAGAAACAGGATTAAGAATCTCCATGATCTTATAAGGTCCAATGAACCTAGGCTTAAATTTAGGAGATGCCACTCTCATAGGAATATTTCTTGAGGACAACCAGACCAAGTCCCCCACTTTAAACCGAGGACCATCAGTCCTATGCCGGTTAGTAAACCGCTGGGCCCTCTCCTGAGAGAGGGACAACCTCTCCACTACCTGGTCCCAAATCTGTTGCATACGCTCCACAACAGAGTCAACACCTGGACAGACAGAAGCCTCCGTCTGTCCTGAAGAAAATCGAGGGTGAAACCCAGAATTACAGAAAAATGGAGACATCAAAGTGGCAGAGCTAGCCCTATTATTAAGAGCAAACTCAGCCAAAGGCAAAAAAGAGACCCAGTCAACCTGATCAGCAGACACAAAGCATCTTAGATAAGTCTCCAATGTCTGGTTTGTTCTCTCAGTTTGACCATTGGTCTGAGGATGAAACGCCGAGGAGAAAGACAATTGAACACCAATTTTAGAACAAAAGGTCCTCCAAAATCTGGAAACAAACTGAACTCCTCTGTCAGACACAATGTTCTCAGGAATGCCGTGTAAACGAACCACGTGCTGAAGGAACAAAGGCACCAATTCAGAGGAGGAAGGCAACTTAGGTAATGGCACAAGATGTATCATCTTGGAAAACCTATCACAAATCACCCAGATGACGGTCATTCTCTGAGAAACAGGGAGGTCGGAAATGAAATCCATAGAGATATGGGTCCATGGTCTCTTGGGCACAGGTAATGGCATCAACAAACCACTAGAACGAGAGCAAGGCTTGGAGTGAGAGCAAGTCCCGCAGGACTGCACAAACTCCCTGACATCACGAGACAAGGTAGACCACCAAAAGGACCGACTAACCAAGTCTCTGGTACCAAAAATTCCGGGATGACCGGCCAACGCGGAACAATGAATCTCAGACATTACACTCTTTTTCCACTGGTCCGGGACAAACAATTTCCCAACAGGGCAGCGCTCGGGCTTATCCTCCTGACACCCCTCCAGAGCCAGTCTCAAATTGGGCGAGATGGCGGAAAGAACTACACCCTCTTTCAAAATAACAGAAGGATCAGATAACTCAGGAGAGTCCGCCAGGAAACTCCTCGAGAGGGCATCCGCCTTAACATTTTTAGTGCCAGGAAGAAATGAAACCCAAAATTAAAACGTGTGAAAAACAAGGCCCACCTGGCCTGTCTAGGATTAAGTCGCTTGGCAGATTCCAGATAAACTAGATTCTTATGGTCCGTAAGGACCACCACCTGATGTTTGGCTCCCTCCAGCCAATGTCTCCACTCTTCAAAAGCCCACTTCATGGCTAATAACTCCCGATTACCCACGTCATAATTACGTTCAGTGGGAGAAAATTTTCGAGAGAAAAAGGCACAAGGGTTACTTTTAGAGGTCTCTGGATCTCTTTGGGACAAAACGGCACCTGCCCCAATTTCAGAGGCATCAACCTCCACCTGAAATGGTAGAGAAACATCAGGCTGCCGTAGAACAGGAGCAGAAGTGAATCTCTGCTTAAGTTCCTGAAATGCAGAGACTGCCTCAGGAGGCCAATTCACCACATCAGAACCCTTCTTGGTCAAATCAGTTAATGGTTTAACAATAACAGAGAAATTACCAATAAATTTACGATAAAAATTGGCAAAACCCAAGAATCTTTGAAGAGCCTTTAATGAAGTAGGTTGGACCCAATCACAGATGGCCTGAACTTTGACCGGGTTCATTTCAATAACAGATGGGGACAAAATGAATCCCAGAAATGAGATCCTCTGAACACCAAAAAGACACTTTGATCCCTTCACAAACAGTGCATTCTCTCTCAAAATCTGGAACACAGTCCGAACATGTTTTACATGAGAGTCCCTGTAATGTATGTAGTACAGTTCATATAGCGTCTTGTGCTTGGGTGCGATGAAAACACAGGAGTCACAGGTTTGATATAGAAAAGTCCTGTATTACTTCATACAAGTTGGCAGAAATAGTCACACAGTTTGCAGACACAGAAACAGGAGACACAGCAGGCCAGAGTAATCCAAGTTCAGCAATCACTCTCCAATACAGATTCAGGATCTTCTTCTCTGTTACCGTAAGTCCATGCAAACGTGGGTCTTTCAAAGAGCAGGGTTCAGAGTCCACAAGTGCTTCAGAGTTCCTCAGTAGGAATAGCTGGAGTACAAGGTCCAAGGCTTACAGGAGTCAAGTCACAGGTTCACTGCAGGCTAGATTCTGAAGCACTGATTGCTCAGCTGTGGCTGCTTAAGAAGCAAAGGAGAGAATCAGGGCGGGAACATGCAAGCTGGAAACTCCATTTTGACTGAGGGCAAGATAGCTGCAGCAAGACAGAAAGTAAAATGGCTGACGAACAAACTGAGTTTCAGGAATATATACATAGAACCTTACATTACTCCCCCTTAAGGACAACCTCCGGATGACCTCAGACCAGGCTTGTGTGGGTACCTCTGATGAAACTGACGGAGCAAGCGAGGAGCATTAACGTTATTGACCGGTTCCCATGAGTTGTCCTCCACTGGGTAGCCCTGCCATTTAATCAGATATTGTAACTGATTTCTATACAACCTGGAATCTAAAATCCTTTCCACCACAAATTCTTCCTGACCATCGACTAGCACTGGGTCAGGGCAAGGAGAGGAACGTCCAGGAAACGTATTGGGTGTCGCAGCCTTTAGTAGGGATACATGAAAGACAGGGTGGATTCTGATAGTTCTGGGCAGTTGAAGACGACAAGCAACGGCACTTATAATTTTACTGATTTTATAGGGTCCAATGTACTTATGTCCCAACTTAGACGATGGAATCCTTAACTTAAGATTTCTGGTTGACAGCCAGACCAAGTCTCCTACCTTGAAAGCTGGTGCAGGTTTACGAAATTTATCTGCTGCTTTCTTGTACCTTTCTTGAGCCGATTCCAGATTTTCCTTTAGAAGATCCATATTCTTCTGTAAAGACGTGATTCTTTCAGCCACTGCTGGTAAAGGCGTTTCTATGGGAAATCGTGGTAGAATGTTAGGATGATAACCTAGATTAGAGTAAAAAGGAGACTGTTTAGTGGAGGCACTCTGAGAGTTGTTATACGAGAACTCAGCTAATGGAAGTAGATCCACCCAATCATCCTGTAGGTGGCAGATAAAGCAGCGGAGATACTGCTCCAGGGTTTGATTGGTTCGTTCGGTCTGTCCATTAGTCTGGGGATGAAAAGCAGAAGAAAGGTTTACTTTAATGTCCAATGCTGCACAGAAATTTTGCCAAAACCTAGAAGTGAATTGCACCCCTCGATCCGAAATAACCTCATCCGGTACTCCATGTAAGCGAAACACATCTTTAATCATCAAATCTGATGTCTGTTTTGCAGTGGGTAAGCCGACACAAGGGATAAAATGAGCTGCCTTTGTTAGACGGTCAACCACCACTAGAATGGTGTTCTTCCCCTGAGAGGTTGGTAACTCCACAATGAAGTCCATAGAAATGGATCCCCACGGGCGGGACGGGGTGGGAAGAGGCTGTAACAGACCAGTTGGTGAGGAGCGAGGTGTTTTGCATCTTGCACAGACCTCACATGAAGTGACATAATTCAAAACATCCTTCCTGCAAGTGGGCCACCAAAAGAAACGAGAAAGAAATTCCTGTGTCTTCAGAATTCCTCTATGCCCAGCTATCTTGGAATCGTGAATGAGTTGCAATACTCTTAATCTGACTGTTTCAGGAATATACAGACGTTGTCCCTGAATCCACACACCATTCTTAAAGACAAGACTTACGTCCCTTGGGGGTTGTGCCAAAAAGGAATCCGCATGGTATGCTTCCTTGATGTCCTTAAGTAGGTCTTGATTATGAATTACTCCTAGGAATCTAGAGTCAGGAAGAATAGTCTTAGGAGGAGTAATTGGACGTGTCTCTGCTGAGTAAATCCTAGAGAGTGCATCAGCCGTTCCATTGCGCGATCCTGGTCTATAAGAGATGATAAAATTAAATTGGTTTAAGAAAAGATTCCAGCGAGCCTGGCGAGGAGTCAGGCACTTAGCCGACCTGATAAACTCAAGGTTACGATGGTCTGTCAGGACGACTATTTGCTGTGCAGCTCCCTGAAGAAGGTGTCTCCATTCTTTGAATTCGGCAATAATGGCCAACAACTCTCTATTGCCCACATCGTAGTTCCTCTCAGCCGAAGACAACTGCTGGGAAAAGAAGGCACAGGGATGCAAGACATTCTTCTCACCTGTTCTCTGAGAGAGTATAGCTCCAACGGCACAGTCTGAAGCATCCACCTCTATTATGAAGGCAAGCTCGGGGTTGGGATGTACTAGGATAGGTGCAGTGGTAAATTTATCTTTTAGACGGGAAAATGCTTCCTGGGCTTGGGGAGTCCAGGAAAACCTAGACTCTTTCCGGGTAAGTTGAGTGATAGGTGACACTACCTCAGAGAAAATTTCTAATGAAACGTCTATAGAAGTTGGCAAACCCGATGAAGCGCTGTACCTCCTTCACATTTCTAGGACTTGGCCAATCCTTGATGGCTTGGGTTTTGCTTCCATCCATACTAATTCCTTGTGTAGACAGTACATACCCCAGAAATTGAATTTCGGTCCTATGGAATTCACACTTTTCAAGTTTGATGTAAAGATGATTTTGTCTTAGACGTTCCAAGACCATTCTCACATGTCCATGATGTTCCTCTGTGGAGTTAGAAAAAATTAGAATATCATCCAAATAAATTACCACGAATGTATCTAGGAGATCCCTGAAGATGTCATTCACCAAGTGTTGGAAAGTGGCTGGGGCAGTACTCAGACCAAAAGGCATAACTAGATATTCAAAGTGTCCATAGCGTGACCTGAATGCAGTCTTCCATTCATCCCCAGGTCTAATACGGACTAAGTTATAGGCCCCACGAAGATCTAGTTTAGAAAAAATTTTGGCATGTCGCACTCTCTCCAATAACTCAGGGAATAAAGGCAATGGATAACGGTTTCTAATAGTAACCTTATTGAGTTCCCTATAGTCTACGCATGGTCTCAGAGATCCATCTTTCTTCTTTACAAAGAAGATGGGTGCACCTTCAGGAGATGAAGAGGGGCGTATGAAGCCCTTGGCTAGATTTTCATCTATGTAATCCTTTAAAGCCTTTAGCTCGGGCCCCGCCAGGGGGTAGATCTTACCAAAAGGTATCTCTGCTCCAGGCAATAATTCAATTGGACAATCATATGGACGGTGAGGAGGAAGCTGGTCAGCGTTCTTCTTGTCACATAAATCCACATAGTCCTGGTATACAGCTGGTAGTTCAGGGACTGACATGATTCCTTTAGGAACAGAGCAAGCTGAAACTTTTGGACTCATCTGTTTCTCTGGAAAGTGTAATTCCTTGGTCTCCCAGTTAATGGTAGGATTCTGAGCCTGCAGCCATGGTAGCCCTAGAATAATGGGAAAGTGGGGAGAAGAGATAAGCATAAAGGACAGTTTCTCTTGATGATCTTTACCCATAAGAACCCTCAAAGGCTCTGTTTCCTGATCCACTGGTCCAGAGGTCAGCAGGGAGCCATCCACAGTTTCCATCTGTACTGGAGTAGCCTTCTTCACTGAACGTATTCCCTGTTTCAGAGCAAAGGAGACATCCATAAAATTTCCACTTGCCCCTGAGTCGATCATAGCAGAGCTAGACACCCAAGCTGAGTCAACCCAGAGTTTGATGGAAAGAAAGCAATGAGAATTGTTTTTCTTACAACTCAGCTGGGACACCGCTGAGGAAACTTGAAAAATGGCAGCGTTTACACAGTCAACGTCCTCAGAGGTAACGGAGTTTAAGTCCGAGAAATCAAGATCTGTTGCTGCAGATCTCTCTGGAGCCTGAGGCTCGGACCTGACAGATCCCCTCTCGCAACACTCACAATGAATGAGTGCTGCAGTAGTCTTACGAGAACGGCTGGGGCAGTTTATAATGAAGTGCCCTGACTTACCACAATAGAAACATAGATTCTCCTTAAAACGATGTTCATTGCGTGCATCACTAACCCGTCGTTGTAAAGAGTCTACCTGCATGGGTTCAGGTTCAGGTTCCCGTGTAATCCTACTCAAAGGTTCCTTAGCTGGAGAGGAAGGTAGGAAAAGGTTAGTACGATTGCTTTCGAACCATCTCTCTTGCCTGCGTTCAGTCAGACGAGTATCAATACGGATGCAGTAGTTAATAAAGTCACCTAACGCAGTGGGAGGGTCGGCACGAGCAAGTTCATCCTTAATCAGTGGAGATAACCCCTTTCGAAAAATAGATTTTTTGGCGGAACTGTCCCAGGTGGTATCAAGGGCCCATCTCCTGAAATCCAAGGCATATTCAGCTACCGAGTGCTTACCTTGGCGCAAAGCTAACATGGCTGCTTCAGCTGTTGCACCTCGATTGGGGTCATCAAACACCTGCCCCATGGCTGAAATAAAATCATCAAGGTGATTCAAACAATCATCCTCAGTCTCAATCAGAGGGTTTGCCCACATTAAAGCCTTGTTGGTAAGCAACATAATTATAGTAAGCACCTTAGATCGTTCAGTGGGAAACTGTGAAGCATGTGCAGAAAAAAAAAGATTGCATTGATTAATAAATCCCCTGAATTTCTCACGTTCACCGCCAAAACGAAAAGGGGGCAACTTGGGAATCCCAGCACTCGGGGCTACGGCAGGAGCCTGGACTCGCCCCTCTAGAACCTCAATCCTGGCTCGCAAATCCTGGGTAGTCTGTCCAACCACTTGCAAATTGTGATTATTGAGGTCCTGTAGATTTGTAAAACGGGTCTTTATATTCTGCAAATCTGCAAGGATATTATCAGTCACTCCGCAAAGTTCCTTTATGCGGGCCTCCATTTTCCAGATCTTTTAAGACAGGATTACTGGAAGAAGAGGAGAGAAAAAAAACAATAGTGTTCACCTGTGGCAACACTGCAGAGAGAAAAAAAAATTAAGGGAACTGCTCACCTGGAATGGTTGTGAGAAGTCACAACCACTATCATCACAGAAAGTTTCAACCAGACATCTGATATCCAGAGTTACAGCAGACAAAAAAGAGAAAAGAAAGGAAAAAAAAAAAAAAAAAACAATAGTGTTTACCTGTGGTAGCACTGCAAAAAGAAAAAACTTAAGGGAATTGCTCACCTGGAATGGTTGTGAGAAGTCACAACCACTGTCATCACAGAAAGTACAACCGGACGTCTGATATCCACAGTACAGCAGACACAGCCTTCCAGACCCAGCAGACACTAACGTTTTGGCTTCAGAATCTTGTAATGTATGTAGTACAGTTCATATAGCGTCTTGTGCTTGGGTGCGATGAAAACACAGGAGTCACAGGTTTGATATAGAAAAGTCCTGTATTACTTCATACAAGTTGGCAGAAATAGTCACACAGTTTGCAGACACAGAAACAGGAGACACAGCAGGCCAGAGTAATCCAAGCTCAGCAATCACTCTCCAATACAGATTCAGGATCTTCTTCTCTGTTACCGTAAGTCCATGCAAACGTGGGTCTTTCAAAGAGCAGGGTTCAGAGTCCACAAGTGCTTCAGAGTTCCTCAGTAGGAATAGCTGGAGTACAAGGTCCAAGGCTTACAGGAGTCAAGTCACAGGTTCACTGCAGGCTAGATTCTGAAGCACTGATTGCTCAGCTGTGGCTGCTTAAGAAGCAAAGGAGAGAATCAGGGCGGGAACATGCAAGCTGGAAACTCCATTTTGACTGAGGGCAAGATAGCTGCAGCAAGACAGAAAGTAAAATGGCTGACGAACAAACTGAGTTTCAGGAATATATACATAGAACCTTACAGTCCCAGTCATTGGAAAAAATCAAGATATCATCCAAATAAACAATCAGAAATTTATCCACAAAATCCCTGAAAATGTCATTCATGAAGGACTGGAAGACAGAAGGAGCATTAGTGAGCCCAAAGGGCATCACAAGGTACTCAAAATGCCCTTCAGGGGTATTAAATGCTGTCTTCCATTCATCCCCGTGCTTAATGCGAATAAGGTTGTATGCCCCCTTGAGGTCAAGCTTGGTAAACCAAGTAGCGTTTTTCACTCTGGAAAACAGATCAGAGATCAAGGGTAAAGGATATTGATATTTCACAGTAATATTGTTCAAGAGACGATAATCAATACACGGCCTTAATGAACCATCCTTTTTAGCCACAAAGAAAAAACCGGCACCTAAGGGTGAAGAGGATGGTCTGATATGACCCTTCTCCAATGATTCATTGATATAAGACCGCATAGCGTCATGTTCAGGTACAGACAAGTTAAAAAGGCGACCTTTTGGGAATTTACTACCAGGCACTAATTCAATAGCGCAGTCATAGCTCCTATGGGGAGGTAAGGATGCAGATTTACTTTTGCTAAACACATCAGAAAAATCAATCAAAAAGTCAGGAACATCCTGAGCCTGGGGGGAGGCAGAAAAAACAGGAGTGTTGGTATTAACACATTGGCAGCCCCAACTGGTAACAGACACAGATTTCCAATCCAAAACAGGATTATGAGACTGTAACCTGTTGTGAATGGGTTTGAGATGAGTTCTGAGCAGAGGCTCCCTCTGGTGGTTACAAGCGGTGCTAGTGAGGATTGGGAATCAGGTGTTACTGATTGGTCTTATTTAAGGGAATCATTTTCCCATCAGGGTTGCCGGTGATCAATTGTTCTGGTCTGAATCCTTCTTTCCAGTTTCCCTTGTAGCCTGCTGTGTCGTGTCTGCATCTCCTGCTATCAGATAAGACAATTTCTTATTTTGTGTTTTTGCTATATTTTTGCATTTTGTCCTGCACTTCTGTGGGGGCCTTCTGGGTCCCCTCCGGGGGCTTTTTGCCCTCTCAGTTTAGTCCAGCCACTGTGTTTTGTACTTTTGCTTTTTGCAGTTTTTTCAGTGGCTGCTGTTTTTGTTACACCAGAGAACTAATTTAGGTGGTAGAGGTCGTGTGATCTCAGGTGATTTTGAAATTAGTATGTTGGTGTTTTTCAGGGTTTTCTGGGATTGCAGTAAGTACCCTTCCTGTCCTTTTCTATTTAGATAGTTTGGGCCCCAGCGTTTGCTCATACTATTTTCTTTCTGTGTCAGTATTTCCTCTTGTCTAACCGCCATTATATGTTTGGGGGCTTTCTATTATCTTTGGGGTTCTGCTCCGGGGCAGATAGCTTTCCTATTTCTATCTTTAGGTGTAGTTAGTTTCTCAGGCTGTGACGAGGCGTCTAGGACCATCGTAGGAACGCTCCACGGCTGCCTCTAGTTGTGGTGGTTAGTCAGGGTACTGCAATCTCATAGATTCCAACTGCTCTGGTGTATTGCCTTTTTTACCTGCACTCCTCAGCTACCGTAACATAACAGTATCACCGGCCGGGAAAATTGTATGGTACTCACAGAAGGGAAAAAAAAAAAATATTTTGAAGGAAGAAAAGTTGTCAGAGATATTTTTCTGTTTGTTGCATTTTTTTTTTTTTTTTTTCCCTCTGTATCTCTGGGTGCTGGGGAGGATCTTTTCTCCCAATGGAGTTTGCACAGTTGTCTGGCCGTGTGGATCAGCTTGCCACTGAGGTTCAGAGTATTGCTGCATATCTTGCTAGGTTGCCTGTTGTGGAACCTAGGATCCCCATGCCAGATTTGTTTTCAGGGGATCGAGCTAAGTTTCAGAATTTCAAAAATAATTGTAAATTGTTTCTTGCCTTAAAATCTAAGTCCTCAGGAAACGCAGCGCAGCAGGTTCAAATTGTCATCTCTCTCCTGCGCGGCGATCCTCAGGATTGGGCTTTTTCCCTGACACCTGGGGATCCTGTTTTGAGTGATGTTGATGTATTTTTTCAGGCTTTGGGGTTATTGTACGATGAGCCTAATATCACTGATCAAGCTGAAAAAGCCTTGTTGGCATTAAATCAGGGGCTTGATGACGCTGAGTTATACTGTCAGAGATTCCGTAGGTGGGCAGTCCTGACCAAATGGAATGACGACGCTTTGGCGGCCCTTTTCCGGAAGGGTCTGTCGGATAATGTAAAGGATGTTATGGTGGGATTCCCTGTCCCCTCTGGTCTCAATGATTCTATGTCATTAGCGATTCAAATTGACAGACGTTTGCGTGAGCGGAGAAGTATGCGTGGAGTGGTGTTGCCTTGTGAGCCAGCTGCTGAGCCCATGCAGTGTGATGGAGTGGTGTCTGGGGCACAGCGTCATGAGTTTCGAAAGCGCAATGGGTTATGTTTCTACTGTGGTGATGCCTCTCATGCTATTTCAGTCTGCCCTAAGCGGGGAAGACGTTTTGCACGCTCAGTTGTCTTGGGTAGTGTTCAGACTAAGTTTTTATTAACTGTCACTCTGATATGCTCTCTGTCCTCATTTTCTGCTCAGGCTTTCGTTGATTCTGGAGCAGCTATTAACCTGATGGATTATGATTTTGCTAAACGTTGTGGATTTCCCTTGATACCCCTACAGAAGTCTATTCCCTACTGGGGATCGATTCTACCCCTTTGGCTGAGAATAAACCCCAGTTTTCTACTCAGGTGATAATGAGGGTTGAACCTGATCACCAGGAGTGCTGCAAATTTTTGGTTCTATATAATCTGCATGACATTATCGTGCTGGGTTTCCCTTGGTTACAGTCTCATAATCCTGTTTTGGATTGGAAATCTGTGTCTGTAACCAGTTGGGGCTGCCAATGTGTTAATACCAACACTCCTGTTTTTTCTGCCTCCCCCAGGCTGAGGATGTTCCTGACTTTTTGTTTGATTTTTCTGATGTGTTTAGCGAAAGTAAATCTGCATCCTTACCTCCCCATAGGAGCTATGACTGCGCTATTGAATTAGTGCCAGGTAGTAAATTCCCTAAGGGTCGCCTCTTTAACTTGTCTATACCTGAACATGACGCTATGCGGTCTTATATCAAGGAATCATTGGAGAAGGGTCATATCAGACCATCCTCTTCACCCTTAGGTGCCGGTTTTTTCTTTGTGGCCAAAAAAGATGGTTCATTAAGGCCGTGTATTGATTATCGTCTCTTGAACAATATTACTGTGAAATATCAATACCCGTTACCCTTGATTTCTGACCTGTTTTCCAGGGTGAAAAACGCTACTTGGTTTACCAAGCTTGACCTCAGGGGGGCGTATAACCTTATTCGCATTAAGCACGGGGATGAATGGAAGACGGCATTTAACACCCCTGAAGGGCACTTTGAGTACCTTGTGATGCCCTTTGGGCTCACTAATGCTCCTTCCGTCTTCCAGTCCTTCATGAATGACATTTTCAGGGATTTTGTGGACAAGTTTCTGATTGTTTATTTGGATGATATCTTGATTTTTTCTAATGACTGGGACTCTCATGTGAAACATGTTCGAACTGTATTCCAGATTTTGAGACAGAATGCTCTGTATGTGAAGGGATCAAAGTGTCTTTTTGGCGTACAGAAGATCTCATTTCTGGGATTCATTTTGTCCCCATCTGTTATTGAAATGGACCCGGTCAAGGTTCAGGCCATCTGTGATTGGGTCCAACCTACTTCATTAAAGGCTCTTCAGAGATTTTTGGGTTTTGCCAATTTTTATCGTAAATTTATTGGTAATTTCTCTGTTATTGTTAAACCATTAACTGATTTGACCAGAAAGGGTTCTGATGTGGTGAATTGGCCTCCTGAGGCAGTCTCTGCGTTTCAGGAACTTAAGCAGAGATTCACTTCTGCTCCTGTTCTACGGCAGCCTGATGTTTCTCTGCCATTTCAGGTGGAGGTTGATGCCTCTGAAATTGGGGCAGGTGCCGTTTTGTCCCAAAAAGATCCAGAGACCTCTAAAAGTAACCCTTGTGCCTTTTTCTCTCGAAAATTTTCTCCTACTGAACGTAATTATGACGTGGGTAATCGGGAGTTATTGGCCATGAAGTGGGCTTTTGAAGAGTGGAGACATTGGCTGGAGGGAGCCAAACATCAGGTGGTGGTCCTTACGGACCATAAGAATCTGGTCTATCTGGAATCTGCCAAGCGACTCAATCCTAGACAGGCCAGGTGGGCCTTGTTTTTCACACGTTTTAATTTTGTGGTTTCCTTTCTTCCTGGCACTAAGAATGTTAAGGCGGATGCCCTCTCGAGGAGTTTCCTTGCGGACTCTCCTGAGCTATCTGATCCCTCTGTTATTTTGAAGGAGGGTGTAGTTCTTTCCGCCATCTCGCCTAATTTGAGACTTGCTCTGGAGGGGTGTCAGGAGGATAGGCCCGAGCGCTGCCCTGTTGGAAAATTGTTTGTCCCGGACCAATGGAAAAAGAGTGTGATGTCTGAGATTCATTGTTCCGCATTGGCTGGGCATCCCGGAATTTTTGGTACCAGAGACTTGGTTAGTCGGTCCTTTTGGTGGCCTACCTTGTCTCGCGATGTCAGGGAATTTGTGCAGTCCTGCGGGACTTGCTCTCGCTCCAAGCCTTGCTCTCGCTCTAGTGGTTTGTTGATGCCATTGCCTGTGCCCAAGAGACCATGGACCCATATCTCTATGGATTTCATTTCCGATCTTCCTGTTTCTCAGAGAATGACCACCATCTGGGTAATTTGTGATAGGTTTTCCAAAATGATACATCTTGTGCCATTACCTAAGTTGCCTTCCTCCTCTGAATTGGTGCCGTTGTTCCTTCAGCACGTGGTTCGTTTACACGGCATTCCTGAGAACATTGTGTCTGACAGAGGAGTCCAGTTTGTTTCCAGATTTTGGAGGACTTTTTGTTCTAAACTGGGTGTTCAATTGTCTTTCTCCTCGGCATTTCATCCTCAGACCAATGGTCAAACTGAGAGAACAAACCAGACATTGGAGACTTATCTAAGATGCTTTGTGTCTGCTGATCAGGATGACTGGGTCTCTTTTTTGCCTTTGGCTGAGTTTGCTCTTAATAATAGGGCTAGCTCTGCCACTTTGATGTCTCCGTTTTTCTGTAATTCTGGGTTTCACCCTCGATTTTCTTCAGGACAGACGGAGGCTTCTGTCTGTCCAGGTGTTGACTCTGTTGTTGAGCGTATGCAGCAGATTTGGGACCAGGTAGTGGAGAGGTTGTCCCTCTCTCAGGAGAAGGCCCAGCGGTTTGCTAACCGGCATAGGACTGATGGTCCTCGGTTTAAAGTGGGGGACTTGGTCTGGTTGTCCTCAAAGAATATTCCTATGAGAGTAGCATCTCCTAAATTTAAGCCTAGGTTCATTGGACCTTATAAGATCATGGAGATTATTAATCCTGTTTCTTTTCGGTTGCTTCTTCCAGGGACATTTAAGATCCATAACGTGTTCCACAAGTCCTTGTTGAAGAGGTTTGTTGAGCCAGTGGTTCCTGCTGCTGTGCCTCCTGACCCTGTTTTGGTTGAGGGCAATCTGGAGTATGTGGTTGAGAAAATATTGGATTCTCGTTTTTCTAGACGAAGACTCCAGTATTTGGTTAAATGGAGAGGTTATGGTCAGGAAGATAATTCTTGGGTGTTTGCTTCGGACATCCATGCTAGGAGACTTATCCGTGCGTATCATAGAACTCATCCTGACCGACCTGGTTGCTCAAATGAGGGTTCGGTGACCCCTCCTCAAGGGGGGGGTACTGTTGTGAATGGGTTTGAGATGAGTTCTGAGCAGAGGCTCCCTCTGGTGGTTACAAGCGGTGCTAGTGAGGATTGGGAATCAGGTGTTACTGATTGGTCTTATTTAAGGGAATCATTTTCCCATCAGGGTTGCCGGTGATCAATTGTTCTGGTCTGAATCCTTCTTTCCAGTTTCCCTTGTAGCCTGCTGTGTCGTGTCTGCATCTCCTGCTATCAGATAAGACAATTTCTTATTTTGTGTTTTTGCTATATTTTTGCATTTTGTCCTGCACTTCTGTGGGGGCCTTCTGGGTCCCTCCGGGGGCTTTTTGCCCTCTCAGTTTAGTCCAGCCACTGTGTTTTGTACTTTTGCTTTTTGCAGTTTTTTCAGTGGCTGCTGTTTTTGTTACACCAGAGAACTAATTTAGGTGGTAGAGGTCGTGTGATCTCAGGTGATTTTGAAATTAGTATGTTGGTGTTTTTCAGGGTTTTCTGGGATTGCAGTAAGTACCCTTCCTGTCCTTTTCTATTTAGATAGTTTGGGCCCCAGCGTTTGCTCATACTATTTTCTTTCTGTGTCAGTATTTCCTCTTGTCTAACCGCCATTATATGTTTGGGGGCTTTCTATTATCTTTGGGGTTCTGCTCCGGGGCAGATAGCTTTCCTATTTCTATCTTTAGGTGTAGTTAGTTTCTCAGGCTGTGACGAGGCGTCTAGGACCATCGTAGGAACGCTCCACGGCTGCCTCTAGTTGTGGTGGTTAGTCAGGGTACTGCAATCTCATAGATTCCAACTGCTCTGGTGTATTGCCTTTTTTACCTGCACTCCTCAGCTACCGTAACATAACAGTAACCAAGGGAAACCCAGTACGATAATGTCATGCAGATTATACAGAACCAAAAATTTGCAACTCTCCTGATGATCAGGTTCTACCCTCATTATCACCTGAGTAGAGAACTGAGGTTTATTCTCAGCCAAAGGGGTAGAATCGATCCCCAGTAGGGGAATAGACTTCCGTAGGGGTATCAAGGGAAACCCACAACGTTTAGCAAAATCAAAATCCATCAGGTTAATAGCTGCTCCAGAATCAACAAAAGCCTGAGCAGAAAATGAGGACAGAGAGCATATCAGGGTAAAAGTTAATAAAAACTTAGTCTGAACACTACCCAAGACAACTGAGCGTGCAAAACGTCTTCCCCGCTTAGGGCAGACTGAAATAGCATGAGAGGCATCACCACAGTAGAAACATAACCCATTGCGCTTTTGAAATTCATGACGCTGTGCCCCAGAAACCACTCTATCACACTGCATGGTTTCAGAAGCAGGTTCACAAGGCAACATTATTCCACGCATACCTTTCCGCTCACGCAAACGTCTGTCAATTTGAATCGCTAATGACATAGAATCATTGAGACCAGAGGGAACAGGGAATCCCACCATAACATCCTTTACATTATCTGACAGTCCCTTCCGAAAAAGAGCTGCCAAAGCGTCGTCATTCCATTTGGTCAGGACTGCCCACCTACGGAATCTCTGACAGTATAACTCAGCATCCTCAAGCCCCTGACTTAATGCCAACAAAGTTTTTTCAGCTTGATCAGTGACATTAGGCTCATCGTACAATAACCCCAAAGCCTGAAAAAACGCATCAACATCACTGAAAACATGATCCCCAGGTGTCAGGGAAAAAGCCCAATCCTGAGGGTCGCCGCGCAGGAGAGAGATGACAATTTGAACCTGCTGCGCTGCGTTCCCTGAGGACTTAGATTTTAAGGCAAAAAACAATTTACAATTATTTTTGAAATTCAGAAACTTAGCTCGATCCCCTAAAAACAAATCTGGCATGGGAATCCTAGGTTCCACAACAGGCAACCTAGCAAGATAGGTAGCAATACTCTGAACCTCAGTGGCAAGCTGATCCACACGGCCAGACAACTGTGCAAACTCCATTGAGAGAGAAAAAAAATCCTCCTCAGCACCCAGAGATACAGAGGGAAAAAAATGCAACAAACAGAAAAAAATAAATAAAAATCTCTGACAACTCTGACAACTTTTTTCTTTCCACAATATTTTTCCCTTCTGTGAGTACCATATAATTTTTAGTTTAGGCCGGTGATACTGTTATGATTTGGTAGCTGAGGAGAGCAGGCAAAAAAGGAAATACACCAGAGCAGTTGGAAACTATAAGATTGCAGTACCCTGACTAACCACCACAACTAGAGGCAGCCGTGGAGCGTTCCTACGTTGGTCCTAGACGCCTCATCACAGCCTGAGAAACTAACTACACCTAAAGATAGAAAGAGGAAAGCTATCTGCCCGGAGCAGATCCCCAAAGAACATAGAAAGCCCCCAAACATGTAATGGCGGTTAGACAAGAAGAAATACTGACACAGACAGAAAATAGTATGAGCAAACGTTGGGGCCCAAACTTACTAAATAGAAAAGGATAGGAAGGGCACTTACTGCAATCTCAAAAAACCCTGAAAAGCACCAACTCTACTCATTTCAAAAACACCTGAGATCACACGACCTCTACCACCTAAATTAGTTCTCTGGTGTAACCAAAAACAAAACAGCAGCCACTGAAAAAACTGGAAAAAGCAAATGTACAAACATCAGTGGCTGAACTGAACTGAAAGGGCAAAACCCCCCCGAGGGGACCCTGAAGGCCCCCACAGAAGTGCAGGACAAAATGCAAAAATCAAGCACAAAAACAAAAAGAAGAAAATGTCTTATCTATTAGCAGGAGATTCAGACACGACTCAACAGGCTACCAAGGAAACAGGAATCAAGGATTGAGACCAGAACAATTGATCACCGGCAACCCTGATGGGAAGGCGACTCCCTTATATAAGACCAGTCAGTAGCACCTGATTCCCAATCCTCACAATCTTCACTGGACAGTCCAGTACCGTTTGTAACCACCAGAGGGAGCTTCTGCTCAGAACTCATTTCCAGCCTATTCACAACAGTACTGTCCGTAACCACCAGAGGGAGCCTCTGCTCATTCACAACAGTACCCCCCCTTGAGGAGAGGGCACCGAACCCTCACTTGTGCAACCAGGCTCGGTGATAGGCACGGATCAGTCTCCTAGCATGGATGTCTGAAGCAAACACCCAAGAATTGTCCTCCTGACCATTACCTCTCCACTTAACCAAATACTGGAGTTTCCGTTTAGAAAAACGAGAATCTAATATTTTCTCAACCACATACCCCAGATTGCCCTCAACCAAAACAGGGTCAGGAGGCGCAGCCATAGGAACCAATGGCTCGACAAACCTCTTCAATAAGGACTTGTGGAAAACATTATGGATCTTAACCCCTTAACGACCGCCGATACGCCTTTTAACGGCGGTCATTAAGGGTACTTAAACCACAGCGCCGTTAATTTACGGCGCTGTGGAAAAAGTGAATAGCGCCCCCCAAAGGCGCATTTTCTCCAGGGTCTCGGCTACTGGGGGTAGCCGAGACCCAGAGAACATGAATCGGGTCAGTTTTTACCGACACCGATGTTGCGATCGCCGTTATTAACCCTATAACGGCAACCGCAACAACAACAAAAAAAAAGTTGTGCCATTTAATTTCTCTGTCCTCTGATGTCATCGGACATCAGAGGACAGAGAAAAAGGGTCCCCGGGACCCCCATGTGGCCCCCGATGTCCTGCATGTGGCCCCAGGGCCCTCCGGTGTCCCCCGGGGCCGGCGCGATGAAGAAAATGGCGGGCACATGCTCAGTGCGCCCGCCGCTATGTGCCGCTGTGTGCTGGGGGGATGGGCAAATATTCTCTGGGGTCTCGGCTACCCCAGAGAACATGATCCGGGTCGGTATTCACCGATCCCAGTGTTGCGATCGCGGCTATGCAAGCATAGACGCGATCGCAAAAAAAAAAAAATGATTTCTCTCCCCTCTGATGTGATCGCACATCAGAGGGGAGAAAATGAGGGTCCCCCGGTCCCCCGATCGCCCCCCCGTATACTTACCGGTGTCCTCCGTACTCCCGCAGGCCCCAGGATCCCGGCGTCTTCTTCCTACAAAAAAAAATGGCGGGCGCATGCGCAGTGCGCCCGCCGATCTGCTTGGCGGCAGATTCAAAATTTTTTTCATTCATTCTCCAGAAAGTGCATTTTGATCACTGTGATAAACTATCACAGTGATCAAAATAAAAAAAACAGTACATAACCCCCCCATTTATCACCCCCTTAGTTAGGGACATATAATAAAAAATAGAAATTATATTTATTTTCATTTTTCTGTTAGGGTTAGGGTTATAATTAGGGTTAGGGTTATAATTAGGGTTAGGGTTAGCATTAGGGTTAGGGTTAGCATTAGGGTTAGGGTTATAATTAGCGTTAGGGTTAAGCTGGGTTCATACTGCGTTATGGCAGTCCGTTAGACGGACTGCATTACACCACGGTATGACGCGGTGTAACGCAGTCCGTTAACGCTGCCATTCACCCCCATTTGAGGGCGCATTGCGACGCATGCCGTAAAGCGGCATGCGTTTGCGACGTGCCATCATTCAGTGACGGAGCCTCGGACGCGGGCTGCAGCGTCTGGGCTACGTCACCGCTAGCGCAGATGAATCATCTGCTGATTCCTCTGCGCTAGCGGGTATAGCATAACGCGATCTCGTTATGCTATACCGTTACCAGCCCGTCAACGCTATGTGTTGAACGGGCTGGTAAAACGCAAAATGAACCTAGCCTTAGGGTTAGGGTTATAATTAGGGTTATAATTAGGGTTAGGGTTACAATTAGGGTTAGGGTTAAAATTAGGGTTAGGGTTACAATTAGAGTTAGGGTTACAATTAAGGTTAGGGTTACAATTAGGGTTGGAATTAGGGTTGGGATTTAGGTTAGGATTAGGGTTGGGATTAGGGTTAGGGGTGTGTTGGGGTTAGGGTTGGAGCTAGAATTGAGGGATTTCCACTATTTAGGCACATCAGGGGGTCTCCAAACACGACGTGGCTTTCAAAAAGTCAAATGGCGCTCCCTCCCTTCCGAGCCCTGCCGTGCGCCCAAACAGTGGTTTACCGCAACATATGGGGTTTCAGCGTACTCAGGACAAATTGCACACCAATTTTGGGGTTCTAATTTCTCCTGTTACCCTTGGGAAAATAAAAAATAGCTGGCTAAAAAAATCATTTTTGAGAAAAAAAATGATTTTTTTATTTTCACAGCTCTGCGTTTATAAATTTCTGTGAAACACTTAGGGGTTCAAAGTGCTCACCACACATCTAGATAAGTTCCTTAAGGGGTCTAGTTTCCAAAATGGGGTCACTTGTGGGGGGTTTCCACTGTTTAGACACATCAGGGGTCTCCAAACACGACGTGGCTTTCAAAAAGTCAAATGTCGCTCCCTCCCTTCCGAGCCCTGCCGTGCGCCCAAACAGTGGTTTACCCCAACATATGGGGTATCAGCGTACTCAGGACAAATTGCACACCAATTATGGGGTTCTAATTTCTCCTGTTACCCTTGGGAAAATAAAAAATAGCTGGCTAAAAAAAACATTTTTGAGAAAAAAATGATTTTTCATTTTCACGGCTCTGCGTTTATAAATTTCTGTGAAGCACTTGGGGGTTCAAAGTGCTCACCACACATCTAGATAAGCTCCTTGGGGGGTCTAGTTTCCAAAATGGTGTCACTTGCAGGGGGTTTCTACTGTTTAGGTACATCAAGGGCTCTGCAAACACAACATGACGCCCGCAGAACATTCCATCAAAGTCTGCATTACAAAATGGCGCTCCTTCCCTTCCAAGCACTCCCATGCGCCCAAGCAGTGGTTTCACCCCACATATGGGGTATCAGCGTACTCAGGAAAAATTGCACAACAACTTTTTGGGTCCAATTTCTCCTGTTACCCTTGGGAAAATAAAAAAAATAGTGGGCTAAAGAATCATTTTTGAGGAAAAAAATGATTTTTTATTTTCACGGCTCTACGTTTATTAATTTCTGTGAAGCACTTGGGGGTTCAAAGTGCTCACCATACATCTAGATAAGTTCCTTAAGGGGTCTAGTTTCCAAAATGGTGTGATTTGTGGGGGGTTTCGACTGTTTAGGCGTATCAGGGGCTCTCCAAACGCGACATGGCGTCCAATTTCAATTCCAGCCAATTTTGGTTTGAAACAGTCAAACTGCGCTCCTTCACTTCCAAGCCATGCCGTGCGCCCAAACAGTGGTTTACCCCCACATATGGGGTATCGGCATGCTCAGGACAAATTGCACAAAAACTTTTGGGGTCTTGTTACCCTTGGGAAAATAAAAATTGGGGTGAACAGATCGTTTTTGTGGAAAAAATATGATTTTTTATTTTCACGATTCTATGTTATAAACTTCTGTGAAGCACTTGCAGGTTCAAAGTGCTCACCACACATCTAGATAAGTTCCTTAGGGGGTCTAATTTCCAAAATGGGGTCACTTGTGGGGGGTTTCCACTGTTTAGACACATCAGGACCTCTACAAACACGACATGACGTCCAGCCAATTCTGCGCTGAAAAAGTCAAACGGCGCTCCTTCCCTTCCAAGCTCTGCCTTGCACCCAAACAGTGGTTTACCCCCACATATGGGGTATCAGCATGCTCAGGACAAATTGCACAAAAACTTTTGGGGTCTTGTTACCCTTGGGAAAATAAAAATTGGGGTGAAAAGATTGTTTTTGTGGAAAAAATATGATTTTTTATTTTCACTGTTCTATGTTATAAACTTCTGTGAAGCACTTGGAGGATCAAAGTGCTCACCACACATCTAGATAAGTTCCTTAGGGGGTCTAGTTTCCAAAATGGGGTCACTTGTGATAGGTTTCCACTGTTTAGACACATCAGGGCCTCTACAAACGCGACATGGCGTCCAGCCAATTCTGCGTTGAAAAAGTCAAATGTCGCTCCTTCCCTTGCAACCTCTGCCGTGCACCCAAAAAGTGGTTTACCCCCACATATGGGGTATCGGCTTAATCAGGAGAAATTGCACAACAAATTTTGTGGTTCATTTTTTCTTTTAACAGTTGTGAAAATGAAAAAAATAGGTTCCGAAGTAAAGTTTTTGCAAAAAAGTTAAATGTTAATTTTTTCCTTCCACATTGCTTCAGTTCCTGTGAAGCACGTAAAGGGTTAATAAACTTCTTGAATGTGGTTTTGAGCACCTTGAGGGGTGCAGTTTTTAGAATGGTGTCAATTTTGGCTATTTTCTATCATATAGACCCCTCAAAGTGACTTCAAATGTGATGTGGTCCCTAAAATAAAAATGGTGTTGTAAAAATGAGAAATCGCTGGTCAACTTTTAACCCTTATAACTTCGTAACAAAAAAAAATTTTGGTCCCAAAATTGTGCTGATGTAAAGTAGACATGTGGGAAATGTTATTTATTAAGAAATTTGTGTGACATATCTCTCTGATTTCAGGGCATAAAAATTTAAAGTTTGAAAATTGTTAAATTTTTAAAATTTTCGCCATATTTCCGTTTTTTTCATAAATAAACACAAGTCATATCAAAGAAATTTTACCACTACGTGAAGTACAATATGTCACGAAAAAACAATCTCAGAATCAGCGGGATTCGTTAAAGCGTTCCAGAGTTATAACCTCATAAAGTGACAGTGGTCAGAATTGTAAAAATTGGCCCTGTCATTAAGCTGCAAAATGGCTCTGTCACTAAGGGGTTAAATGTCCCTGGAAGAAGCAAACGGAAGGAAACAGAATTAAGAATCTCCATGATCTTATGGGTCTTCTCCTGAGAGAGAGACAACCTCTCCACTACCTGGTCCCAAATCTGCTGCATTCGCTCCACAACAGTGTCAACACCCGGACAGACCGAAGCCTCCGCCTGTCCCGAAGAAAATCGAGGGTGAAACCCAAAATTGCAGAAAAATGGAGACATCAAGGTGGCAGAGCTAGCCATATTATTAAGAGCAAACTCAGCCAAAGGCAAAAAAGAGACCCAGTCATCTTGATCAGCAGACACAAAACATCTCAAATAAGTCTCCAAGGTCTGGTTTGTTCTCTTGGTTTGTCCATTGGTCTGAGGATGAAATGCAGAGGAGAAAGATAATTGAACACCAAGTTTAGAACAAAATATCCTCCAAAATCTGGAAACAAACTGGACTCCTCTGTCAGACACAATGTTCTCCGGAATGCCGTGCTACCGAACCCCGTGCTGAAGGAACAAAGGCACCAACTCGGAGGAGGAAGGCAACTGTATCATCATCTTGGAAAACCTATCACAGATTACCCAGATAACGGTCATTCTCTGAGAGACAGGGAGGTCGGAAATAAAATCCATAGAGATATGGGTCCATGGCCTCTTGGGCACAGGTAATGGCATCAACAAACCACTAGAGCGAGAGCAAGGCTTGGAACGAGAGCAAGTCCCACAGGACTGCACAAAGTCCCTGACGTCACGAGACAAAGTAGGCCACCAAAAGGACCGACTCACCAAGTCTCTGGTACCAAAAATCCCGGGATGACCAGCCTACGCGGAACAGTGAATCTGAGACATCACACTCTTCTTCCACTGGTCTGGGACAAACAACTTCCTAATAGGGCAGCGCTCAGGTTTATCCTCCTGACTCCCCTCCAGAGCCAGTCTAAAATTGTGCGAGAAGGTGGAAAGTACTACACTCTCCTTCAAAATAACAGCAGGATCAGATAACTCAGGAGAATCCGCAAAGAAACTCCTTGAGAGGGTATCCACCTTCACATTCTTAGTGCCAGGAACAAAAGAAACCACAAAATTAAAACGTGTGAAAAACAAGGCCCACCTGGCCTGTCTAGGATTAAGTCGCTTGGCTGATTCGAGATAAACCAGGTTCTTATGGTCCGTGAGGACCACCACCTGATGTTTGGCTCCCTCCAGCCAATGTCTCCACTCTTCAAAGGCCCACTTCATGGCCAATAACTCCCGATTACCCACGTCATAATTACGTTCAGTTGGAGAAAACTTTCGAGAGAAAAAGGCACAAGGATTACTCTTAGAGGTCTCTGGATCCCTATGAGACAAAACGGCACCTGCCCCAATTTCAGAAGCATCAACCTCCACCTGAAATGGAGAAACATCAGGCTGCCGTAGAACAGGAGCAGAAGTGAATCTCTGCTTAAGTTCCTGAAACGCAGAAACCGCCTCAGGAGGCCAATTCACCACATTAGAATCCTTTTTGGTCAAATCAGTCAATGGTTTAACAATACCTGAGAAATTACCAATAAATTTACGATAAAAATTGGCAAAACCCAAAAATCTCTGAAGAGCCTTCAATGAAGTAGGTTGAACCCAATCACAGATGGCCTGAACCTTGACCGGTTCCATTTCAATAACAGATGGAGACAAAATGAATCCCAGAAATGAGACCTTCTGTACGCCAAAAAGACACTTTGATCCCTTCACATACAGTGCATTCTTTCTCAAAATCTGGAACACAGTCCGAACATGTTTCACATGAGAGGCCCAGTCGTTGGAAAAAATCAAGATATCATCCAAATAAACAATCATAAATTTATCCACAAAATCCCTGAAAATGTCATTCATGAAGGACTGGAATACGGAAGGAGCATTAGTGAGCCCAAAAGGCATCACTAGGTACTCAAAATGCCCCTCTGGGGTATTAAACGCCGTCTTCCATTCATCCCCGTGCTTAATGCGAATAAGGTTATACGCCCCCCTGAGGTCAAGCTTGGTAAACCAACTAGCACTTTTCACTCTGGAAAACAGGTCAGAAATCAAGGGTAACGGATATTGATATTTCACAGTGATCTTATTCAGGAGGCGATAATCAATACACGGCTTCATTGAACCATCCTTTTTGGCCACAAAGAAAAAAACAGCACCCAAGGGTGAAGAGGATGGTCTGATATGACCCTTCTCCAATGACTCCTTGATATAAGATCGCATAGCATCGTGTTCAGGTACAGATAAGTTAAAAAGGCGACCCTTAGGAAATTTATCACCAGGCACTAACTCAATAGCGCAATCGTAGCTTCTGTGAGGAGGTAAGGATGCAGACTTACTTTCACTAAACACATCAGAAAAATCAGTCAAAAAGTCAGGGACATCCTGAGACTGGGGAGAGGCAGAAAAAACAGGAGTGTCAGTATTAACACATTGGCAACCCCAACTGGTCACAGACACAGATTTCCAATCCAAAAGAGGATTATGAGTCTGTAACCAAGGGAAACCCAGTACAATAATGTCATGCAGATTATGCAACACCAGAAATTTGCAACTCTCCTGATGATCTGGTTCAACCTTCATTATCACCTGAGTAGAAAATTGGGGTTTATTGTCCGCCAAAGGGGTAGAATCAATGCCCAGTAAAGGAATAGACTTCCGCAGGGGTATTATGGGAAAGCCACAACATTTGGCAAAGTCAAAATCGATCAGGTTAATAGCTGCTCCTGAATCAACAAAAGCCTAAGCCGAAAATGTGGACATGGAGCAAATGAGGGTAACAGTCAACAGAAATTTAGTCTGAACACTACCCAAGACAACTGAGCGCGCAAAACGTCTTCCCCGCTTAGGACAGACAGAAATAGCATGAGAGGCGTCACCACAGTAGAAACATAACCCATTGCGCTTTCGAAACTCATGACGCTGTGCCCCAGAAGTCACTCCATCACACTGCATGGGCCCAGGAGCTGACTCACAAGGCAACACCATCTCACGCATAACTCTGCGCTCACGCAAACATCTGTCAATTTGAATAGCCAATGACATAGAATCATTGAGACGAAAGGGAACAGTGAATCCCACCAAAACATCCTTTACATTCTCTGACAGCCCCTTCCGAAAAAGGGCTGCCAAAGCATCATCATTCCATTTGGTCAGGACTGCCCACTTTCGGAATTTCTGACAGTACAACTCAGCGTCTTCAAGACCCTGATTTAATGCCAACAAGGTCTTTTCAGCTTGATCAGTGACATTAGGTTCATCGTACAATAACCCCAGAGCCTGAAAAAATACATCAATATCATTCAAAACAGGATCCACAGGTGTCAGGGAAAAAGCCCAATCCTGAATGTCGCCACGCAGGAGAGAGATGACAATTTGAACCTGTTGTGCTGCACTCCCCGAGGACTTAGGCTTTAAGGCAAAAAACAACTTACAGTTATTTTTGAAATTCAGAAATTTAGCCCGATTCCCCAAAAACAAATCTGGCATGGGAATCCTAGGTTCCACAACCGGCAACCTAGCAAGATAGGTAGCAATACTTTGAACCTCAGTGGCAAGCTGATCCACACGGTCAGACAACTGTGCAAACTCCATTGAGAGAAAAAAAAAATCCTCCTCAGCACCCCGAGAAAAAGAAGGAAAAAATGCAACAAACAGAGAAAAAAAATCTCTGACAACTCTGACAACTTTTTTCTTTCCACACTATTTTTCCCTTCTGTGAGTACCATATAATTTTCAGTTTGGGCGGTGATACTGTTATGTTAGATATCTGAGGACAGGAACAACAGCCGGGCAGTCGAACACCTGAGATGTTGGTAACTAATGGGTTGCAGATTCCTAAACTAACCACACAACTAGAGGTAGCCGTGGAGCATTCCTACGTTGATCCTAGATTAGTGTTGAGCATTCCGATACTGCAAATATCGGGTATCGGCCGATATTAGCTGTATCGGAATTCCGATTCCGAGTTCCGATATTTTCGTCTTATCGGATACCGGAATCGGGATGTCACTGTCACTGTCAGTGTCCGTCGGTCGGGTCTGTCAGGAGTCAGCGGCACTTACCTGGCAGAAGATCTCCGGCGGTCACATCCCGGACTGCTTCATGGCCGCCATCTTCTTTCCCCGGCGGTCACATGCAGTTTCTCGCGATAACTGCAGTGACTGCTGGGTAATCCCGGCCGTAAAGCAGTCAGTCCGATGACGTCACCGCCGGGGAAGCAGGTAATCAGCTGTGCTGCATCGTGATGACAGGCTCTGCCTGTCATTGCGATGTAGCAGAGTTGGATCGTCGTGGGACTGTCGTTACTATGGACTGCGTCGGACAGGTGGTATACTGTTGGTTTTTTTTTTTTCTTTTTTTTACAGGAGATCGATGGCGTCGCAGGAATGAGAGAGTAATAAAAGAAATGAAAACTGTGTTGTCTCTTTTATTTCATAAAAAGACTTTTTTCTTGCTTTGTCTTTTTTTTATACATTTAATAACTTTGGGATTAATAATGGATCGGTGTCTTATTGACACCTCTCCATTATTAACTGGGCTTATTGTCACCGTGCAATCAACGGTGACATTAACCCCTTATTACCCCGCTTGCCACCGCTACAGGGCAAGTGGGAAGAGCCGGGTAAAGTGCCACAATTGGCACATCTTTTGATGCGCCAAATGTGGGGCTGCTGTAGCCTGGTATTATCAGGCTGTTGAGGGCCAAAATCCATGGGCCTTGACAGTCTTTTAATACCAGGCCGCAGCAGTCTGCATTTTACTTGGCTGGTTAACAAAAATAGGGGGGATCCCCACGCCGTTTTTTTTTCGAGGGGATCCCCTATTTTTGTTAACCAGCCAAGCTAAGCAGACTGCTGTGGCCTGGTATTATCAGGCTTGCAAGGTCCATGGATATTGGATCCTTACCAGCCTGAAAAACCAGGCCTCAGCGGTCTGCTTCATCTGGCTGGTTAACAAAAATAGGGGGGACCCCACGCCAATTTTTTTCGAGGGGATCCCCTATTTTTGTTAATCAGCCAAGATATGCAGACTGCTGTGGCCTGGTATTATCAGGCTGGCAAGGTCCATGGATCTTGGCTCCTTAACAGCCTGAAAATCCAGGCCTCAGCGGTCTGCTTCATCTGGCTGGTTAACAAAAATAGGGGGGACCCCACGCCAATTTTTTTCGAGGGGATCCCCTATTTTTGTTAATCAGCCAAGATATGCAGACTGCTGTGGCCTGGTATTATCAGGCTGGCAAGGTCCATGGATCTTGGCTCCTTAACAGCCTGAAAATCCAGGCCTCAGCGGTCTGCTTCATCTGGCTGGTTAACAAAAATAGGGGGGACCCCACGCCAATTTTTTTTCGAGGGGATCCCCTATTTTTGTTAATCAGCCAAGATATGCAGACTGCTGTGGCCTAGTATTATCAGGCTGGCAAGGTCCATGGATCTTGGCTCCTTAACAGCCTGAAAATCCAGGCCTCAGCGGTCTGCTTCATCTGGCTGGTTAACAAAAATAGGGGGGACCCCACGCCATTTTTTTTTTGAAGGGAACCCCTATTTTTGTTAATCAGTTCCCTCTGACGTCACTGATTGTGTCCCTGGCTGACCTGAAGTGAAAGTGGAAAGCAATCAATTAAGCTTTCCACTTAAGGGCCCTGATGCAGGGAGCTGGTATCCAAGGTACACAGCGGGTTTCCAAGCGCTGCGCGGTGCCTGGAAACCCGCTGTGTACCTTGGTTACCAGCGGATCGCTGGTCTCCCGCCTGTCACACGCAGCGATGCGTGCCTGTCAGAGGGAAACCAGCGATCAAAAAAAGGTCCTGACATTTCTGCGACGATCAGCGATACCCGGCAGGGGGGCTGATCGTCGCTGAATGTCACACACAGCGATATCGCTGGTGAGCTCGCTGCTGCGTCACAAAACTAGTGACTCAGCAGCGATCTCGGTAGCGAGATCGCTATGTGAGACGGGCCCTTAAGCGATGTTACCCGCAGTGTCGCTGTCCCAGATCGCTGCCTGAGCTGCCTGTTTGGCAGCTCAGCAGCGATCATGTAGCGATACACCAGCGATCCTGACAAGTGCATATCGTTGTCGGGATCGCTGGTGTATCGTTATGTGACACCCAGCCTTTACTCTCCTGTCAGGCAGGAGAGGAACTCATTCATTTGGGGTTTACTGTGAGGCTGCAGCATTAGCTGCGGTCCCTGCAGTAAACATTAACCCTTTCTGAAGGATTACACCGTGGGACCTGACTGTGCATGGGATAGGTAAGAATAATTTTGCTTTTTTATTTTATTTTTATTACAGGAAATGGTTTTTGCAGTAAAATAAAAGATGGTCAAAAACATGTGTCTTTATTTCATTAAAATGATTTTTAATTAAAGTGTGTGTGTTTTATTTTTATTTCATGCAATAGGATTAATAATTGATAGTTGTCTAATTGACAGCTCTCAATTATTAACCTGGCTTAAGGTCACCTTTCAATAGCAAGGTGGCTTTAACCCCATATTAACCCATTCGCCACCGCTACAGGGTAATGGGAATAGACGGGCAAAGTGCCAGAAAGGGCGAATCTAATTATAGATTTGTCTTTCCTGGGATGTCTGGGGGCAGATGTTAGTAGCCGGGGGGGGGCAAAAATAATGGTCCCTCTCTGGGCTATTATTATCTGCCCCCACTCACTGGCTTTGTCTGTCTGGTTGCGAAAATAGGGCGGGAGCCCACGCATTTTTTTTCAGCAATTTTACACCTCATATATATATATATACATGTCATTGAATTTGTGACACATATATATATATATTTATATTTGTAGTTCATACACTTCTACATAGTATAATAGCCGCTAATTCAATTGCCGGCTTTTGTGAAAATGCAGAACCCGACATGAAATGACACTTGGTGTACATAGGGTTAACCATGTCTTTTCATGTCCTTTGCTATCTAATTTGCACAAACAATTAAATCAGACTATGTGTGCAAAATTTCACACCTGTAGGGGTTAATTAAAGGTGTAAATTCGTAGCAAAAAAGTCCGTTTTTTTTACAACGAATTTACACCTTTAATTAACCCCTACAGGTGTGAAATTTTGCACACATAGTCTGATTTAATTGTTTGTGCAAATCAGATAGCAAAGGACATGAAAAGACATGGTTAACCCTATGTACACCAAGTGTCATTTCATGTCGGGTGCTTCTGTCTTTTCACTGAAGCTGGCTTTACCCGGCAATTGAATCAAAGGATATTTTACTATGTAGAAGTGTATAAACTATACATATATGTATATATATATATGTCACAATGACATGTATATATATATATATGTATTCTATGTGTGTATATTTAGTGTTTACAAGGAAAGAATGGGGTTTTTTTAGTTGCGATATTTTGTTCCCATAGACTTACATGGGACTTCCGGTATCGGTATCGGGTATCGCTGATATTTTAGTGATATCGGCGATACCATTCCGATTCCGATACTTTAGGATATCGGAAAGTATCGCTCAACTCTATCCTAGATGCCTCGTCACAGCCTGAGAGATAACTACACCTAAAGGCAGAAAGATGAAAGCTATCTGCCCCGGAGCAGATCCCCAAAGAAAATAGGAAGCCCCGAAACATGTAATGGCGGTTAGACAAAAAGAAAGCACGGACACAGACAGAAAATAGAATGAGCAAACGCTGAGGCCACAAGCTGACTAAATAGGATAGGACTGGAGAGATTACTTTCTGCAACCCAGAAAACCCTACAAAATCCAACAATTCTGATTACAAAAATACTGAGATCACACAATCTCGCAACCCACTAAATCAGATCTCAGTGTGAACAAAACCAAGCCGCAGCTGCTGAAAAAGCAGGAAAAAGCAAATTAAAAATAAAAAGTGGCAACAGACAAACTGTGAGGAGCACAGGCCCCAGGAGTGGACCCAGCTGTCCTCCACAAATATGCAGAAAACTATGCAAATAGCAAGCACAAAAAGAAAAGCAGAAAATATCTTATCTGAAAGCAGCAGATGCAGGCAAGACAACAGCAAACTTCCAAATGGACAAGGAACCACAATTGAGACCAGAACAATTGATCACCGGCGACAATCTTGGGAGAGAACCTCCCTTATATCAGTCCAGTCAGTGATCCCAGATTGCCATTCCTCGCTGGAAGTTTCAGTACTGTCTGTAACCACCAGAGGGAGCCTCTGCTCATTCACAAAACATACCGTTCCTTAAGCAGCAATAATGGATTATGAAATGTACTTGTATGCATTCATTTGAACCCCTATACCCTATGTAGGCTATTTTGGTTGCATTTGTAGTCGCCATGTGCATATATGCTCTTAAATTTAAAATGTCTATTTTTACATATTTGGGACTACAATTCATCATTTTATGGTAGTAAAGCTTCAGTTTTTCTTGTTTGGAGCATATCAATCAGGGTGTAGGCTCAGGCCTACATGGAGCAAGTTTAACATCTGATGTTGTGTGCATGTGGAGCGAGCAGGAGACTTATTGCCGGACACACAGCTGGCGTTACTGAAACCCACTAACACAGGAGCTTGTATTTTTCTCTGTGCAGACGGCACTTCTGAGCAGCAACTGTCAGTGTTGGAGCCCAGGGATTACAGTTCAGGTGGTAGAAACATGAACACAACTGGAGACATGGATTCTGTTGCCAACCAATTATTTAATCTGAAACCGGACAGGCAAATTCAGGCGAGATCCAGGCCTTGTTCATTTTCAGAAAAGTAAGCCGGTCAACGTTATCGGAGGATAGTCACATGCGACGGTCTGTTAGTACACCACCTGCTGCACTAAAGATAATACACTAGCAGCAGGGCAAGCCAGCACCTCCAATGCATACTGGCTAAGCTCTGGCCATGTATCCAGCTTAGAGACCCAAAACTTGAAGGGGGAAGAGTCGTCTGGAAGTACACTGAGAGGGCAAGACATGTAGTCTGTCACCATCTTACGGAAACGTTGCCTCCTGCTGACTGGAGCCGTCTGTGATGGTGTAGACATTTGTGGCGGGGACACAAAACTTTGCCACATTTGGGCCATACTGGTCTTGCTTTGTGCAGAGGCGCTGCTTCTGCTCCCTCTTGGTGCAGATCTTCCTCCACTGCCTCGACGCACAGAGCTGCTTTGTAAAGCACTAGCAGCACTGCTCTCAGGTGGAATGGAGAACATGATGGAATGCACCAGTGTGTCTTGGTACTCCCGCATTTTACGCTCCCGGTTCAACGGTGTTATGAGGCTTTGTAAGTTGTCCCGGTAGCGAGGATCTAGGAGGGTGTACACCCAATAATCAGACATGGTGAGAATGTGGGCGATGCGGCGGTCGTTTCTCAGGCACTGCAGCATGAAATCAACCATGTGCTGCAGACTCCCAACTGGCCAAGAAGTGCTGTCCCTTGCAAGAGGCGTCATCTCTGCCTGCTCTGCATCACCCCACCCTCACTCTACATACTGAGCATTGTGTACCTCCCTCCTCTGGAGAGATGTCTTCCTCCTCCATTGACTCCTCCTCATCCTCCTCACAAAGTGTCCCCTGCCTAGGCCTTTGTGAGGAACCACGTTGCGCAGACTGTCCAGAAGCAGATGGCATTTGTGACTCCTCATCCTCCACCTCTTCCAAAACCTCATCCCTTAGTGCTTGCAGTGTTTATTGAAGCAGGCAGATAAGGGGGACAGTCATGCTGGCTGTATAGACATCTGTCTGGGATGATTTAGAGAATCCTGCTTTGAGCAGGGGGTTGGACCAGATGACCCAGGAGGTCCCTTCCAACTCTACCATTCTATGATTCTATGATTCTATGATTCTAGTGCATCATCTGCACTCGCCATCCGCATGGAATCATCGAACGCACGCAAAACGTGTCAGATGTCCTTCATAGAGGCCCACTCAGTGGTGGTGAAGTGTGAACCGCGCGCAGTGCGACTTGTTTGCGCCTGATGCAGCTGGTACTCCATTACTGCTGCCTGCTGCTCACACAACCGCTCCAACATATGTAACGTGGAATTCCACCTGGTGGGTAGGTCACATATGATGCGATGTTCCAGAAGGCGGAATTGGCATTGCACAGCTGCAATGCGCGATCTTGCCATGCTGGAACGCCACAAGTGAGCGCACTCTATGCGGACCTTGTGCAGCAGTGCATCAATATCCAGATAGTCCCTCAAAAAACTCTGCATGACCAAATTGAGCACATGTGCCAGACATGGTATGTGAGTGAGGTTGCCTAGGCCCAGAGCTGCCACCAGATTTTGGCCATTGTCACACACTACCAAGCCTGGCTGGAGATTTGCTGGCACAAACCACACGTCGCTCTCCTGCTTGATGGCATTCCAGAGCTCCTGCGCTGTGTAGCTTCGATTCCCCATAGAAATTAATTTCAGGATGGCCTGTTGACGTTTGGCCACGGCTGTGCTCATATCGGTCGTAACAGGTAAGCGTTCACGGGTCCATGTGGAGGTAGACCGTGACGGCTCCTGCAGCGATGATTCTGAGGAACTGGAGTATGAGGAGCAGTCAATGTGTACCGACTGGATTCCTGCAATACTTGGAGTTGGCAGAACACGTACAGCGCCACTCTCAAGATCTGTATCCGGCTCCACAACATTTACCCAATGGGCAGTGAGGGAAAGGTATCGTCCTTGTCTATGGTTACTGGTCCACGCATCGGTGGTCAGGTGGACCTTGCTACTGACCGCGTTTAGTAGCGCATGTTTAATTTTTCCCTCCACATGCTTTTGCAGGGCAGGGACGGCTTGCCTGCTGAAATAAAAGCGGCTGGGAACGTTGTATTGTGGGACTGCCAATGCCATGAAGTTACGGAAGGTGTCAGTCTCCATCAGCCTGAATGACAGCATTTCAAGGGACAGGAGTTTTGCAATGCCAGCATTCAGAGCCTGTGCTCTGGGATGGTTTGCCAAGTATGGCCGCCTTTTCTCCCATGCCTGTTCTACCGATGGCTGTAGAGTGGCCTCGGAGTGTGAGGATGACAGGGAACTTGGTGCTGTGGGTGGAATTACACTGGGTCTCTGTACACCAGTGCCAGAGGTTTATCCAGGGCGATCCTGTGAGGAAGCCGAACCAGCTGTGTGTGACCTGGAGGAAGAGGCTACAACACGAACTGAAGAGGTAGGTGGTGCTGTAGGTTGGCCTACGTCTTCAGTGTGTCTTTGTAACTCCACCATGTGCTTGTTTCCACATATTTGTGGTATTGAGGTTGCTGACACTTTTACCTCTTTTTACTTTTTGATTACACAGCTTGTATTTGACAAAGCAAATGTCATCTGCAACTGTATCAAAAAAGGACCATGCACTGCAAGTCCTGGGAGCACCCGTTTTGGGTTTTGGAAGAGAACTGCTCCAAACGGGTGGCAAAGTGGAGGCTACAGGCAACCGAGTCTGACCCCTACCTCTCCCTCCTGTTTGGGCCGTTGGGGAATCCTTCTTCAGAGCTGCTCCCAGAACCTTCCTGTTCCTCACGCCATGATGGGTCAAGGACCTCATCATCTACACTACCCTCTTCAAACACCTGCTTCTCCTGGGTCGTCTGGCCAGCACCATGCGCAACAGAAACTAGCACCTGAGTCTCATCATCATCAGATGCGTTCTGAGGTGTGCTGACCATAGGCACTGGCTCACCCACCTCTTCAGATTCAGAGAGACAAAGCAGTTGCGCATCACTGCATACTCTCTCTTCTTCACATTCTAGAATGCTGCTTGGCTGGCCCCCTATTTCCATGCCAACAGATTCAGAGAACAGAAGTAGAGACTGAGCTGGCTCCTGTACAGAGCTCTCTGACTGCCTGGGCAATTTGGCAGGTGGTGAAGAGACAGATGGTTGCTCTTCAGTGATCTGGTCCTGAGAGGATGTGGAAGTAATTGAAGTCGATGCGTTAGCTGCCATCCTTCCGACAAAGGCTTCTATTTGTTCATCCCGCAGCAGTGCGGTACGGCGAGCTCCTAAAAAGCTGCTCATAAAGGACTGCTCCCGGGGAAAACTGGGGGATACTGTGTCACTGGTGCTCACAGCAGGCACAGAATCCCCACGTCCTCTCCCTGCTGAAACTCCACGCCCAAGACCACGTGCCTTACTCCCTGCTTCTTCATCTTGGTAGATTGATAAAGATAGGCAGAAAAGTACTAAGGCCTTAGTGTGCTTATTACTGAGCAGCAGCTAACAGGTATAAGAAACACTAAGTTTATTAAGTGTGGACTACACTTTAATATGAGCTAATGTGGCCTAACAAGTTTCAAGTGGAGTGTTTGGTGAACTTTATTAACTTTTTTGTGTTTTTCACAAAAAAAAAGGTTGTGATTGAGACAAAAGATGTACAATCGATAGTATCACAAACTTTTTGTAGCTATTACAATGCAGAAAGGTAACCTACAATGCAATAGATGAGGCTACAAAAAATAGGCTAATACTAATCTGGCTGGGCCTGTAGGCCACAAACCAGCAGAAAGGCTCCTCTATCTACTCCTATATAGTGTTTGCAACCAATCTAGCTGGATACGGATGGAAGCACACTAATAGGAGAAATTGAGGAAAAAAAACTACTACAGAAAAAATGGACAATGTATGAGGCAGTGACGCACGCTGAGAGGACTACAACCAGCATTGGATGCAGAACAAACTTCAGCGTGAGCTGCACTCACACACAGAGACCTGACAGACAGCCGTGAACAGTGCAGAGTACTGTGCACTAGCAATGAAAGGCTCCGCTATCTACTCCTATAGTGTTTGCAACCAATGTAATGGATACAGATGGAAGAGCAGCACACTAATAGGAGAGATCAGTAAAAATGAATTGAGCAGCAGCAATTAAACAAAAGAAAAAAGTATGAGGCAGTGACGCACGCTGAGCAGACTACAACCAGCAGTGGTTGCAGAACAAACTTCAGCGTGACCTGCACTCACACACAGACCTTGCAGACAGCTGTGAAAACAGCACTGCAAGGCAAAAGGAAGCTTTACACAGCGGTTGGTAAACTAGCCTGCCTAAAGCACAATACACAAAATCGCTATCACTAACTGTCCCTTAGAGTCAGAAGAGCAGCGTTCTGTCCCTAACTGAATTCACAGCAGAGTGAAACCAAAATGGCGGAGGCGTCTTTTATAGTGCATTCATGACATCATTTCAGCAGCCAATCACAGCCATGCCATTAGTTAAAATGACCGCAGCCTTACAGGATGTGCCCACACTTCTTAGGATTCCTTATTGGCTGAATCAAATCACACTGCCTCTCATAGCATTATGGGAACTTCCGATTCCGGTATTCGATATGGCAAAAGTATCGGAACTCAGTATCGGAATTCCAATACCGCGAATATCAGCCGATACCCGATATTTGCGGTATCGGAATGCTCAACACTATATACAGTATATAGACTTGGGTTCAAATCCCAGCTCTGCCCTGTGGAAAATACATTAAAAATCAACTAAAATAAATTATATACCAAGGCTTCTAACACTATAATACTACCTTAGGCAGCTGTTAAACGTGCACAAATGACATGGGCGATGGGTTCAAATCCTGGCTCTGCCCTCTTGGACATAATATACCAGTAGTGGCCCTTGGGAAAGAATACTAACACTATAGTGCCTAACTCAATAAAACATGACAGTGTCACAAACAGAGTCATGCCGGCTCGGACGTCGTCCGGATTAACAGGGTCCGCATCAGATGTCGAGGAACCAGGACAATCTGATGATAAATGGGCTACTGGAACAAAACCATTCATGGACAAGGCGAGATAACCTGGATCTGATGAAATGCTACTATAACAGCAGACCAAATCAGAGAGGATATATGAATTGTATGAGGAAACTCTGGATGGACACAAGACCTGCATGTCCACTGACTGAGAAGCTATGCACTTAACCATTACACTATAGCAGATACTATATACATATATATATTCACTTATATTTGTTTTGTTTTGGTCTTCAATGGAGAATGAAAAACAAGAGGTTGAACAAGGAAAAGACATCACAATTCTTTTCTTTATTAAGATATCTTTATTTAGCTCTATGGATTTACAAAAACGCATAAAAAAATGCCATTTTTTCCGTTGAATTTTTCTGCCAAGAGATGCAGAAACCTTGTAGACATTTCTGCAAGCAAATATGCAACGTGCACACATAGTCTAACACGTTTTGTATTATCGCATCCACAATGACATGTTCTATAACACTATCATTAGTTATAATAATAATAATCTTTATTTTTATATAGCGCTAACATATTCCGCCGCGCTTTACAGTTTGCACACATTATCATTGCTGTCCCCGATTGGGCTCACAATCTAGATTCCCTATCAGTATGTTTTTGGAGTGTGGGTGGAAATCGGAGAACCTGGAGGAAACCCACGCAAACACAGGGAGAACATACAAACTCCTTGCAGATGTTGTCCTTGGTGGGATTCGAAGCCAGGACTCCAGCGCTGCAAGGCTGTAGTGCTATCCACTGAGCCACCATGCTGCCCTAGTTAGTTAATATTTAATGTTGCAAAAAATAGTAAAACAATTGCCATTTTTGTTTATCCCATCTTACAAAAAAATAAATGAAAAGTGCTCAAAAGTTTTATGTATTTAAAAATGGTACCAATAAATACTACAGCTTGTATTAAAAAAAAAACAGATCTGTAAACGGAAAAACAAGAAGTTATAGTTCTCAGTAGACGATGTGAATAAAATAAAATATATTTGTTAGAAAGTGATTTTCTCATGCAAAACTAATGTAAAAAAAGTATTCGTTGTTACACTGTAATTGTATTGACACATACTATAAAAATATATAATTGTTATATTATATAAACATTACTAATCCTATAGTTACATGGTAAATAAAGACACAGCCAGAATAAAGTCTTTTATTTGAAATAATCACACAAACTCCTTTACTGAATCTTAATTTACCATACTTACTGAACGCATAATCCCTGACGCCTTTGTCTCCTGCTAACAATCAAAAAATAATAAACCAACACATATAACACTATCCTGTCTGACATATTCCATTTAATACCGACTGTCCCATGGCGATCTCATGGGTAGAACAGTCACATCGGGAAATGTGACAGCTCTACCCATCCTCCGGCGATACACCGACAGGAGGTAATGTGCACTGAGACCAGAGGGGGCTCTAGTGTCTAAAATGTGAGGCATGTGCCCTAGGGTTATGGAGACAATCACTGCTGGTATCTACTAATGGCTCCTCCTTACTCATAACAGGAAGAGAGAGCATGGTTTAAAAAATTTCCATAAGATGTTAAGAAGTTGTTGATTTAAGACACTATAGGGCATTCAAGGGACCGCCACTAAGAAGCTGGGTTGCCAATGTCGAATTTCTAGGGTGACAACCTATGCTAGAAGGTAGTTTTGAGTTATTGGGGAATTTAGTACTCCCCATTATCAGCATCTGATATATCATATTTTCACAATTTGTACTGGTATATCTCTCACCCCGTTTCCTGCAATATTTCAGTTGCATATAGACAGAAATTCTTTGTTGGATCATATGTATATATATATATATATATATATATATATATATATATATATATACATATATATACATGTATATATATATATATATATATACATATCTGATTCATGTTGTTACATTACATTGAGATTGATCCAAATACTAGGATACTCCACACTAGGTTATTCCAGGGACAGCCGCTGATGATCGAGGGCGCCATATTGCTTCCCTAGGGTCCAAACATTCGCTGTCAGGTAGTGGCTAAGCACAGGTATGATATCAGGGTGAGTTATTTACTATCCAGTGTGAACATCTATTATTGTTTTTGTTTTTTTCCTGTGTGTTTCTTTGTATTTTTTTTTTTACTATTTTTAATAAAATATTATATTTTAATAATAAGGGCCTTTATATACAATAGCCTAAATTGGAGACTATTTCCTCTCTATTCATATTTCCTAAATTGATCCTGTGTGGAAAACCTAACATATGTCAAAATGAATAGGGCATGAACTTATAATGACTTTCATTCATCCACAACTGATGCTAATAATTAAATTGGATATACATCAGCTTGCCTAACTGTCCTTTGTCTGCCTTTTACACCATTTTGCTGCTGCCAGAGCCAATGGACGACACTAAGCCAGGCATCTACTCCCTGTTCATCTTGTGATCTATACGGTAGTACTGCTGCTGCCTGGGCTGCCGTTGCCGTTGTTAGCTTTAGGCCGGCGTCACACTGGCGACAGAATCGGATGACTGCAATACGATGAAATATGGCATTGCAGTCTGCCCTATGTTAATCTATGGAGCAGCTCCCAGTATCAGATTTTTTGTGGTCCGTTTTAATCGTCCGAGTGCAATCGCAGCATGCTGCTATTGTCACCGATTGTGGGTCGACTATCGCCAATGCAATGCGAAACGCGCGTTGGGGCTACGTGTTCGTTGAAGCGAGGCACTATGGGTGAGAGTGGATGCTTTCATATACATCTCTGCACACTATGACTTCTGCTTGGGTATATTAACAGTCGGGTTTACCGGGTGACGTCACCGTGTACTATATACTAGTGTATTTTTGTTTTGTGGCTTTACCTGGGACTGTGTAAGCATGGCTTTGCACATACATCTGATCTATGTATCTTAGATTACATTAATTGAAGCAGGCTTTGTATTGCTATGAATATTTTGTGAGCATTACCCCCCACCTCGTAACATTGTGGTATCTTATTTAGGACCACAACAACACACATGATTGTTTGTCTCTTCCCTTATCCGTGCCCTATAGGCGCTTTGTAGTTTTATATTTCTTGTATCTATAAAAATTCTTTTTGATACCAATAAAATTGATATTTTATTATATCGGTGGTGTTTTGAAACTGTATAATGGTCGCCTCCTTAACCTTAAAAATGTTTGCCTACGCAATAAATGCGTAGGTGAAGTACTTAATATGTGTCCCTTTTGGTAATGCCTTCGCTGTGTCCCAAATAAATGGTCATTATTGTGACACATATCTCATAGAGCTTTGTATGTATGAACCCTTGTAATATTAACTTGTTATATTAGCTACATACAATTTGTAGTGCTGTTGTGTACCCCTTAAACGCCAAAAAAATTATAATATTGCTGGTGTACGGTACTTCTGTTTTTAATACATTACAAGGGCAGATAAGTATAATTTTGGATTGTATCCGTTACTTTTTCAGTGTCAGATGTTACAAGGCGTTGGCGCAGCTGTAGAGACTGCTACAGGCGAGAGAGACAGCTGAGGGGGCGCAGTGGGGCAGCAGCAAGCAGCAAAAGAAAATATGTCTATTATTATAGATTGAATTTTCTGGCCCCAGCTATGGATTTGCGACCGTAAGTTAATGTCTGTACAAAGTGTATTGCTATATTTTAGTATAAATTGTAATCAATTTTTTTTCTTCTCTAGCACAGAGTCAAACCTTACAGAGAGAGAGCCAGCTTCTGACTCAGAGGCAGTGATTGACCCCGTGGGGGATGTTGAGGAGGCTGGGCCGTCATCATCAGCAAGTGCAGCAGCAGCATTACCACCACCACCACCAGCAGTGGAGTCAGAGAGCTTGCCTCTCGAGTCCCAAGACACTCCCCTCAGCAGCAGCCCTGGTAGGCCCCAGGATGTGGCTTCGCCTCCTACAGTTGTGTCACGGCGAGCCAGGCGTAGAAGAGTAGGAGTTGGTTCTGCCACAAGGAGGCAGGTGGACAGAGGAGTTCTTGACTACTTGTCCACTGTTGCCCATGATGATGGGGAGGAGGCATTTGGCTCGGTACCTCAGGGCCATTCCCCGTCAGCACAGACTGCGGATCAGAGCTGGCGTCCAAATTGTGCTGGATGCAGGAACCCCATCAAATGATCCCAACAACTTCCTAGATTTACTGGAAAGGTGGCAACGTTCCAGTGAAAATCTCCTACGTTTGTTGGGAACCCAGCAAGGAGAGTCTGCATCAGCCTCTGATCAGCCTCCTCCTCATCATCATGCTCCTCCTCCACCTCCTCCTTGTGGACCACAGAGACCTACTCCTCCTCCTCTAAGTGAGTCCTACCAAAGTGTCACCCAACATGTACCACACATGGGACACAGTGGCCATTCTCAATATGCCCACTCGACCATACCCAATGTTCAATGCTGGCCACAACATGGGTATGGTCGACATGGGCATTTTGGGGGCTACAGTGTAAGTGGCCAGTCATATTATGACTACCCGCAACAGTTCCCAACCTTCCCTTACCCAAACCCCCATACAGAGCAAGCAACAAGCAGCCAGCAAAGTGCACACTCAGCCACCACTCATGGTGACACAGTGGCTGGAGAGCAGTCTAGGCAGCCCTCACAATCTGGCCCTCCACCTTCACCACCCCACACCTACCACCAGTTATAGGTGTAATGTATTTTTTTGTTTTTTGTTTGAAGTTATTAACATTCTACTTTGTTTTACTGCTGCAAGTTTCTCAGGAAATATGTTGAAAAATGTTTATGACACATTAGTCATTTTGCATTATGTTTACAGCGACTAAACATGACATAATACATAAAAAAATGGTTTAAGTCGCATTGATTGTATGTGATTATTTCAATATGTAGCTGTTTATTTTAATACGTGATGGGCTGCCTAACTTACACACAATATGACACCAAAACCAACACAACATATACAATTAAGTGTGGCTAAATGTCTTTATGACAGAGCAACATAGGCACACTACATGTGTAATAATGCCTCTTCTTGCCAGGCAGTAGCACCCTCAGGGGACACAAAATATTGAGTGAACACATCACGTACTTTTAGGCCTGAAGGTGGACGACGGGGATGGATGGGTGGTGACATAGCCATAGACACATTCACAGAGGCTAACTCACCCACATGTTGTGAGGAGCATTCATGGATTCTACAAAAATGATGTAGGACCACACATGCTTTGAGGACCACATTAACATTGTCTTCACTGAGTTGAATTGCAGATTGAAGTACCCGCCATTTAGCACAAAGAATTCCAAATGTGCACTCCACCAGCCGCCGAGCACGTGACAGGCGACAATTAAATATTCTACGCCGATGGGTGAGATAGCGACGGGGATATGGCCTCATTACATTACGGGTTAATTTAAATGCCTCATCCGCAACTATAACATAAGGCACATGTTCTGGTATAGAGTCTGTAAGTTGACTTGCTGGTGGTAGGTCCAGTTGGTTATTGCGTATCCGCCTACCCATTATGGAAGTATTGAAGACTCTTGAGTCTCCAGTCCTTCCATAGGCCCCAATGTCTACAATTATAAACCTGTAGTTTGTGTCGACCAAGGCCAACAAAACTACGGAAAAATATTGTTTGTAATTGAAGAATTGGGAGCATGAGTTAGGAGGTTTACGAACACGTATGTGCTTGCCGTCCAGGGCTCCTATACAGTGTGGAAACTGGCAATTTTCGGCAAAACCCTGTGCTATCCTCAACCAGTCACTCATTTGTGGCTCAGGCATGACGTCTTCATGTAGTCTGGTCCAAATTTCCACACAAGTTGACCGCACAATGCCTGAAATTGTTGATCGCCCTATTAAGAACTCTAAGTGCAGAGCAGCGTAGGACATGCCAGTAGAAAGGAACCTGTAACACACATAGAACATAGAACATGGAGAAATCAGCAACAAAACAAACAAACACAGCATGCACAACACTTACAATGCTTTAGTTTCTTAGAGCACACATGCTGGAAATTAGATTACAAGCCATGCCTTCTGTGGAATAGACCAAAGGCAATAATTTAGATAGGTAAGCTTGAGAAATACATTACTCACATTATAAGTTTACAAGAAGTGTGCTACAACACTTGCAAAATGACTATGTCGAGGCAAACATCATCAACATATCGTTGACACACATACCTTATTGTTAGGAGAAGGCGTTCCTCTGCAGAAATTGCTTTTCTCATCCTGGTGTCCTGAAATGTGATCCCAGGGCGCACAATGTCAAGCCACGTATCAAAGGTAGCTATGCTCATTCGACAATATTGGAAAAACTTATCTCCATGCCTACGCAGTGACAAATATAGGCGGTGAAAATGGCCTTTAGTTATCCTTCTTGTCAAAAGTGGATGTACCCACATTCTTCTGCGTCTTCTAGGATCTGCTATTACAGGATATGGCTCCCAAAACGTCGGGCTATAACCCAATGGAACAGCACACGCTCAGTGGGAGTAAATCTGTGTGTGTCGGTCATGTTTGGATAAAGCAGCTAGAAAGCACTAAGCACAAGGAAGAAAATTACACCAGTGCAAAGGTGGGAGGGTCACACCTGTAACAGAGCACTTAAATATAGGTCTGCCTGATGATTTAAATGAGTATCAGGCCTCAAAACCGTTATTGGTCCTTTTTGGTAAGCTGCAACAAAAAAACGGTGGTCGGATGAAAATCGGATGTTACAATGTACACACACATGCGACTAAATCGCATCTTTGAAGGAAAATCGGATGCCATGCGGATGTGTGATGTTTACATTTTGCTCCGATAATCGACCGACTAAAACGGTCCGATTTTTTGTAGTTGTGTCTGACTCCGGCCTTAAACTACCAGATTATCTCCTTGTCTGCCACATCCTAATTCTCTTACATTTAGCTTCTGTCACTGCCACTGGAGAGTCATGCCAGTCACATATCTTCTTGCTGCTGACGGTGTTTAAGGCTATGTGCACACCTTCGGGAATTGCTGCGAAAATTTCCTCGGCAATCCCGCACCTCCATGCCGCGGGAAATACGCATTTTATATGTATGCGTATTCCCACCAGAAACTACCGTTTTGCAAGCGTAATTAGCTTGCAGAATGCTAGCATTTTCCAAGCGATCTGTAGCATCGCTTGGAAAACTGATTGACAGGTTGGTCACACGAGTCAAACAACGTGTTTGACAAATGTGAGCAACTTTTTACTATTGATGCAGCCTATGCAGCATCAATAGTAAAAAAATCTAATGTTAAAAATAATAAAAAAATAAAAAATCGTGATATTCTCACCTTCTGGCGGCCCCCGCAGAATTCCTGCTCCTCGCGATGCTCCCGGCAAGTTCTATTCCCAGTGATGCTTAGCGACAATGACACCAGATGATGTAGCAACACGCGAAACCGCTACATCATCTGGGGTCATTGTCGCTAAGCATCACTGGGAACAGGAGTTGCCAGGAGCGTTGCTGAGAGGCGGGAAGCTGCGGGGCCACCGGAAGGTGAGAATATCATTATTTTTTATTTTAATTATTGTTTTACTGTGGATATGGTACCCAGGGCCTGGAGGAGAGTCCGAGGTTCCGGCTGGCTCCCACCTTCGCCAGACCTCTAGAATCTTTTAGTCAGGCGTCCGACTCACATGAGGCCATGGAGGTTTCTCGAGCAGGACCTAAGTCCTGGGCCGCTCGAGTACCCGTGGTTTGTAACACCTGTCAGTAGTTAGGACATTATGCCAACAAATGTCCACAGCGGTCGGGAAAACGGTCGCGTCTAGTGACCCTGGGAGGAAGTTCACTAGACACCGCGGCATTTTCCACCAAGTTGTCCTTCAAGGGGACAATTACTGTAGGTCCATCCACTCTCACCGCCGAGCTCTGTGTCGATTCTGGAGCCGAGGGGAATTTCATGTCCTCTGTAGAGTTGAGCGATACTTTCCGATATCCTAAAGTATCGGAATCGGAATGGTATCGCCGATATCACTAAAAAATCGGCGATACCCGATACCGATACCGGAAGTCCCATGTAAGTCTATGGGAACAAAATATCGCAACTAAAAAAACCCCATTCTTTCCTTGTAAACACTAAATATACACACATAGAATACATATATATATACATACATGTCATTGTGACATATATATATACATATATGTATAGTTTATACACTTCTACATAGTAAAATATCCTTTGATTCAATTGCCGGGTAAAGCCGGCTTCAGTGAAAAGACAGAAGCACCCGACATGAAATGACACTTGGTGTACATAGGGTTAACCATGTCTTTTCATGTCGTTTGCTATCTGATTTGCACAAACAATTAAATCAGACTATGTGTGCAAAATTTCACACCTGTAGGGGTTAATTAAAGGTGTAAATTCGTTGTAAAAAAAACGGACTTTTTTGCTACGAATTTACACCTTTAATTAACCCCTACAGGTGTGAAATTTTGCACACATAGTCTGATTTAATTATTTGTGAAAATTAGATAGCAAAGGACATGAAAAGACATGGTTAACCCTATGTACACCAAGTGTCATTTCATGTCGGGTCACCCGACATGAAATGACACTTGGTGTACATAGGGTTAAACATTTCTTTTCATGTCCTTTGCTATCTAATTTGCACAAACAATTAAATCAGACTATGTGTGCAAAATTTCACACCTGTAGGGGTTAATTAAAGGTGTAAATTCGTTGTAAAAAAAACGGACTTTTTTGCTACGAATTTACACCTTTAATTAACCCCTACAGGTGTGAAATTTTGCACACATAGTCTGATTTAATTGTTTGTGCAAATTAGATAGCAAAGGACATGAAAAGACATGGTTAACCCTATGTACACCAAGTGTCATTTCATGTCGGGTTCTGCATTTTCACAAAAGCCGGCAATTGAATTAGCGGCTATTATACAATGTAGAAGTGTATGAACTACAAATATAAATATATATATATATGTGTCACAAATTCAATGACATGTATATATATATATATATATGAGGTGTAAAATTGCTGAAAAAAAATGCGTGGGCTCCCGCCCTATTTTCGCAACCAGACAGACAAAGCCAGTGAGTGGGGGCAGATAATAATAGCCCAGAGAGGGACCATTATTTTTGGCCCCCCCGGCTACTTAACATCTGCCCCCAGACACCCGAGAAAGGGCAAATCTCTAATTAGATTTGCCCTTTCTGGCACTTTGCCCGTCTATTCCCATTGCCCTGTAGCGGTGGCGAATGGGTTAATAAGGGGTTAAAATGACCTTGCAATTGAAAGGTCACTTTAAGCCAGGTTAATAATTGAGAGCTGTCAATTAGACAACTATCAATTATTAATCCTATTGTATGAAAGAAAAATCAAACACACACACTTTAATAAAAAAGAAGTTTAATGAAATAATCACACAGTTTTTGATCATATTTTATTTACCTGCTAAAACCATTTCCTGTAATAAAAATAAAATAAAAAAGCAAAATTATTCTTACCTATCCCATGCACAGTCAGGTCCCACGGTGAAATCCTTCAGAAAGGGTTAATGTTTACTGCAGGGACCGCAGCTAATGCTGCAGCCTCACAGTAAACCCCAAATGAATGAGTTCCTCTCCTGCCTGACAGGAGAGTAAAGGCTGGGTGTCACATAACGATACACCAGCGATCCCGACAACGATATGCACTTGTCAGGATCGCTGGTGTATCGCTACATGATCGCTGCTGAGCTGCCAAACAGGCAGCTCAGGCAGCGATCTGGGACAGCGACACTGCGGGTAACATCGCTTAAGGGCCCGTCTCACATAGCGATATCGCTACCGAGATCGCTGCTGAGTCACTAGTTTTGTGACGCAGCAGCGAGCTCACCAGCGATATCGCTGTGTGTGACATTCAGCGACGATCAGCCCCCCTGCCGGGTATCGCTGATCGTCGCAGAAATGTCAGGACCTTTTTTTGATCGCTGGTTTCCCTCTGACAGGCACGCATCGCTGCGTGTGACAGGCGGGAGACCAGCGATCCGCTGGTAACCAAGGTACACAGCGGGTTTCCAGGCACCGCGCAGCGCTTGGAAACCCGCTGTGTACCTTGGATACCAGCTCCCTGCATCAGGGCGCTGGTATCCAAGGTACACAGCGGGTTTCTAGGCACAGCCCCGCGCCTGGAAAATCGCTGTGTACCTTGGTTACCAGCGGATCGCTGGTCTCCCGCCTGTCACACGCAGCGATGTGTGCCTGTCAGCGGGAAACCAGCGATCAAAAAAAGGTCCTGACATTTCAGCGACGATTAGCGATACCCGGCAGGGGGGCTGATCGTCGCTGAATGTCACACACAGCGATATCGCTGGTGAGCTCGCTGCTGCGTCACAAAACTAGTGACTCAGCAGCGATCTCGGTAGCGATATCGCTATGTGAGACGGGCCCTTAAGTGGAAAGCTTAATTGATTGCTTTCCACTTTCACTTCAGGTCAGCCAGGGACACAATCAGTGACGTCAGAGGGAACTGATTAACAAAAATAGGGGTTCCCTTCGAAAAAAAAATGGCGTGGGGTCCCCCCTAATTTTGTTAACCAGCCAGATGAAGCAGACCGCTGAGGCCTGGATTTTCAGGCTGTTAAGGAGCCAAGATCCATGGACCTTGCCAGCCTGATAATACCAGGCCACAGCAGTCTGCATATCTTGGCTGATTAACAAAAATAGGGATCCCCTCGAAAAAAATTGACGTGGGGTCCCCCCTATTTTTGTTAACCAGCCAGATGAAGCAGACCGCTGAGGCCTGGATTTTCAGGCTGTTAAGGAGCCAAGATCCATGGACCTTGCCAGCCTGATAATACCAGGCCACAGCAGTCTGCATATTTTGGCTGATTAACAAAAATAGGGGATCCCCTCGAAAAAAATTGGCGTGGGGTCCCCCCTATTTTTGTTAACCAGCCAGATGAAGCAGACCGCTGAGGCCTGGTTTTTCAGGCTGGTAAGGATCCAATATCCATGGACCTTGCAAGCCTGATAATACCAGGCCACAGCAGTCTGCTTAGCTTGGCTGGTTAACAAAAATAGGGGATCCCCTCGAAAAAAAAACGGCGTGGGGATCCCCCCTATTTTTGTTAACCAGCCAAGTAAAATGCAGACTGCTGCGGCCTGGTATTAAAAGACTGTCAAGGCCCATGGATTTTGGCCCTCAACAGCCTGATAATACCAGGCTACAGCAGCCCCACATTTGGCGCATCAAAAGATGTGCCAATTGTGGCACTTTACCCGGCTCTTCCCACTTGCCCTGTAGCGGTGGCAAGCGGGGTAATAAGGGGTTAATGTCACCGTTGATTGCACGGTGACAATAAGCCCGGTTAATAATGGAGAGGTGTCAATAAGACACCGATCCATTATTAATCCCAAAGTTATTAAATGTATAAAAAAAAGACAAAGCAAGAAAAAAGTATTTTAATGAAATAAAAGAGACAACACAGTTTTCATTAATTTTATTACTCTCTCATTCCTGCGACGCCATCGATCTCCTGTAAAAAAAGAAAAAAAACAAACCAACAGTATACCACCTGTCCGACGCAGTCCATAGTAACGACAGTCCCACGACGATCCAGCTGTGCTACATCGCAATGACAGGCAGAGCCTGTCATCGCGACGCAGCACAGCTGATTACCTGCTTCCCCGGCGGTGACGTCATCGGACTGACTGCTTTACGGCCGGGATTACCCAGCAGTCACTGCAGTTATCGCGAGAAACTGCATGTGACCGCCGGGGAAAGAAGATGGCGGCCATGAAGCAGTCCGGGATGTGACCGCCGGAGATCTTCTGCCAGGTAAGTGCCGCTGACTCCTGACAGACCCGACCGACGGACACTGACAGTGACAGTGACAATCCCGATTCCGGTATCCGATAAGACGAAAATATCGGTACTCGGAATCGGAATTCCGATACAGCCAATATCGGCCGATACCCGATATTTGCAGTATCGGAATGCTCAACACTAGTCCTCTGCCTTTGCTCTCCGCCACACCATACCTCAGGTGATGCTTGCCAAACCAGTGACTGTGCGAGTAGTGAATGTATCGACTTTGCCCTCACAAATCACCCACCAGACTATCCCTCTCACTTTATCTATGTCCCCTTCCCATCAGGAGAGTATTTCCTTTCTTGTCCTGCCCGAGGGAATAGACGAGGTTTTGCTGGGAATACCATGGCTCCGTCACCACTCTCCCCATATTGAGTGGTCCTCTGGGAGGATACTGGGTTGGGGTGATTCATGTAGAGGCAGGTGTGTCAGGGAGTGCGTTCAGGTCACCACCACAGATACCCATAGACCTTGCTTCTCTTCCCCAGTGTTATTTGTCATATGCAGAATTTTCCTCCAAGAAGGCAGCGGAGACTCTTCCGCCTCATCGCCCCCACGACTGTCCTATTGATCTCTTGCCTGGAGCAGAACCTCCTCAGGGAAGAGTCTATCCCCTCTCGCTTCCTGAGACGGAGGCCATGTCCCAGTATATTTAGGAGAATCTGGCAAGAGGGTTCATTAGGAAGTCGGTGTCACCAGCAGTGGCGGGGTTCTTCTTCATGCAGAAGAAGAATGGAGAATTACGTCCGTGTATTGACTACAGGGGTCTTAACGCCATCACCGTCAAGAATAAGTACCCGTTGCCCCTAATCTCTGAGCTCTTTGATAGGCTCCGAGGAGCAAAGGTATTTACCAAGCTAGATGTACGTGGTGCCTATAACCTAATTCGCATCTGTGAAGGGGACAAGTGGAAGACAGCTTTTAATACCAGGGATGGGCATTATGAATAACTGGTGACCTTTGGGCTCTGTAATGCTCCTGCTGTTTTCCAAGACTTTGTCAATGACATCTTCCGGGATATGCTCTCCACCTCTGTAGTAGTCTATCTGGATGATATTCTCATCTATTCACCAGATATAGACTCTCACCGAGGGATGTCAACAAAGTCTTCGACCTCTTACGGGCAAACTCCCTCTATGCCAAGCTGGAGAAATGTGTGTTTGAGCAGGAGTCTTTACCTTTCCTGGGCTATATCATCTCCGCCCAGGGATTGGCTATGGATCCTGCCAAACTACAGGCTGTAATGGACTGGCAAGAACCCCATTCTCTTAAAGCGGTGCAGCGCTTTATGGGGTTCATTAATTATTATCGACAGTTCATTCCCTTATTTCTCGACTTTGGTAGCTCCCTTGGTCGCCCTTACCAAGAAGGGAGCAAATCCCAAATTGTGGTCAGAGGAGGTCTCCAAGGCCTTTACTTCAATTAAGTCCCATTTTGCTAGTGCTCCCATCTTACATCGCCCCGAGGTTGATAAGCCTTTAATATTGGAGGTTGATGCCTCGTCCGTTGGTGCTGGAGCAGTCCTTTTTCAAAAGGATGCTCAAGGCCGAAACATCCTTGTTTCTTCTTTTCCAAGACCTTCACACCTGCGGAGAGGAATTATTCCATTGGGGATAGGGAGTTGCTAGCCATGAAGTTGGCCTTTTCCGAGTGGAGACATCTCCTGGAGGGGGCGCGCTTTCCCTTTCAAGTTTTCACTGACCACAAAAATTTGGTCTATTTACAGACCGCCCAGCGGTTAAATTCTCGTCAGGCCAGATGGTCCCTGTTCTTCTCCCGGTTCCATTTCACCCTCCATTTCCTCTCCGGTGTGAAGAACATTCATGCCGATGCTCTCTCTCGCTCTGTGGTGTCCTCTGAGGAGGTGGAGGAGGAGCTTCGGCTGATTGTCCCCACAGAGAGCCTAAGAACTGTGGCCCCGGTTTCGCTTGAGTCTGTGCCTCCGGGCAAGACTTTTGTGCCTACCAATTTGTGACCGGAGGTACTCTCTTGGGCACATTCGTCCAGGGTGGGTGGACATTTTGGTGTAAAAAGGACATCTGAGTTCCTGGCGAGGACATACTGGTGGCCACATATGGTCCGTGACGTCAGGGAATACGTTCAGGCGTGCGTCTCCTGCACCAAGAATAAGTCCTCTCGACAACGGCCAGCTGGGCTACTTTTCCCTTTATCAGTGGCAGACAGGCCTTGGGAGATGGTCGGGATGGATTTGTGGTGGGCTTACCCAAGTCTCGGGGCTGCACCATCATCTGGGTGATAACCGACCACTTCTCCAAAATGGTGCATTTGATGCCCTTACCACGGTTACCATCTGCACGGGCCTTGGCAGCATTATTTATTAGGCGTTTACACGGAATGCCAGACAAAATCGTCAGTGATCGAGGTCCCCAATTTGCGTCTCGGTTCTGGAGAGAGCTGTGTCGTCTACTCAGCATTGAGTTAAATTGAGTTAAATCTCTCCTCGGCATATCACCCCGAGACGAATGGGTTGATAGAGAGGGCCAACCAGACCTTGGTCACATACTTGCGACATTTTGTCTCAGCCAGGCAGGATGACTGGGCATCTTTACTACCGTGGGCTGAGTTCGCTTTAAATAATGCTGTGGCTGACTCCACCAGACAGACCCCATTCCTCTTAAACTACGGTCAGCATCTGCGGATACCGGTGCCTATGCCCGTGTCTTCCACCGACTCCAGGGTGGCAGACTGGGCCGTGGAGGCACGGGACATTTGGGACCGCACTCAGGATGCCATTCAGGCTTCCAAGGAGAGGATGAGGTCTTCTGCCGATGCCCATTGGCGTCCCGCTCCGACATTTGCCCCTGGCGACTTAGTGTGGCTCTCAGCCTGTAACATCAGGCTGCGAGTAGAGTCCACTAAGTTTTCACCTCTTTCTTGGGTCCCTTCAAGGTCCTCAAACATGTCAATCCTGTGGTCTACTGTCTAGCCCTTCCGCCACACCTGGGTATCACCGACACATTCCATGTCTCCTTCCTGAAACCCGTTTACTTGTCCCAGTTTTCCAAGTCATCTGCCGGGACATCGGATTCGTCTACGGATGACTATGAGGTGAATGCTATTCTGGGGTGCAAGGTGGTACGTGGCAAAAAGTTTTATTTGGTGGATTGGAGGGGTTATGGGCCTGAGGATAGGTCATGGGAGCCTGCTGAGCGTATTCAGGCTCCGCAGCTCATTGCTGCCTTCAAGCGTAGCGAGGCCCAAGGGGGAATCTCGAGCTATTCCAGCTGCGGTCGCCCATCCGTCTCCGGCCGCAGTGGAGTCTCCTCAGCAGAGACGTCGGTCCCAGCGTCTTGCTCAGCCTAGTACTGTGCAGAGGTTTACTGCTGCCTCTCCAGGTTCTGCTATTGTGGCTAGTACTGGTCAGCGGCGAGCAGACATCTTTAGGACTAAGTCCTGCTTTTCCCCTTCTGAGCATGCCCAGGGTAAGGGCTCTCATTGGAGATCAGGGGTCACATGCTCAGGTACTGCAGCAGCTCCTATTGGTCCGCCAGGAAGGTCCTGAAACTACATGTGTTCTGAACAGTTTCTCATTGGTCCTTTCCTGGCAGGCCCTGTAGTTGCTTCTATAAAAGGGTTGTATGGCCATGCGGCCATGCGCTAGTATCAATTGCATTATGTCCTTTGGGCCAGTGTGATCATACACGCATGTGGTTAGGGCTCGGCTGAAATATGCCCCTAAAATACCAGCACCTCCGGTGAGGAGATTTGTGTGCACGTGGTTAGGGCTTAAATAAGCCCCTAGAATACCAGCTTCTCCGGTGAGGAGATTGCTTGATTGCCTTGCTGTCTGCATGATCACGGACTGCTATACGCACAGCAGTTATCTGTGTATCCCTGTGGACTTAACAGGTCACAGTACCTATCTCTGCGTCTTTACCTCAGCGACTCTGTGGTGTAACAGAGTTTGCCTATACCGCCATCTTACTAGCAGCAGGCTCTGCCTGCACGGTGGACCCCGGGCTGCGAACGCACCTTTTATTTATATTTATTTTGTGCATTCCGCCAGCCCTAAGAGAGTCTCCTCTCCTCCAGACCCCGGGTACCATCCGCACATAAACCACTCATTTTGCGCATGGTGGGTGTTATGAGCTCGGTTGCAACAAAGTTATTATGTAATGGATTGCAACCGAAACCAGGGTCCGCGACGCAGTTTATATTCACTGCTGCCGAACACCCTTGGATTAGGAGGGTAATAACTGACAACTAAATATAAGGATCTTGCCTGTGAACTTCACATTGAGCAAGATATAGCATTTGCACTATCTCCGTTTACCTCACGGGAGAAGTGCTGACAATTGGCGTAGAGGTAGACCTGTTAACAGCACAGAAGCCAGTTGTCAGGTGTTAGGTAGTGCATGGGACTCACGCCAGGCGTACGTGCTGCCAGCCGGTGTGCAACCGGACTGAGCAACTTCAATATTTAGCTGATGGCGATGCCCGCATGCTGCCTACCGGGGTACGACCAGACTGCACAGCTTCAATAACCAAACACATAAAGGAACAGCGCTCCATCCGGGTGTATTAAAATAGAAGAAGTTTATTTCGCCATATCCAGCAACATTTCGACCTGCATTAGGTCTTTATTAAGCATATCATAACAAAGTGTGGGATGGCATTAAATAGTAAAGGTGTACTCAAAGCACCAATCACCATCCAACATACGCCCACCAATCCAATTATATATACAAACATGATATAAAAACAATCCATGCATATAATGTGATTCAATATCAATAAAAAACATAATACATAACTATACACATATTAGTAACCCTAAATGGTGCACTGATCACTTATCAGGAGCGGCACAAACACTGTATCAAATCTCGGTGTATTTATATCGCCATAGCAACCCATAGGCAATCCGTGCAAAACATTCTATCATGCACGAAACTTACCCAATCGCAGAGTTCTATTTGCAGGAGGAGGCGTGCTTAAATAAGAGCCTATCAGTCAAGACATCACAAAGGTATCATTCACCAATCCTGCTTATGCTGTCTAAATAGACTAGTTATCGCACATAGTCAGCGCCACGATACCAGGAAGTTAACCCCGACCACATGTGACCTGTGAGTCACAGTCCCAGCGCGCAGGAGAGCGGCGTCAGCAGGGAAAGCAACAGTCACATGACCAGAGCTAAAACCCAACCCATGCCACACCCCCTGCACGACATGAGACCATGACGCTCAGCCACAGCGATCCAGGCCATCTCCCAGGCAACGCTGGTCCACAGTGCAGACGCCGTAAAGTACTCTGATTGCTCTCACATCACATACGCGTCACCTAGGTAACCCTGCCACTCAGCAACCATCACCCCAGCAGTTTAGATGACAACCTCCAGGTAACAATCTCAAAATTGCAATTAGGGAAAAAGAAACAAAAAAGCTGCTTCTTGATATAATATTTGAAAATAGACAAATTGTACCGCTATCACTATATTAACCCTACCAGCACCACAAGCAGGGAAGGAGAGAAAAAAACAGAAAAAAAGAAAAAATAAAATATTTAAAACACCAGGTAATTGTGAAACAGAGGCACAGAGATACCTATACATCTCATATGGAATCCCCATACTCAGTCCATATATACCCAGATCCCAATGCCTCATGTCACAGAACCCCCTTAATATACATTTGATAATATACAAAAACTCAAACTATATCAAACCACTTCAATAAAACCAATGATGAACCCCAAAGGAGAGAGGAACAAGGGATTCATTACAGATTCTATACCATAATATTGAAATCCACATTCAAACCCTTTGGTTGTAGCGAACCCAAAGTGTGGATCCATTGCATTTCTTTCTTTTTAAGCATATTTAATCTATCACCACCTCCTCAAAATCGGCACACTATCAATAACTCTAAATCTCAGTTGGTTCACAGAGTGTCTGCTTTCCAAAAAATGTTTCGGAACCGGTAATTCAGTAAGTCCTGTTCGAATAGTGCTTTTATGCTTACTGATACGAGCAGGATTGGTGAATGATACCTTTGTGATGTCTTGACTGATAGGCTCTTATTTAAGCACGCCTCCTCCTGCAAATAGAACTCTGCGATTGGGTAAGTTTAGAATGTTTTGCACAGATTGCCTATGGGTTGATATGGCGATATAAATACACAGAGATTTGATACAGCGTTTGTGCCGCTCCTGATAAGTGATCAGTGCACCATTTAGGGTTACTAATATGTGTATAGTTATGTATTATGTTTTTTATTAATATTGAATCACATTATATGCATGGATTATTTTTATATCATGTTTGTATATATAATTGGATTGGTGGGCGTATGTTGGATGGTGATTGGTGCTTTGAGTACACCTTTACTATTTAATGCCGTCCCACACATTGTTATGATATGCTTGATAAAGACCAAATGCAGGTCGAAACGTTGCTGCATATGGCGAAATAAACTTCTTCTATTTTAATACACCGGATGGAGCGCTGTTCCTTTATGTGTTTGGTTGCTGGATGTCTCCAAGAAGGTTCCTTGGTTGGAGCGAGCGCCCCCAAGCAGTGAGTGCTGTCAGCGTCCTTTTTATACTGTGCACAGCTTCAATATTCAGCTGGTGGCGATGCCCGTGTGCTGCCAGCCGGTGTGAGACCGGACTGAGCAAGCTTCACTGTACAGCTGGCAGGTGATGCCCAGGTTACGCGCCCCGCAGTCTGGTCAGGGTATATAGCTACCCTATATTCGTAGCACGACTGTGCCACATTGGCTACCTGCCTGGCATAAGCTGAACCTGCCTGAAGGACCAGAGCTAATAAGCCGAGCGTACTCTGGCAAGGTCCCGGAGAGCAAAGCTAGAGAGCACGTGGAGCCCAGATTCTGGTACGTCCACACATGAGCACTGCTTATTTTAGTATGATCTGACCGCGCCACGGACAGACAAGCTATTTAAGGGCTAAGCTCCGCCCCCAGCCATCTCGTCAATCGCATCACCGATGACGTCATCGTGACCAATCAGGTGATGCCAGCTCAGAGGATCAGCTGACCTCAAGCCCCAATCATGGCTTGCCACGTCACGACATGCTCAGTGCAGGCATTTCTGGACTTAGGCTTAAAGCGGCCTTTTCTTGTTCCGTAACCTAGGTTTAAGGCTACTATGAACAAAGACCTGAGTAGCTATTTGTGCCTCTTGGGTATTGGCTAGGTGTTGGGATCGATGGCGAAGCTGAGCAGCATCTGCCTTGGCTGGGTCTGGATGGGAGACCACAGACTCCTCAGGTTCAGATCCTGCCGTCACCCGATGCCTAACATTGGGCATAGCCACATGTGGAAAGTAAGCGGTTAAATGCATTCTTATGGCGGTGGAATCACCGCAATTTCAGAAAAAGAATGAACATGCTGCGTTTTTTTTGCGGAAAAAAATGCAGCATATGCACAAAAATTGCGGAATGCATTCTACTGATAGGATGCCTAATGCATGCGTTTTTTCAGCTTTTTTGCAGTGGAAAACCGCCGCAAAAACGCTAAAAAAACGCGAATAATTCTCAACGTGTGCACATAGCATAATGATGCAAAACCATAATGCTTCTGTCAGGACTGCCATTGCTGGTCCTACACTGCTACAAATCAGTAGCCTTCTGTGTGGCTTCTTCTCTTGCACAGACACACCAGCCAGATGTCTGTTGGCTGCCCACTGGTAGGTAGTATTAATTCTGAGAAGTGTACTGTTTTTAGAGTAAAGAAACCTGTAACAGCTCCAAAAAATGTGGCTAATTTTTGGAAAGGCTTGGTGATAATGTAAGGAGGAAGACCAAGCTGCGGGTACCTGCGCAGAGCCGGGTCCGGAACTGTTGAGGCTGCCTCCTATGTTGCCTGGGGAAAGAAATGAGGGACGGGCCAACCTCATGACTTGGGTGGGAGGAGCCAGATAAATGAAAAAGCGCGCGTGGCAGCAGGCAATTTGGCGCGAATCAGCAGCAGTGCGCAGCTGGGTGAGCAGTGTGCTCCATCCTCTGAGTACCGACGCTGCGACAGTCTGCGGTAGTCAGCTCCCACCATTTTCAGCGGGACTGCTGAGGAGAGAGGTGCCGTGTGCCCAGCGACTGTAAGAGAGAGAGGTGCCGTGCTCTCAGTGACCGTGAATACCACGCACGTGCGGAGGAGAGAAAGTCGAGTACTGAACATACTTCTGCAGCCTTCCCTGATGTTTGCTGTACGCCAGCTCACGTTTGACTCTTGGAACGCTGTGGCCTCATCTGCTGTGGAGAAGCATAAAGGACACGATAAGTTCCTTCACTGGATTGCTATTATTTTGCACTTGTTGCTTCTATTAACTATTCTTTAACCAATTACCTCCCTGCGAGGAGTTAATACCTTGTTTAATTAAATTATTACAGTTTGTTAACCCTTGATCTGTCTCCTGTCTGTCATTGCATCTCACAACCTGCTTACAACAACATTGTGAAAGTAGCTAACCTCTTCTTGCTCTCTAGAAAAATGGATCATTTTTGGATGGCTTGATTAAAAGCTGTTATACTTGTACTTTGAGAATAGCAAACTTCTTGCAGATGCATAAAAAAGTTTTTTTTACTCACGTGTGAATCCATTACTACTTCATGTTCAAAACTGTACTCCTTGTTTGATCTACTTAAAAAAAGGGATAATTTGTGGACATGTTATGAAAAAGATGTTGCTTCTTCATTGAGCAAAGATCAAAGTACTTGCTACTCCCCAAAACAGGGATATTTTTTTCACTCCCCACATGAAAAAAAAACATATCTTCTACCATTTGCACAGCCTATGTATAAACACCAGGGAAGTTGGCATTTACCCCCCAAAAAGGAGATAATTTTGAAACATTCAATTTAAGTTGCCTGCAAATTTGGAAACTGCAGTTTGTAGTTAAATAGGCTGTTGGTTATTACCACCAGTTATCATGTGTTTTCCACTAGTCAGATAGGTTGAGGTCACTTGGACATTAATAAAGCTATATTTGCATTACGTCGCTCAAATCAGATTCAACACACACCTAAAAGACCTCAGAGTGTTTTATGTGTATTTTCTGGGTAGTTAGATGCCTTTCAGTATTAGAATTTAAGGCAAATTCATTGACCGCAAATCTAATTTTTTGCAAAAACAAATCACCAAATTGGCGAATTTGGATTTCAAATTATTCTTTCATCAATCTTGATTATTTTTTATGTCCAATGTATGAAAAAAGATAAGATACTTCTTAAATGAATATTTTACTGTGTTAAAACTCATTGTGGGGGACAAATTGTACAATATTTCTTACTACTTTTTCATTAATAAAAGCATTGAAGCTAAAAAGTAATCTAACATTAATTTTGTGGTGATGCAGGGTGCAGATCACTTTTTCTTGTAGTTTTAAGCACTTGTTTTTTAAATCCTGACATGGGTAACAAATGCCATTGGTCAGGCTTTCATAATGATGTTATATCCTTGGTTCTTTTAGCAAACAATAGTATTCAAGCTATTGATTGGGAAAGCTACTATAGGGTAAAACAAGACAGTCATTTATTTGGACACTGAAACCAATTTTTAGAGCGTTCTGTCCAGCTTTTCAAAATTCCTCATTTGCATTAGAAGAGAATAAAGTAAGTCAATGTTTAGAAAAAACAGCTGTGAAACTCAGACTATTATCCCGGAAAGAATGTGGTGCATTTGTAACAAAAGGCTCCTTAACACCAAACCAGTTTGATAGGTTGCACAAAGTCTAACATAGAAGATGCCATTCTGTTTACAATACTTCGAGTTGTGCAATTGACTTAAAACCCTTTTGTTGATATTGAATAAATAGTTATAGGGTATCATTTAACCAATGTCCTTTATGAATATTGGTTTGCTAGCTGCGCAACCTTACTACCTCTACTTTAAGTCATTGTTATAGGAAGTAAAAATAAACTAAAAAAAATACCTTACACACATGGTTAATTCTGCAATAGAGTAGAAAGACAGGTTTACTAAATGATCTCTAGTTTCTGATGATAACTTCACTCAACATTTGAGACCGAAATGTTTGTTGTAATTCCTCAAAAATGTGATTTGAATTCCAATAATGCAAAGCCTTTACTTGCCCTGAAAATAGGCGTATAACACCCAAATGTCACCTAGAACTGAATTAAACCCCTTTGAGAGCACTTTAATAGCCTTTTAATGTCCAAGTGACCTCAATCTATCTGGCTATGAGAAAAAGGGTGGCGATTTCTTTTTAACCCTTTTGCCCCCAAGGTTGTTTACACATTAATGACCTGGACAATTTTTACAATTCTGACCAGTGTCACTTCATAAGATAATAACTCTTCAACATTGGAACACTTCAAAGCAACCCACTGTTTCTGAGATGTTTTTTTCGTGAAATATTGTACTTCATGATAATGATAAAAATTTTTCGAAATTACTTGCGTTTATTTGTGAAAAAAATGGAAATTTGGTGAAAATGTGGAAAATTTAGCAATTCTTAAACTTTTAATTCTTATGCCCTAAAATCAGAGCGATGTGTCGCACAAAATACTTAATAAATAACATTTCCCTCATGTCTACATTACATCAGCACAATTTTTTAATAAAAAATTTTTTTGTTAGGAAGTTATAAAGGTTAAAATTTGACCAGCGATTTCTCCTTTTTCCAGCAAGAATTTACAAAACCATTTTTTTATAGAGACCACCTCACATTTGAAGTAACTTTGAGGTGTCTATATGATAGAAAATACCCAAAAGTGACACCATTCTAAACACTGCACCTCTCAAGGTGCTCAAAACCATATTCAACAAGTTTATTAACCCTTCAGGTGCTTCACAGGAATTTTTCAACATGGAAAAAAACGAACATTAAACTTTTTTTCACAAAAAATTTACTTTAGACTCAATTTTTTTTATTTTCACAAGGGTAACAGGAAAAAAATGAACCTTAAAATTTGTTGTGCAATTTCTTCTGAGCATGCTGATACCTCATATATGGAGGAAAACCACTGACTGGGCATACGACAGAGCTCAGAAGGGAAGGAGTGCCATTTGACTTTATGAATGCAAAATTTGCTGGAACAATTAGCGAATGCCATGTCCTGTTTGAAGAGCTCCTGATGTGCCTAAGCAGTGGAAACCCCCTGCAAGTGACACCATTTTGGAAATTAGACCCCTCAGGGAAGTGATCTAGATGTGTAGTGAGCACATTGAACCCTCAGGTGTTTCCCTGAAGTTTATAACGTTGAGCCGTGAAAACACATTTTCCACACAAAAATGTTTTTCAGCCTCAAATTTTGCATTTTCATAAGAGTAACAGGAGAAATTGCACCATACAGTTTGTAGTGCAATTCCTCCTGATTACAACGATATCTCATATGTGGAAGAAAACTACTGTTTGGGCGCACAGCAGAGCTTGGAAGGGAAGGAGCGTCATCTTACTTTTTGAATGTAAAATTTGCTGTAATCATTAGCAGACGTCAAGTCCCGTTTGGAGAACCCCTGATGTGTTTAAATAGTGGAAACCCCCTACAAGTGACACAATTTTGGAAACTAAATCCCCTCAAGGAATCTATTTAGATGTGTGGTGAGTACTTTGAACTTCACAGCAGTTTATAATGTTAAGCAGTGAAAATAAAAAATCACATTTTCCCCACAAAAATGTTATTTTAGCTCCATTTTTTCACAAGGGTAACAGGAGAAATTGCGCTATACAATTTGTTGTGAAATTTCTCCTGAGTACGCTGATACCCCATATGTTGGGGAATGCTACTTTTGAGGCACCGTGCAAAGCTCAGAAGGAAAGAGTTCAGAATTTGCTGGACTGGTTTGAGGGTGCCATGTCACATTCGCAGAACCTCTGAGATGCCAGAACAACAGAACCCACCATTTGTGAACTCATTTTATAAACTACACTCCTCAGTGAATTCATCTAGGAGTGCAGTGATCATATTGACATCACATAAGCCTTACAGAATTGTATACAACTGAGTGATGAAGAAAGAATAAATTCCATTTTTACCACTAAAATGTTGTTTTATCTCCAAGTTTTTAATTTTTCTAAGGGCTAACAGGACATTAATTTTTACAACAAACTGAGGTCCATTTTTTTCCTAGACCTCCTACATGTAATCGGGAAATATTTGACCAGAAGTGACTACATTTTACAAACTACATCTCTCAACGAATTCATCTAGGGGTGCAGTGATCATATTGACACTACAGGTGTGTTACAATTTTATACCATTGGGCAGTGAAGAAAAAATAACTACATTTTTACCAACCAAATTTTGTTTTAGCCCAGATTTTATATTTTCACACATGAAGTGGGTAAAAATGACTCCATAATTTGTCCCACAATTTTGACTGAATGTGGCAATACCCCATATGTGACTGTACAGTACTGCTTAGCCATACAGAGAGGCTTGGGTGGGACGGAGTGCTATTTTCCTCCTCGAGCGCAAATTTTCCTAAAATAGTTTGCAGTCACCAGTACGTTATGCCCAGCTCATTCTTCTGAAGACATGCACCCGTAAGTTACATACATGTGGACGCTATATGTGGTTTTGGTATACTGTGGGGCTCAGAAAGGAGGGGGGCATTTGGATTTGGGAGTGCGGAATTTTCCGAATTTCTTTTGAAGAGCGAGGAGCCATTTCACTTTTCGTACTACCAGTATACTACCAGTAATGTGGAAGCCCCTCTATTTCCATTAACAGATGACATACCTGAGGGGGGGCTTGCTGTTTGGTGAATTGTTTTGAAGCTTTTAATGGGAACATTTTGCATAACTTTTGAGATCACATTTATTCAGCGCTCTTTGCTGAGCACTTCCATTTAAATCTCCGTGTGACGTGATTCAGATGAAATCCCCAAGGGATGCATTCACTATAATGAGGCAGGAGAGTTACTCTGGACTCCATCTGCTCTTGTTCAGAACTGTCATTAAGAAGTGCACAAAACTGTGGCCAACGGCACTTTTATGTTAACCTAAAAAGATGAACAACGCTGGATCACAGGTCCTATGGCATCCACAGTTCCTTCATCTGCCTCATTATAGGGAATTTTCTGACGGTGGTTCCATCTGAATCATGTATTTCAGAAATTTACATGGAAACCCCAGTGCAAGTACTCAGCGCAGAGTGAAGGATAAATGTGTGCTGAACCTTAACGTGAACTTTGGGAGGCAGAATGAACAAATCAACTGTGGGTGAAGAATTGGTTTTATTTATTTTTTATGCCATTCCTCATGCAGTATAAGTGATTAGATGATTTTATTCTTCGTGTCGGTGCGACTACAGCAATACCAGATTTTTGTTGAGTTTTATGTTTGGCTGCTGTCACACACTAAAAAAAGCTTTTTGTTGCAAAAAAAACTCATCACCATATTTTGAGATCTATAATTTATTCATATTTCGGAGTCATGTGAGGGATTGTATTTTGCGGGATGAGTTGACATTTTTATTGGTACCATATTCAGCCACTTGACATTTATTGATCTCTTTCTATTGTGATTTTTGAGAGGCAGAATGAACAAAAACCAACAATTCAGGAATTGTTTTTTGGGGGGTTTATGTCATTCTGAGTGTGGTAAAATTGATAATGCAGCTTTATTCTTCGTGTCAGTACAACTACAGCAATGCACCATTTACATTTTTTTATGTTTTGGCACTTTTAGACATTAAAAAACTATTTTATAGAAAAAAATTATTATTTTGCATTGTTTTATTCTGAGAGCTGTAACTTTTTTATTTTTCTGCTGTTGGATCTTTATGACGATTTGTTTTTTGTGGGACAAGATGACATTTTCAGTGGTACCATATTTATTTATATTTGTCTTTTTGATTGCATTTATTCCACTATTTATTCAGCGATATAATGATAAAGCATTCTTTTTTGCCTTGTTTTTTTAATGGTGTTCACTAAAGTGGTTAACTAGTGGGACAATTTCATAGGTCGGGTCATTCCAGACACGGCAATACCTGTTATGGTCTGCAGAACGCACCTAATAGATAGTGTAGAGAGGTAGCGTTCGCAGCCCGGGGTCCACCGTGCAGGCAGAGCCTGCTGCTAGTAAGATGGCGTGAATAGTGAACTCTGTTATCCCACAGAGTCGCTAAAATAAACGCCGTAGCGCGCTGTGGCAGTTAGTGCGAACTCTGTTAATCCACAGAGCCGCTAGCGGGAATGCCACAGCGCTATATGGCGATAAGTGCGAACTCACTTAGCTTCAGTGAGCCACAAAGTAAAACACTAGGGCGCTGACTAGCGTTTTAAAGCGAACCCTGTTGCGTCACAGAGTCGCTGAGAAACCCTACTGGGTCCAGGTACACGGTTAACTGCTGTGCGGATAGCAGTCCGTGATCATGCAGTCAAAACACAAGCATGAAACTATTCCAGAACACATGTACTTTCAGGACCTTCCTGGCGGACCAATGGGAATCGTTGCTGTAACAGAGCATGTGACCCCTGATCTCCAATGGGAGATCCTGCCCTGGGCATGCTCAGATGGAGAAAGCAAGGACTTAGTTCCCGAACTGCCTGCTCCAGCACTAGTTATAATAGAGGAACCAGGAAAGACAGCAACAAGCCTCTGCACAGTGTTAAACTGGGTGAGACGCTGGGACCGACATCTCTGATGAGCAGACTCCACTGCGGCTGGGGATGGATGAGGGACCGCAGCGGGACTGGCTCGAGATTCCCCTTGCGCAGCAGTGGGAACTCGATCCCTAACATTACCCCCCTCCTAGGGCCCCCCCTTCTTTGGGCCTCGCTACGTTCAAAGGCAGCGATGAGCTGTGGAGCGTGAATATGCTCGGCAGGCTCCCAGGACCTATCCTCAAGCCCATAACCCCTCCAATCCACCAAATAAAATTTTTTGCCCCGTACCACCTTGCACCCAACAATGGCGTTCACCTCATGATCGTCGGTAGATGAACCCGACGTCCCGGAAGATGACTCGGCAAACCGGGAAATGGCAACGGGTTTCAGGAGGGACACGTGAAAGGTGTCGGTGATACCAAGGCGAGGCGGAAGGGCTAGGCGGTAAACCACCGGGTTCACCTGCTCAAGAACTTTAAAGGGACCCAAAAAGTGAGGTGCCAACTTGGTGGACTCTACACGTAGCCTGATGTTTTGGGCAGAGAGCCACACTAGGTCACTCGGAGCAAATGTAGGAGCGGGGCGCTGATGGGCATCGGCCAAAGACCTCATCCTCTCTTTGGAGGCATGAATGGCATCCTGGGTGTGATCCCAAATGTCCCGTGCCTCCACAGCCCAGTCTGCCACCCTGGAATCGGCAGAAGACACGGGCATGGGCACTGGTACCCGCGGATGTTGACCGTAGTTCAAGAGGAATGGGGTCTGTCTGGTGGAGTCAGCCACAGCATTATTTAGAGTGAACTCAGCCAACGGTAGCAAGGATGCACAGTCATCCTGCCTGGCAGAGACAAAATGTCGCAAGTAGAGTTGAGCGATACTTTCCGATACCCCTAAGTATCGGAATCGGAATGGTATCGCCGATACCATTAAAATATCGGCGATACCCGATACCGATACCGGAAGTCCCATGTAAGTCTATGGGAACAAAATATCGGAACTAAAAAAAACCCATTCTTTCTTTGTAAACACTAAATATACACACATAGAATACATATATATATATATACATGTCATTGTGACATATATATATACATATATGTATAGTTTATACACTTCTACATAGTAAAATATCCTCTGATTCAATTGCCGGGTAAAGCCGGCTTCAGTGAAAAGACAGAAGCACCCGACATGAAATGACACTTGGTGTACATAGGGTTAACCATGTCTTTTCATGTCGTTTGCTATCTGATTTGCACAAACAATTAAATCAGTCTATGTTTGCAAAATTTCACACCTGTAGGGGTTAATTAAAGGTGTAAATTCGTAGCAAAAAAGTCCGTTTTTTTTACAACGAATTTACACCTTTAATTAACCCCTACAGGTGTGAAATTTTGCACACATAGACTGATTTAATTGTTTGTGCAAATCAGATAGCAAAGGACATGGTTAACCCTATGTACACCAAATGTCATTTCATGTCGGGTTCTGCATTTTCACAAAAGCCGGCAATTGAATTAGCGGCTATTATACTATGTAGAAGTGTATGAACTATAAATATATATATATATGTGTCACAAACTCAATGACATGTATATATATATATATGAGGTGTAAAATTGCTGAAAAAAAATGCGTGGGCTCCCGCCCTATTTTCGCAACCAGACAGACAAAGCCAGTGAGTGGGGGCAGATAATAATAGCCCAGAGAGGGACCATTATTTTTGGCCCCCCCCCGGCTACTAACATCTGCCCCCAGACACCCGAGAAAGGGCAAATCTCTAATTAGATTTGCCCTTTCTGGCACTTTGCCCGACTATTCCCATTGCCCTGTAGCGGTGGCGAATGGGTTAATAAGGGGTTAAAATGACCTTGCAATTGAAAGGTCACTTTAAGCCAGGTTAATAATTGAGAGCTGTCAATTAGACAACTATCAATTATTAATCCTATTGTATGAAAGAAAAATCAAACACACACACTTTAATAAAAAAGAAGTTTAATGAAATAATCACACAGTTTTTGACCATATTTTATTTACCTGCTAAAACCATTTCCTGTAATAAAAATAAAATAATAAAGCAAAATTATTCTTACCAATCCGATGCACAGTCAGGTCCCATGGTGTAATCCTTCAGAAAGGGTTAATGTTTACTGCAGGGACCGCAGCTAATGCTGCAGCCTCACAGTAAACCCCCAAATGAATGAGTTCCTCTCCTGACTGACAGGAGAGGAAGTGGAAAGCTTAATTGATTGCTTTCCACTTTCACTTCAGGTCAGCCAGGGACACCATCAGTGACGTCAGAGGGAACTGATTAACAAAAATAGGGGTTCCCTTCGAAAAAAAAATGGCGTGGGGTCCCCCCTATTTTTGTTAACCAGCCAGATGAAGCAGACCGCTGAGGCCTGGATTTTCAGGCTGTTAAGGAGCCAAGATCCATGGACCTTGCCAGCCTGATAATACCAGGCCACAGCAGTCTGCATATCTTGGCTGATTAACAAAAATAGGGGATCCCCTCGAAAAAAATTAGCGTGGGGTCCCCCCTATTTTTGTTAACCAGCCAGATGAAGCAGACCGCTGAGGCCTGGTTTTTCAGGCTGGTAAGGATCCAATATCCATGGACCTTGCCAGCCTGATAATACCAGGCCACAGCAGTCTGCTTAGCTTGGCTGGTTAACAAAAATAGGGGATCCCCTCGAAAAAAAAACGGCGTAGGGGTCCCCCTATTTTTGTTAACCAGCCAAGTAAAATGCAGACTGCTGCGGCCTGGTATTAAAAGACTGTCAAGGCCCATGGATTTTGGCCCTCAACAGCCTGATAATACCAGGCTACAGCAGCCCCACATTTGGCGCATCAAAAGATGTGCCAATTGTGGCACTTTACCCGGCTCTTCCCACTTGCCCTGTAGCGGTGGCAAGCGGGGTAATAAGGGGTTATTGTCACCGTTGATTGCACGGTGACAATAAGCCCGGTTAATAATGGAGAGGTGTCAATAAGACACCGATCCATTATTAATCCCAAAGTTATTAAATGTTTAAAAAAAAGACACAGCAAGAAAAAAGTCTTTTGATGAAATAAAAGAGACAACACAGTTTTCATTTTTTTTATTACTCTCTCATTCCTGCGACGCCATCGATCTCCTGTAAAAAAATAAAAAAAACAAACCAACAGTATACCACCTGTCCGACGCAGTCCATAGTAACGATTGTCCCACAACTGTAATGTATGTAGTACAGTTCATATAGCGTCTTGTGCTTGGGTGCGATGAAAATACATGAGACACAGGTTTGATATAGAAAGTCTTGTATTACTTCATACAAGTTGGCAAAAATAGTCACACAGTTTGCAGACACAGAAGCAGGAGACACAGCAGGCCAGAGTAATCTAAGCTCAGCAATCACTCTCCACAACAGGTTCAGGATCTTCTTCTCTGTTACCGTAAGTCCATGCAAACGTGGGTCTTTCAAAGAGCAGGGTTCAGAGTCCACAAGTGCTTCAGAGTTCCTCAGTAGGAATAGCTGGAGTACAAGGTCCAAGGCTTTAGGAGTCAGGTCACAGGTTCACTGCAGGCTAGATTCTGAAGCACTGATTGCTCAGCTGTGGCTGCTTAAGAAGCAAAAGGAGAGAATCAGGGCGGGAACATGCAAGCTGGAAACTCCATTTTGACTGAGGGCAAGATAGCTGCAGCAAGACAGAAAGTAAAATGGCTGACGAACAAACTGAGTTTCAGGAACATGTACACAGAACCTTACATTACTCCCCCCTTAGGGACAACCTCCGGATGACCTCAGGCCAGGCTTGCGTGGGTACCTCTGATGAAACTGACGGAGCAAGCGAGCAGCATTAACGTTATTGACTGGTTCCCATGAGTTGTCCTCCACTGGGTAGCCCTGCCATTTAATCAGATATTGTAACTGATTTCTATATAACCTGGAATCTAAAATCCTTTCCACCACAAATTCTTCCTGACCATCGACTAGCACTGGGTCAGGGCAAGGAGAGAACGTCCAGGAAACGTATTGGGTGTCGCAGCCTTTAGTAGGGATACATGAAAGACAGGGTGAATTCTCATAGTTCTGGGCAGTTGAAGACGACAAGCAGCGGCACTTATAATTTTACTGATTTTATAGGGTCCAATGTACTTATGTACCAACTTAGACGATGGAATCCTTAACTTAAGATTTCTGGTTGACAGCCAGACCAAGTCTCCTACCTTGAAAGCTGGTGCAGGTTTACGAAATTTATCTGCTGCTTTCTTGTACCTTTCCTGAGCCGATTCCAGATTCTCCTTTAGAAGATCCATATTCTTCTGTAAAGACGTGATTCTTTCAGCCACTGCTGGTAAAGGCGTTTCTATGGGAAATCGTGGTAGAATGTTAGGATGATAACCTAGATTAGAGTAAAAAGGAGACTGCTTAGTGGAGGCACTCTGAGAGTTGTTATACGAGAACTCAGCTAATGGAAGTAGATCCACCCAATCATCCTGTAGGTGGCAGATAAAGCAGCGGAGATACTGCTCCAGGGTTTGATTGGTTCGTTCGGTCTGTCCATTAGTCTGGGGATGAAAAGCAGAAGAAAGGTTTACTTTAATGTCCAATGCTGCACAGAAATTTTGCCAAAACCTAGAAGTGAATTGCACCCCTCGATCCGAAATAACCTCATCCGGTACTCCATGTAAGCGAAACACATCTTTAATCATCAAATCTGATGTCTGTTTTGCAGTGGGTAAGCCGACACAAGGGATAAAATGAGCTGCCTTTGTTAGACGGTCAACCACCACTAGAATGGTGTTCTTCCCTTGAGAGGTTGGTAACTCCACAATGAAGTCCATAGAAATGGATCCCCACGGGCGGGACGGGTGGGAAGAGGCTGTAACAGACCAGTTGGTGAGAAGCGAGGTGTTTTGCATCTTGCACAGACTTCACATGAAGTGACATAGTTTAAAACATCCTTCCTGCAAGTGGGCCACCAAAAGAAACGAGAGAGAAATTCCTGTGTCTTTAGAATTCCTCTATGCCCAGCTATCTTGGAATCGTGAATGAGTTGCAATACTCTCAATCTGACTGTTTCAGGAATATACAGGCGTTGTCCCTGAATCCACACACCATTCTTAAAGACAAGACTTACGTCCCTTGGGGGTTGTGCCAAAAAGGAATCCGCATGGTATGCTTCCTTGATGTCCTTAAGTAGGTCTTGATTATGAATTACTCCTAGGAATCTAGAGTCAGGAAGAATAGTCTTAGGAGGAGTAATTGGACGTGTCTCTGCTGAGTAAATCCTAGAGAGTGCATCAGCCTTTCCATTGCGCGATCCTGGTCTATAAGAAATGATAAAATTAAATTGGTTTAAGAAAAGATTCCAGCGAGCCTGGCGAGGAGTCAGGCACTTAGCCGACCTGATAAACTCAAGGTTACGATCGTCTGTCAGGACGACTATTTGCTGTGCAACTCCCTGAAGAAGGTGTCTCCATTCTTTGAAGGCGGCAATAATGGCCAACAACTCTCTATTGCCCACATCGTAGTTCCTCTCAGCCGAAGACAACTGCTGGGAAAAGAAGGCACAGGGATGCAAGACATTCTTCTCACCTGTTCTCTGAGAGAGTATAGCTCCAACGGCACAGTCTGAAGCATCCACCTCTATTATGAAGGCAAGCTCGGGGTTGGGATGTACTAAGATAGGTGCGGTGGTAAATTTATCTTTTAGACGGGAAAATGTTTCCTGGGCTTGGGGAGTCCAGGAGAACCTAGACTCTTTCCGGGTAAGTTGGGTGATAGGTGACACTACCTCAGAGAAATTTCTAATGAAACGTCTATAGAAGTTGGCAAACCCGATGAAGCGCTGTACCTCCTTCACATTTCTAGGACTTGGCCAATCCTTGATGGCTTGGGTTTTGCTTCCATCCATACTAATTCCTTGTGTAGACAGTACATACCCAGAAATTGAATTTCGGTCCTATGGAATTCACACTTTTCAAGTTTGATGTAAAGATGATTTTGTCTTAGACGTTCCAAGACCATTCTCACATGTCCATGATGTTCCTCTGTGGAGTTAGAAAAAATTAGAATATCATCCAAATAAATTACCACGAATGTATCTAGGAGATCCCTGAAGATGTCATTCACCAAGTGTTGGAAAGTGGCTGGGGCGGTACTCAGACCAAAAGGCATAACTAGATATTCAAAGTGTCCATAGCGTGACCTGAATGCAGTCTTCCATTCATCCCCAGGTCTAATACGGACTAAGTTATAGGCCCCACGAAGATCTAGTTTAGAGAAAATTTTGGCATGTCGCACTCTCTCCAATAACTCAGGGATTAAAGGCAATGGATAACGGTTTCTAATAGTAACCTTATTGAGTTCCCTATAGTCTACGCATGGTCTCAGAGATCCATCTTTCTTCTTTACAAAGAAGATGGGTGCACCTGCAGGAGATGAAGAGGGGCGTATGAAGCCCTTGGCTAGATTTTCGTCTATGTAATCCTTTAAAGCCTTTAGCTCGGGCCCCGCCAGGGGTAGATCTTACCAAAAGGTATCTCTGCTCCAGGCAATAATTCAATTGGACAATCATATGGACGGTGAGGAGGAAGCTGGTCAGCGTTCTTCTTGTCACATAAATCCACATAGTCCTGGTATACAGCTGGTAGTTCAGGGACTGACATGGTTCCTTTAGGAACAGAGCAAGCTGAAACTTTTGGACTCATCTGTTTCTCTGGAAAGTGTAATTCCTTGGTCTCCCAGTTAATGGTAGGATTCTGAGCCTGCAGCCATGGTAGCCCTAGAATAATGGGAAAGTGGGGAGAAGAGATAAGCATAAAGGACAGTTTCTCTTGATGATCTTTACCCATAAGAACCCTCAAAGGCTCTGTTTCCTGATCCACTGGTCCAGAGGTCAGCAGGGAGCCATCCACAGTTTCCATCTGTACTGGAGTAGCCTTCTTCACTGAACGTATCCCCTGTTTCAGAGCAAAGGAGACATCCATAAAATTTCCACTTGCCCCTGAGTCGATCATAGCAGAGCTAGACACCCAAGCTGAGTCAACCCAGAGTTTGATGGAAAGAAAGCAATGAGAATTGTTTTTCTTACAACTCAGCTGGGACACCACTGAGGAAACTTGAAAAATGGCAGCGTTTACACAGTCAACGTCCTCAGAGGTAACGGAGTTTAAGTCCGAGAAATCAAGATCTGTTGCTGCAGATCTCTCTGGAGCCTGAGGCTCGGACCTGACAGATCCCCTCTCGCAACACTCACAATGAATGAGTGCTGCAGTAGTCTTACGAGAATGGCTGGGGCAGTTTATAATGAAGTGCCCTGACTTACCACAATAGAAACATAGATTCTCCTTAAAACGATGTTCCTTGCGTGCATCACTAACCCGTCGTTGTAAAGAGTCTACCTGCATGGGTTCAGGTTCAGGTTCCCGTGTAATCCTACTCAAAGGTTCCTTAGCTGGAGAGGAAGGTAGGAAAAGGTTAGTGCGATTGCTTTCGAACCATCTCTCTTGCCTGCGTTCAGTCAGACGAGTATCAATACGGATGCAGTAGTTAATAAAGTCACCTAACGCAGTGGGAGGGTCGGCACGAGCAAGTTCATCCTTAATCAGTGGAGATAACCCCTTTCGAAAAATAGATTTTTTGGCGGAACTGTTCCAGGTGGTATCAAGGGCCCATCTCCTGAAATCCAAGGCATATTCAGCTACCGAGTGCTTACCTTGGCGCAAAGCTAGCATGGCTGCTTCAGCTGTTGCACCTCGATTGGGGTCATCAAACACCTGCCCCATGGCTGAAATAAAAGCATCAAGGTGATTCAAACAATCATCCTCAGTCTCAATCAGAGGGTTTGCCCACATCAAAGCCTTGTTGGTAAGCAACATAATTATAGTAAGCACCTTAGATCGTTCAGTGGGAAATTGTGAAGCATGTGCAGAAAAAAAAGATTGCATTGATTAATAAATCCCCTGAATTTCTCACGTTCACCGCCAAAACGAAAAGGGGGCAACTTGGGAATCCCAGAACTCGGGGCTACGGCAGGAGCCTGGACTCGCTCTTCTAGAACCTCAATCCTGGCTCGCAAATCCTGAGCAGTCTGTCCAAACACTTGCAAATTGTGATTAGTGAGGTCCTGTAGGCTTGAAAAACGGGTCTTTATATTCTGCAAATCTGCAAGGATATTATCAGTCACTCCGCAAAGTTCCTTTATGCGGGCCTCCATTTTCCAGATCTTTTAAGACAGGAGTACTGGAAGAAGAGGAGAGGAGAAAAAAAAAACAATAGTGTTTACCTGTGGTAACACTGCAGAGAGAAAAAAAAATTAAGGGAACTGCTCACCTGGAATGGTTGTGAGAAGTCACAACCACTATCATCACAGAAAGTTCACCCGGACATCTGATATCCACAGTTACAGCAGACAAAAAAGAGAAAAGAAAAAAAAAAAAAACAATAGTGTTTACCTGTGGTAACACTGCAGAAAAAAAAACACTTAAGGGAATTGCTCACCTGGAATGGTTGTGAGAAGTCACAACCACTGTCATCACAGAAAGTACAACGGACATCCGATATCCACAGTTACAGCAGACACAGCCTTTCCAGACCCAGCAGACACTAACGTTTTGGGCTTCAGAATCTTGTAATGTATGTAGTACAGTTCATATAACGTCTTGTGCTTGGGTGCGATGAAAATACATGAGACACAGGTTTGATATAGAAAGTCTTGTATTACTTCATACAAGTTGGCAAAAATAGTCACACAGTTTGCAGACACAGAAGCAGGAGACACAGCAGGCCAGAGTAATCTAAGCTCAGCAATCACTCTCCACAACAGGTTCAGGATCTTCTTCTCTGTTACCGTAAGTCCATGCAAACGTGGGTCTTTCAAAGAGCAGGGTTCAGAGTCCACAAGTGCTTCAGAGTTCCTCAGTAGGAATAGCTGGAGTACAAGGTCCAAGGCTTTAGGAGTCAGGTCACAGGTTCACTGCAGGCTAGATTCTGAAGCACTGATTGCTCAGCTGTGGCTGCTTAAGAAGCAAAAGGAGAGAATCAGGGCGGGAACATGCAAGCTGGAAACTCCATTTTGACTGAGGGCAAGATAGCTGCAGCAAGACAGAAAGTAAAATGGCTGACGAACAAACTGAGTTTCAGGAACATGTACACAGAATCTTACAACGACAATCCAGTTCTGCTACATCAGAATGACAGGCAGAGCCTGTCATCCCGGCGCAGCACAGCTGCTTACCAGCTTCCCCGGCGGTGACGTCATCGGACTGCTTTACGGCCGCGATTACCCAGCAGTCACTGCAGTTATCGCGAGATACTGCATGTGACCGCCGGGAGAAGAGGATGGCGGCCATTAAGCAGCCCGGGATGTGACCGCCGGAGATCTTCTGCCGGGTAAGTGCCGCTGACTCCTGACAGACCCGACCGACGGACACTGACAGTGACAGTGACAATTCCGATTCCGGTATCCGATAAGACGAAAATATCGGAACTCGGGATCGGAATTCCGATACAGCCAATATCGGCCGATACCGATACTTGCAGTATCGTATCGCTCAACACTAGTCGCAAGTATGTGACCAAGGTCTGGTTGGCCCTCTCTACCAACCCATTCGTCTCGGGATGGTATGCAGAGGAGAGATTCAACTCAATGCTGAGTAAATGACACAGCTCTCTCCAGAACCGAGACGCAAACTGGGGACCTCGATCACTGACAATTTTGCCTGGCATACCGTGTAGGCGGAAAATATGCCTAATGAATAATGCTGCCAAGACCCGTGCAGACAGTAACCGTGGTAACGGCACCAAGTGCACCATTTTAGAAAAGTGGTCGGTTATCACCCAGATGATGGTGCAGCCCCGAGACTTGGGTAAGCCCACCACAAAATCCATCCCGACCATCTCCCAGGGCCTATCTGCCACCGGCAAAAGGAAAAGTAGCCCAGCTGGCCGTTGTCGAGGGGACTTATTCTTGGCGCAGGAGACGCACGCCTAAATGTATTCCCTGACGTCACGGACCATATGTGGTCACCAGTATGTCCTTGCCAGCAACTCAGATGTCCTCTTTGTCCCAAAATATCCACCCACCCTGGACGAATGTGCCCAAGAGAGTACTTCCGGTCGCAAATTGGTGGGCACAAAAGTCTTGCCCGGAGGCACAGACTCAAGCGAAACCGGGCCACAGTTCTTAGGCTCTCTGTGGGGACAATCAGCCGAGGCTCCTCCTCCACCTCTTCAGAGGACACCAGGGAGCGAGACAGAGCGTCGGCATGAATGTTATTCTCACAGGAGAGGTAATGGAGGGTGAAATGGAACCTGGAGAAAAACAAGGAGCATCTGGCCTGACGAGAATTTAGCCGCTGGGCAGTCTGTAAATAAACTAAGTTTTGTGGTCAGTAAGAACTTGAAAGGGAAAACGAGCCCCCTCCAGGAGATGTCTCCACTCGGAAAAGGCCAGCTTCATGGCTAGTAACTCCCTGTCCCCAATGGAATAATTCCTCTCCGCTGGTGTGAAGGTCTTGGAAAAGAAGAAGCAAGGATGCTTCCGACCTTGAGCATCCTTTTGGAAGAGGACTGCTCCAGCACAAACGGATGAGGCATCTACCTCCAATATAAAAGGCTTATCAACATCGGGGCGTTGTAAGATGGGAGCGCTAGAAAAATGAGATTTAACTGAAGTAAAGGCCTTGGAGACCTCCTCTGACCATAACTTGGGATTGGCTCCCTTCTTGGTGAGGACTACCAAGGGAGCTACTAGAGTAGAGAAGTGGGGAATGAATTGGCGATAGTAGTTAATGAACCCCATAAAACGCTGCACCACTTTACTTTAAGAGAGTGGGGTTCTTGCCAATCCATTACCGCCTGTAGTTTGGGAGGATCCATAGCCAATCCCCGGGCGGAGATGATATAGCCCAGGAAAGGTAAAGACTCCTGCTCAAACACACACTTCTCCAATATTGCATATAGGGAATTTGCCCGCAAGAGGTCGAAAACCTTGCAGACATCTTTCCGATAGGAATCTATATCTAGAGAAAAGATGAGAATGTTGTCCAGATAGACTACCACAGAGGTGCAAGCATATCCCGGAAAATGTCCACGCGAAACATTAAGTTCAAGGTTCCATCAGCCAAGTTGGGCCCCAAGTTCATTGGCCCATACAAGATTGTGGAAAAGATCAGTCTCGTTCAAGATCCCTAATGTCTTCTATAAATCCCTACTGAAACCTTTGATTCAGTCCGGGGAGAGTCCGAGTCCGCTGCTCCTCTTGTTTGGTTGAGGGACACATGGAATACGAGATTGATCATATTGTTGACTCCAGGTTGGTGCAACGGTCGGTACAGTACCTGGTTCATTGGAAGGGGTATGGGCCGGAGGACAGGTCCTGGGTGCCGGCCCGTTTGATGCATGCGGATCGCCTGGTTCGGGCTTTCCATGCCAGGTACCCAGGCAAGCCTGAGAGTCCAGAGGCCCCCCGTTGAGAGGGCGGTACTGTCATGTTCCCAGTGCAGAGTTGACCTGCACGCTAGGCATTAATGTCTGGAGCCCAGTGCAGGTTTGACCTGCACGCCAGGGGTTAATGTTTTGATCTCAGTGCAGGCTCTTACCTGCACACCTGGGCTTATTATTGTGGCCTTTCCTTGTTTCGGGGAGAGCTTCTTATAGCCCTAGGAAGCTCCAATCCCCGTCAGTTATACTTTTGCCCTTGGCTGAGTGTGTTGACCCCTGTTTGCCTGTGCCTTGTGCCTGTGTTCTAGTTTGCTTGCATGATTCTGACCCGGTTCTGTTTTCCCGTTGTGATTTTGCTCTTGATTCTGTACTGTGTATATGCTTCTCTGGTTTATTGAGTCCTGCCACGTCCCTGACTATTCATTGTTAGCCTGCTCCTTGTGTACTGCAAAATACAATAAACACCCAAGTGCAAAAGAAACAAGGGGGAAAAAGAACCACCAAGGCAGGTTTGGACACAATAAGTATTTTTATTGAATAATATGGCATGGACAATTGCACAAACATAAAATATTATTATATTAAAATGATGTTAAAAGAAAGCAAAACACCACCCTAC
>JARQOD010000002.1:445914076-446062488 GCA_033576555.1 Oophaga sylvatica | reverse complement strand
CCCGCAGGTGCACCCATCTTCTTTGTGAAGAAGAAAGATGGATCTCTGAGACCCTGCATAGACTATAGGGAACTCAATAAGGTTACTATTAGAAACCGTTATCCATTGCCTTTAATCCCTGAGTTATTGGAGAGAGTGCGGCATGCCAAAATTTTCTCTAAAACTGGATCTCCGTGGGGCCTATAACTTGGTCCGTATCAGACCTGGGGATGAATGGAAGACTGCTTTCAGGTCACGCTATGGACACTTTGAATATCTAGTTATGCCTTTTGGTCTGAGTACCGCCCCAGCCACTTTCCAACACTTCGTGAATGATATCTTCAGGGCTCTCCTAGATACATTTGTGGTGATTTATCTGGATGATATTCTAATTTTTTCTAACTCCACAGAGGAACATCATGGACATGTAAGAATGGTCTTAGAACGCCTAAGACAAAACCATCTCTACATCAAACTTGAAAAATGTGAATTCCATAGGACCGAAATTCAATTTCTGGGGTATGTACTATCTACGCAAGGGATTAGTATGGATGGAAGCAAGACCCAAGCCATCAAGGATTGGCCAATTCCTAGAAATGTGAAGGAGGTGCAGCGTTTCATCGGGTTTGCCAACTTCTATAGACGTTTCATTAAGAATTTTTCTGAGGTAGTGTCACCTATCACCCAACTTACCCGGAAACAGTCTAGGTTCTACTGGACCCCGCAAGCTCAGGAAGCATTTTCCTGTTTAAAGGATAAATTTACCACCGCACCTATCTTAGTACATCCCAACCCCGAGCTTGCCTTCATAATAGAGGTGGATGCTTCAGACTGTGCCGTTGGAGCTATACTCTCTCAGAGAACAGGTGAGAAGAATGTCTTGCATCCCTGTGCCTTCTTTTCCCAGCAGTTGTCTTCGGCTGAGAGGAACTACGATGTGGGCAATAGAGAATTGTTGGCCATAATTGCCGCCTTCAAGGAATGGAGACACCTTCTTCAGGGAGCTGCACAGCAAATAGTCGTCCTGACAGACCATCGTAACCTTGAATTTATCAGGTCGGCTAAGTGCCTGACTCCTCGCCAGGCTCGCTGGAATCTTTTCCTAAACCAATTTAATTTTGTCATTTCTTATAGACCAGGATCGCGCAATGGAAAGGCTGATGCACTCTCTAGGATTCATTCAGCAGAGACACGTCCACTTACTCCTCCTAAGACTATTCTTCCTGACTCTAGATTCCTTGGAGTGATTCATAATCAAGACCTACTTAAGGACATCAAGGAAGCATACCATGCGGATTCTTTGTTGGCTCAACCCCCAAGGGACGTAAGTCTTGTTTTTAAGAATGGTGTGTGGATTCAGGGACAACGTCTGTATATACCTGAAACAGTCAGATTGAGAGTATTGCAACTCATCCACGATTCCAAGATAGCCGGGCATAGGGGAATTCTAAAGACACAAGAATTTCTTTCTCGTTTCTTTTGGTGGCCCACTTACAGGAAAGATGTCTTAAACTATGTCACTTCATGTGAAGTCTGTGCAAGATGCAAAACACCTCGCTCCTCACCAACTGGTCTGTTGCAACCTCTTCCCACCCTGTCCCGCCCGTGGGGATCCATTTCTATGGACTTCATTGTGGAGTTACCAACCTCTCAAGGGAAGAACACCATTCTAGTGGTGGTTGACCGTCTAACAAAGGCAGCTCATTTTATCCCTTGTGTCGGCTTACCCACTGCAAAACAGACATCAGACTTGATGATTAAGAATGTGTTTCGCTTACATGGAGTACCGGATGAGGTCATTTCGGATCGAGGGGTGCAATTCACTTCAAGGTTTTGGCAAAATTTCTGTGCAGCATTGGACATTAAAGTAAACCTTTCTTCTGCTTTTCATCCCCAGACTAATGGACAGACAGAACGAACCAATCAGACCCTGGAGCAGTATCTCCGCTGTTTTATCTGCCACCTACAGGATGATTGGGTGGATCTACTTCCACTGGCTGAGTTCTCTTATAACAACTCTCAGAGCGCCTCCACTAAGCAGTCTCCTTTTTACTCCAATCTAGGTTATCATCCTAACATTCTTCCTCGATTTCCCATAGATACGCCCTTGCCGGCAGTGGCTGAAAGAATCACTTCTTTACAAAAGAATATGGATCTTCTAAAGAAAATCTAGAATTGGCTCAGGAAAGGTACAAGAAAGCAGCAGATAAATTTCGTAAACCTGCACCAGCTTTCAAGGTAGGAGATTTGGTCTGGCTGTCAACCAGAAATCTTAAATTAAAGATTCCATCGTCTAAATTGGGACATAAGTACATTGGACCTTATAAGATCAATAAGATTATAAGTGCTGTTGCTTGTCGTCTTCAACTGCCCAGAACTATGAGAATCCACCCTGTCTTTCATGTATCCCTACTAAAGGCTGCAACACCCAATACGTTTCCTGGACGTTCTTCTCCTTGCCCTGACCCAGTGCTGGTCGATGGTCAGGAAGAATTTATGGTGGAAAGGATTCTAGATTCCAGGTTGTAAAGAAATCAGTTGCAATATTTGATTAAATGGCAGGGCTACCCAGTGGAGGACAACTCATGGGAACCATTCAATAATGTAAATGCTCCTCGCCTGCTCTGCCAGTTTCATCAGAGGTACCCTGACAAGCCTGGTCTGAGGTCATCCGGAGGTTGTCCCTAAGGGGGGAGTAATGTAAGGTTCTTTGTCTCTGTTGACATGTTCCTTGAAACTCAGTTTTCCGTCGGCCATTTTGCTTTCTGTCTTTCTGCAGCTCTTGCCCTAAGTTAATATGGAGTTTCCAGTTTTCATGTTCCCGCCCTGATTCTTCCCTCTTGCTTCTTAAGCAGCCTCAGCTGAACAATCAGTGCTCCTGAATCAAGCCTCAGTCAGTCTGTGACCTGACTCCTGGAAGCCTTGGACTTGTACTCCAGCTATTCCCTACTGAGGAACCTTGGAACACTTTTGGACTCTGGAAACCTGCTGTTTGGTGAATCCATGTTTGCAGAGGAATTACGGTACAGAGAAGAGATCCTGAACCTGCTTTGGAGATTTATTGTAGTGCTTGAAGTTACTCTGGCCTGCTGTGTCTCCTGTCGCTGTTCCTGCAAACTGTGTGACCTTTTCTGCATGCTTGTATGAAGTAATACAAGTCATTTCATTTCAACCTATGTCTCCTGTGTTTTCCTCGCACCCAAGCACAAGACGCTATAGGAACTGTACACTATACATGACACATTAGGTTCATCGTACAATAACCCCAGAGCCAGAAAAAATGCATCAATATCATTCAAAACAGGATCCCCAGGTGTCAGGGAAAAAGCCCAATCCTGAGGATCACCACGCAGGAGAGAGATGACAATTTGAACCTGCTGTGCTGCGTTACCTGAGGACTTAGGCTTTAAGGCAAAAAACAACTTACAGTTATTTTTGAAATTCAGAAATTTAGCCCGATCCCCCAAAAACAAATCTGGCATGGGAATCCTAGGTTCCACAACCGGCAACCCAGCAAGATAGGTAGCAATACTCCGAACGTCAGTGGCAAGCTGATCCACACGGCCAGACAACTGTGCAAGCTCCATTGAGAGAGAAAAAAAAACCTCCTCAGCACCCAGAGAAAAAGAGGGAAAAAATGCAACAGACAGAAAGAAAAAAAAAATCTCTGACAACTCTGACAACTTTTTTCTTTCCACACTATTTTCCCTTCTGTGAGTACCATATAATTTTCAGTTATGGCCGGTGATACTGTTATGTTTATGTAGCAGAGGAGGACAGGAACAACAGCAAGGCAGCCGAACACCTGAGATGTTGGTAACTTATGGGTTGAAGATTCCTAAACTAACGACACAACTAGAGGTAGCCGTGGAGCATTCCTACGTTGATCCTAGACGCCTCGTCACAGCCTGAGAGATAACTACACCTAAAGGCAGAAGGATGAAAGCTATCTGCCCCGGAGCAGATCCCCAAAGAAAATAGGAAGCCCCCAAACATATAATGGTGGTTAGACAAGATGAAAATACAAACATAGGCAGAAAATTGACTGAGCAAACGCTGGGGCCACAAGCTGACTAAATAGGATAGGACAGGAGAGATTACTTTCTGCAACCCAGAAAACCCTACAAAAATCCAACATTTCTGATTACAAAAATACTGAGATCACACGATCTCGCCTCGCACTAAATCAGTTCTCAGTGTGAACAAAAACCAAGCTGCAGCCGCTGAAAAAACAGGAAAAAGCAAATGAGCAAATAACAGTGGCTGCAGAAAAACGGTGAGGAGCTCAGGCCCCAGGAGGGGACCTGGCTGACCTCCACAAAAGTGCAGAAAACAATGCAAAAAGCAAGCACAAAAAGAAAAGCAAAATATATCTTATATGAAAGCAGGAGATGCAGGCAAGACTCCAGCAAACTTCCAAATGAACCAGGAACCACAATTGAGACAAGAACAATTGATCACCGGCAACCATCATGGGAGGGAACCTCCCTTATATCAGACCAGTCAGTGAACCCAGATTGCCACTCCTCACTGAAAGGTTCAGTACTGTCTGTAACCACCAGAGGGAGCCTCTGCTCAGAAAGCATCTGTAGCACATTCATAACAGTCGTCTATGAGTCTGAGACCTTTTCAAATCAGGTTTTTTATTGGCATAGTTTTATAGATGGCATTTTCTTTCTGTGGAGGGGTACGGAATCAGAATGTGTCCAATTTTTTAACAATCTGAATCAAAATTCCTTTAACATCTTCCTCACTTATTCAATTTCCCATTGTTCCGCCACTTTTTTGGATCTGACATTTTTGTGGACAATTCACGCTTGGTTACAGCTTTATTCCGGAAACCAATGGCCACCAACTCGCTACTTGAGTTTGGAAGTTTTCATCCAAAACACACTAAGGTGGGTGTACCGATTGGCCAGTTTCTTAGCGCTAGAAGGAATTGTACACGTGATGAGGACTTTATGGCACAGGCCCAAGATCTGACCGGACGGTTTAAACAACGGGGATACCCAAAACGCATTATCTCTACGGCTTTTCAGCGAGCCTGATCATTGGATCAGGCTTCTCTGCTTCTTCCACAAAAATGGGATCGGGACTCCAGGCTCCGCTTTGTGACGGATTACAACAGCAGCTGGCATCAGGTACATGATATCTTATCTAGACATTGCTCTATTCTTACCCTAGATGCCCAAACATCTCTTGTTGCCACTACACGACCTCTTTTGTCAGCCAGAAGGGCACCAAACTTGCGTGATGTCTTGACCAAGAGTCATTTTGTTAAACCAACTCACAAGTTTAATAGGGGCATTGTTTTGAAAGGTTCATTCCCTTGTGGGAACTGTAGTGTTTGTCCGTACATGATCCCCACACGTGATGCCTTCCTTAATCCTCTTAATTCTAAGAGACATATTTTGGGATCTTATGTGAATTGCAAGAGCAGGGATGTTATTTATGTGCTTATATGGCCCTGCAAAAAGTTATATGTGGGTCAAAACTCACAGGAACTTAGAAAGAGGGCCCAAAAGCACATTTCTACGATACATTTGGCAGCAGCCGACCTAAAAAAAAGGTCAGGCACTCACGCCGGTGGCAGCACATTTTTTGGCCACTCATGGGGGCAATGCCTCAGGCCTGAGGGTGGTGGGCCTGCAAAGGGTTGGTGCCAAACCTAGGGGGGTGATAACCGTAGGCGGTTACTCCAGGCCGAATCCAGATGGATTTTCCTATTACAATCTGTGTCACCTATAGGGTTAAATGAGGAATTGTTATATACCGGTTTCTTAGGATTACTGATCTTTGTCTCTGATCATGATTTATTATTTTTATTACTCTCTAGGTCTGTTGGACCACATTTGATTATGTTCCAATGGAAGATACACAATTGTTAAAAGGTGGATATTTATCCATGCTTATCCCTGGTTTTTGGAGTTTGGATCCATGGTACATCAAGTAACAGGCTTTATGAGGTTTCCATACGGATTTCGTCTTTTTCAAGACCTGGACCCCTCGATACCTACCCTCATTAACTGAAGTATGACACCTTGAGGATCTCAGCATTCTGGATTGACCTGCATCAGTGCTGATGGACTAATGAAATTTGGAGATCTTTAACGCTTTGGATGGATGGACTGGCAATATATGTAGAATAGTGCACTTTACCTCTGCAGTTTAGGAGGAGGAAAGAATAATGGGCTATAGGAGAGAAATAGAAAAAGAAGAACAACAAATTGTTTCTCAAATATAATTTGTGAGAGCATTGATCTGTTGAGCCTTCTACTTAACAATGATGTTATACATATGAATATTTATCTGGGGATCTTGATGCTTTTGAATGTTAAAATGTCCTATATCTATGGATATTTTATATTATCACCCTTTGGATTGTCTATACAACCTCTTTGTGTTACTCTATAGAGGGGATATAGGCACACAAAAATGTTTATTAGTATATAATCATTCCTTTTCCTTTTTTTTTTTTATTTATATTTTTTACTATTTTTTATTTATTTATTAGTTTTTGTCGATATCTCCTTGCTCAGTCTTCGCAATGTAGACCTCGGGCTATTTTTGAGCCCTGGTTCCACATCCTGTGCTCATTTCTTGCGCTGCAGATCTTGGGCTATTTTTGAACCCTGGTTACACATCTTGTGCTTAGTCCTTGCGCTGCAGTCTTTGGGCTATTTCTGAGCCCTGGCTATATTTTGGCCATTCTTGCTAGGTCTGGCAATCTATATTGCCAGAACATACCAGTCTGTTCTATTGCGCATGCGCACTCTGTCCTCACGGAATCTTGCTCTAACATCTCGCAAGATCATGACGCTGCTGCAGGGGCGTCATGATCTTGGGGTTCATTTGGTCTCACTTTATGTCCTGGCCGCATCAACTGTGATGTCTAGAGAGATTTCCGCCCTCCCTCACCCATGAAACGTTCATTTGTATGCAATTAAGGTAATTAGCAATGGTATATGTGTTTGTCATTTGGATCAGCAAACCCACTTCCCCTGATGAAGCTGTGTTCAACAGCGATACGCGTGGGGCTTGCTCCCATGTGCCCTGCTCCTTAGGCTCCTTCATGTTTCCTGCCATTTAGGGCACTGTGACTCTTCTGGTTTTTGTCTGCATGCTTTTGGGACTGGGATGCTACTGGTTTACCCCTTTTTCCACATCAGTGGACATACATCTGGGGCACATCTCTACCCTCAGTCTCTCTAGTGAGTATGAATCAGTATGGATAGGTATATTTCTTATTTTGTCCTTTCCATGGCTCTTCTTCTTTTTTCTTATTTGTCCAATTGGGTGCTATATCTTTAGCCCCTATTTGGCTGCAGTTCCCAGGTTTTCATATATGCATCTTGTGATTTGTGTGTGTTTTGTATTCACATGGTTCATTAGGATATATTCACCAGTGGGCCGCATTCACACATGAGTTCCATGTCCATTGTCAATTGCAGATAGTGGCAATCTGTGTCCACTAGGGGCAGATGCATATAATAACATAAAGGGTCATTATATTATATTGTTTGGCACTAGCCAGGGGTCAGATGTACGGTACATGGCACATTATGTGTGTTTTTAAATGATTTTAATTGTTGTGTGTTTTTGCTTATCCAAATAAAATATGTTATGGTATTTTTTCTATCCTAAATTGTTTCCTGGTGTGCAGACTTATTATTGTTATGGTTTTTTTCTCTCCTTGTAAACATAACACCCAGACAGCGAGCCTGCTGCCGGGGCGTTATTATGGTGCCGCCCACTAAGAGGGAAATGTTAAATTTAGGGAGGTTAGTAGACGGCGGGAGCAGAAGAAGTTCTGTTTTGGAGAAGTTGAGTTTCAGATAGAGAGCGGACATGATGTTGGAGACTGCGGACAGACAGTCAGTGGTGTTCTGTAGTAAAAGGCAGAGATGCTCACCTGCCCAGGCCTTCAAACAAATGCACTATCAGGATGCAGTGGACCCACATAGTTAAGATGGCGGCAACACAGGTGCAAGAATACCGATGAGGCAACCGCTCACAACCTACCAATACATGGAGGGGGCGGCTGCTTGGTATATTAATGCACAAAGAAGACTTGTATGCAGCGCCGTTCACATTATGGCATGTATTGGTAGGTTGTGAGCGGTTGCCTCATCGGTATTCTTGCACCTGTGTTGCCGCCATCTTAACTATGTGGGTCCACTGCATCCTGATAGTGCATTTGTTTGAAGGCCTGGGCAGGTGAGCATCTCTGCCTTTTTTTGCTGTATTTTTGAATTTTTGGAGGATTTCTAAGTCCTCTTTCTGTGCTATTGCTGTTTAGTGTAGTTACTTGTAAACGTGAGGATCCGTGAAGTGGATTACAAGCTTACGTACTTTGGCCAAAATACCAACTAATACCTCACATTATTTAATATATTTTTTAATGTGTTTTTTGCACTTTATTTTACAGGGTGCATGTGGGCCCATTTGGTCTTGTAAACTGTGGTGTCTGTTCACATTGCATGCATTTTAATAGCGCTGGGCAGCCCGCCTGATCTAATAGAAGGGTGTGAATACTAGGCTGTTTAACTGGATGCTGTGCATTGCCATAATGTGAACGGCGCTGCATACAAGTCTTCTTTGTGCATTAATATACCAAGCAGCCGCCTCCTCCATGTATTGGTAGGTTGTGAGCGGTTGCCTCATCGGTATTCTTGCACCTGTGTTGCTGCCATCTTAACTATGTGGGTCCACTGCATCCTGATAGTGCATTTGTTTGAAGGCCTGGGCAGGTGAGCATCTCTGCCTTTTTTTGCTGTATTTTTGAATTTTTGGAGGATTTCTAAGTCCTCTTTCTGTGCTATTGCTGTTTGGTGTTCTGTAGTACAGCAGGGGTAATGTAGGGGGATGACGTGCATAGTTGTGTGTCAGCATAAAGATGGTACTGAAAGCCAAATCTGCTGATGGTCTGTCCAATTGGGGTCGTGTAGAGAGAGAAGAGAAGGGGGCCAAGGACTGAGCCTGGGGTACACCGACAGCGAGAGAAAGAAGAGATGAAGTGGAGCCAGAGAAAAAAACACTGAAGGAGCGGTCAGAAAGATAGGAAGAGAACCAGGAGAGAGCAGTGTCCTTAATGCCTAGTGACTGGAGCCTAGACAGTAGGAGACGGTGATCAACCATGTCAAAAGCTGCAGAAAGGTCGAGAAGAATGAGCAGAGAGTGGTCACCGTTACGTTTTGCTGTCAGAAAGTCATTGGCCACTTTGATGAGTGCAGTTTCACTCGAATGTAGGGGTCGGAAGCCAGACTGTGAAGGGTCTAGAAGGGAGTGAGTGGAGAGGTAACGGGTAAGGCGGGAGTAGACTGGGCACTCCAAAAGTTTAGAGATGAAGGGGAGATTGGAGACCGGTCTGTAGTTGTTTGTGCAGGAAGGGTCGAGAGCGGGTTTCTTTAGTAATGGAGTAATGATGGAGTGTTTGAAGGAGGATGGGAAAATGCCAGAGGAGAGTGATATAGGAAAGATGTGTATCTTCGTACCGTGTTAGCCAGTAGATAGAGAAATATTTAGACTTGAGAGTCCTCAGTGGTTGATACCTTTTAATGGCTAACTGAAAAGATGGTAACAAATTGCAAGCTTTCGAGACTACTCAGGTCTCTTCATCAGGCGAAGGCTAATACAAAATCTGAAGAATCACATATTTATACACAACAGGACACAGGAATAATGCAATAGGTAAGACAAGTGACGTGAAGCAGAACTGTCATTATGGCAGAAGGATGAACATAAATATTGGAACAGTTCATAGATAAGGAGTGTGAAAGTTTTATTGCCCTCTGATTGGAGTCTGCTATTGTGTTTTGATGCCCCTAGAAGGTCAGAGAAGCAGATTCCTTAATTGACATAGAAAGACATGAATCCGTGTGATATATTCATTCCAGCACTAAGAGTGTCAAAGGTCATCATAAGTTTATATTCCCAAACCTTTCTATCTTTCTCAGATTTGAAGTTAGATTTTAATACAAGTAATTCCATAGAGGAGAGTGAGAGATTAAAGATTGTAGCTGTTAGAACTCTTCTGTTAGGTTTTTTCTATCTTGCTGGTCACATGACCTTTTTTGCCTATTTAATCCTGCTCCACCCTTCTGGCTTTGCTGGACTTCATTGTAATTTGTACTCTTAAGCTAGCCTGGTGCTTTGTTACCTTACTCAATTAGTTTTACTTGGTATTCGGACCTCTATGTTCTATGTTGTTTGTCTTTTACTGCTACAACTTCTGTTAGGAGGTGTCCATCTTTCTCCCAGTCCCTAGTTCTTGTAGGAAACCCTCCCTCGCATCTATAGGTCTTCGTACAGACTAGCTGAGGACTTTAGCGGGTCTGATCGCAGGATCAGGTTCCCCGTTACATTGTAGGGATCTAGCTTAGTTCTATCGTAGGGACAGATATCCCTTCTTTCCTTAGTGCTTGTAGCAGAACATAACAGTAAGTCCAGCCCAGAAAAATATCTCTAAGGAAAGATTTCCAGTTTCCATCATGGTGTCGGTTCAGGACTTGGCTCAACGCCTGCAGGGACTCTCTCTGGAGGTGGCCGAGCTCCAGCAACACGTGAGTAGCTGTTCTGGAGCACATTTCGTGGAGCCAAAGGTACGTTTGCCTGATTTATTTTTTGGTGAACAACAAGATTTTTTTTCTTTTAAAAATGCTTGCTTGTTGTATTTTCGTTTGAGACCCAGATCCTCTGGTGATGAATCGCAGCGCATAGGGTTCATAATGTCACTTTTGCGCAAAGAACCTCAGGAATGGGCCTTTTCTCTGCAACCTAGTGATCCATGCTTTAGATCAGTGGATAGTTTTTTTCTGCTTTGGGGTTATTGTATGATGATCCTGATCGTGTCTCATCAGCTGAGACAGAATTGAGACGCTTGAGGCAGGGATCAGGTAATGTGGAAAAATATTGTACTCACTTCCGTCGGTGGTCTACTCAGGTGGTGTGGAACGATTCAGCTTTGAAAAGTTTGTTTCTTGCAGGGCTAGGCGAAAGGGTTAAAGATTTGCTGATTGCTTATCCCACACCTGGTAACTTGCAGGAGGCTATGCAATTAGCTATACGGGTGGATAGGAGACTGCGTGCAAGGGTTAATGAGAGTAAATCCTCTGCCATGTCAGCTCCAAGTCTTGAGAGGGTCGGTACTGACATTGGAGAGCCGATGGAGATTGGAGCGATGGCACCCCACTCTCAGGAAAAAGACCGCAGGTTTTCTGAAGGTTTGTGCTTATATTGTGGCAAATCTGACCATTTCATTAAGAACTGTGTGCTTCGTATGAACAAGAAAAAAAAAAAGAGGTCAGTTCCGCCTGTATAGCCTGTTTAAACACTAAGGGCGTCTTTCTTTCTGCCTCTACTGCTGCTCAGGAAAAATTAATGGAATTTCGGGTATTTGTCGATTGTGGTTCTACTCTGAATGTGATTGATGAGGGATTCTTGGAAAAACTTAAATTAACCCCTTAATGACCAAGCCATTTTGTAGGTTAAAGACCAGGCCAATTTTTACAATTCTGACCACTGTCTCTTTATGAGGTTATAACTCTGGAACGCTTCAACGGATCTTGGCGATTCTGAGATTGTTTTCTCGTGACATATTGTACTTCATGATAGTGGTAAAATTTCTTCAATATAACTTGCGTTTATTTATGAAAAAAACGGAAATATGGCAAAAATTTAGAACATTTTGCAATTTTCAAACTTAATTTTTATGCCATTAAATGAGAGAGATATGTCACAAAAATTAGTTAATAAATAACATTTTCCACATGTCTACTTTACATCAGCACAATCTTGGAACCAAAATTTTTTTTTGTTAGGAAGTTATAAGTGTTAAAAGTTGACCAGCAATTTCTCATTTTTCCAACAAAATTTACAAAACCATTTTTTTAAGGGGCCACCTCACATTTGAAGTGAATTTGAGGGGTCAATATGACAGAAAATACCCAAAAGTGACACCATTCTAAAAACTGCACCCCTCAACATGTTCAAAGCCACATTCAAGAAGTTTATTAACCCTTTAGGTACTTCACAAGAATTGAAACAATGAGGAAGGAAAAAATTAACATTTAACTTTTTTTCCCAAAATTTTTCTTTCGACACAATTTTTTTAAATTTTGTCAAGGGTATCAGTAGAAAATGAACCACAATATTTGTTGTACAATTTCTCCTGAGTACACCGATACCCCATGTGTGGGGGTAAACCACTATTTGGGCGCATGGCAGAGCTCGGAAGGGAAGCAGCGCCATTTGACTTTTTTGGCTGGAATTGAGATTGGACGCCATTTCGCATTTGGAGAGTCCCTGTGTGCCTAAACAGTGGAAAACCCCCACAAGTGACCCCATTTTGGAAACTAGACCCCCCAAGGAACTTATCTAAATGTGTTGTGAGAGCTTTGAACCCCAAGGGCTTCACAGAAGGTTTTAACGTAGAGCCGTAAAATTAAAAAAATCATATTTTTTCCACAAAAATAATCTTTTCATCCCAATTTTTATTTTCCAAAGGACAAAAGGACCCCAAAAGTTATTGTGCAATTAGTCCTGAGTACGCTGATACCCCATATGTGGGGGTAAACCACTATTTGGGCGCATGGCAGAGCTCGGAAGGGAAGCAGCGCCATTTGACTTTTTTGGCTGGAATTGAGATTGGACGCCATGTCGCATTTGGAGAGTCCCTGTGTGCCTAAACAGTGGAAACCCCCCAAAGTGACCCCATTTTGGAAACTAGACCCCTCAAGGAACTTATCTAAATGTGTTGTGAGAGCTTTTAACCCCAAGGGCTTCACAGAAGGTTATAACGTAGAGCCGTAAAATTAAAAAATCATATCTTTTCCACAAAAATGATCTTTCCACCCCCAATTGTTATTTTCCAAAGGGTAACAGGACCCCAAAAGTTATTGTGAAATTTGTCCTGAGTACGCTGATACCCCATATGTGGGGGTAAACCACTATTTGGGCGCATGGCAGAGCTTGGAAGGGAAGCAGCGCCATTTGACTTTTTTGGCTGGAATTGAGATTGGACGCCATGTCGCATTTGGAGAGTCCCTGTGTGCCTAAACAGTGGAAACCCCCCACAAGTGACCCCATTTTGGAAACTAGACCCCCCAAGGAACTTATCTAGATGTGTGGTGAGAGCTTTGAACCCCCAAGGGCTTCACAGAAGGTTATAACGTAGAGCAGTAAAATTAAATAATCATATATTTTCCACAAAAATGATCTTTCCACCCCCAATTGTTATTTTCCAAAGGGTAACAGGACCCCAAAAGTTATTGTGCAATTTGTCCTGAGTACGCTGATACCCCATATGTGGGGGTAAACCACTATTTTGACGCATGGCAGAGCTCGAAAGGGAAGGAGCGCCTTTTTCAAATGCAGACTTTGATGAATGGTCTGCGGGTGTCATGTCACGTTTGGAGAGCCCCTGATGTGCCTAAACAGTAGAAACCCCCCACAAGTGACTCCATTTTGGAAACTAGACCCCCCAAGGAACTTATCTAGATGTGTGGTGAGCACTTTGAACCCCCAAGTGCTTCACAGAAGTTTATAACGTAGAGCCGTGAAAATAAAAAAATCATATTTTTTTCCACAAAAATAATCTTTTTGCCCCCAAATTTTTATTTTTATAATGGTAACAGGAGAAATAGGACCCCAAAAACTATTGTGCAATTTGTCCTGAGTACGCTGATATCCCATATGTTGGGGGAACCACTATTTTGACGCATGGCAGAGCTCGGAAGGGAAGGAGCACCGTTTTTAAATGCAGACTTTGATGGAATGGTCTGCTGGTGTCATGTCGCGCTTGGAGAGCCCCTGATGTGCCTAAACAGTAGAAACCCCCCACAAATGACCCCATTTTGCAAACTAGACCCCCCAAGGAACTTATTTAGATGTGTGGTCAGCACTTTGAACCCCAAGGGCTTCACAGAAGTTTATAACGTAGAGCCGTGAAAATAAAAAAATCATATTTTTTTCCACCAAAATGACCTTTTTGCCCCCAAATTTTTATTTTTATAAGGGTAACAGGAGAAATAGGACCCCAAAAGCTATTGTGCATTTTGTCCTGAGTACGCTGATACCCCATATGTGGGGGGGAACCACTGTGATCGCCTTACTGCGATCTTTGGGAGGCACAATGAACAAATCCACAAAAGGTGAAGAATTGGTTTTCTTTTTTGCGCCGTTCCTCGTGCGTTATTAGTGATTAGGTGACTTTATTCTTCGGGTCGGTGTGATTACAGCGATACCAGATTTACATCCTTTTTTCATGTTTAGCTTCTGTCACACACTAAAAGATGCTTTTTTTTGTAATAATTTTTTGTAAGAAATTTTTGCATCGCCGTATTTTGAGAGCTATAATTTTTCCATATCCCGGCCGACAGAGTTATCTGTGGGCTTATTTTTTGCGGGACGAGCTGACGTTTTTATTGGTACCATATTCGGGCACATAACGTTTTTTGATCGCTCCCTATTCCGATTTTTGTGGAAGCAGAATGAACAAAAACCGGCAATTCAGGAATTGTTTTTTTTTTTTTTTTTACTCCGTTCCGCGTGTGGTAAAATTTATAAAGCAGTTTTATTCTTCGGGTCACTACGATTACAGCAATACCTCATTTATATATATATATATATTTTATAGAAAAAATAATTATTTTTGCATCAGTTTATTCCGCGAGCTATACCTTTTTTATTTTTTTGCTGATGATGCTGTATAGCAGCTTGTTTTTTGTGGGACAAGATGACGTTTTCAGCGGTACCATGATTATTTATATCTGACTTTTTGATCGCGTGTTATTGCACTTTTTCCAAGCGGTATGATGATACCGCATGGAAAAAGTATAATTTACTACTTTTTTGTGTTTTTTTTTTACGGCTTTTACTGAAGGGGTTAACTAGGGTTACGCTTTTATAGATGGTATTTTTACGGACGTGGCGATACCAAATATGTGTATTTTTTTGTTTTTTATTTTTTTTATTACATAAAAATGTGTATTTTTTAGGGGATTTTTTTACAATTATTTTTTAATATTTTTTTTTACAATTTTTTTAAAAAAATATTTTTTTAACTTGTCCCTTTATGGGACTTTCACTTTTTTTACTTTTTATTGCAGTTACAATGCATTGCAATGCTACAGAGGTCATTTTGAGAATCTGGTTATGCCTTTTGGTCTTACCAATGCTCCTGCATTTTTTCAGAATCTTATTAATGACATCCTTAGACCTTGATCGGCAAAAATGTGGTTGTGTATTTTGGATGACATTTTGATTTAGGCCGGAGTCACACTGGCGACAAAATCGGACGACTGCAATGCGATGAAATATCGCATTGCAGTCGGACCTATGTTAATCTATGGAGCAGCTCCCAGTATCAGATTTTTTGTGGTCCGTTTTAAACGTCCGTGTACAATCGCAGCATGCTGCGATTGTCACCGATTGTGGGTCGACTATCGCCAATGCAAGTCTATGGGAGCGATGAAAAATCTGATTACAAACGGACCACACTGTGTGACTTGCGATGAAATCGCATCGGTGTCCTTTAGAAAAGCCGGCAATTCATCCCCGGCTATACTGTAAAATCACACTGACAGCTTTAATAAAGAATCGAATCAATACATATCCACACATAGAATCCACATATATATATATATACATGTCATTGTGACATGTATATATACATATATTTATAGTTCCTAGACTTCTACATACTGTAATAGCCGCTAATTCAATTGCCGGGTTTTGTGAAATCACAGAAGCCGACATGAAGTGATACATTGTTTCCACACATTTAACCATGTAATTTCATGTATTTTTATATATGTTTGAAACATACAATTACATGAGTGTATTTGTGCAAAATTTCAGACATGTAGGGGTTAATTAAAGGTGTAATTTCGTTGAAAAAAAATGCGTGGGCTCCCGCTGTATTTTCTCCACCAGACAGACAAAGCAAAGCGAGTGGGGGCAGATAATAATAGCCCAGGGAGGGTGCATTTTTTTGTGCCCCCCCTGGCTACTAACATCTGCCCCCAGACACCTCAGAAAGGGCAAATCTATAATTAGATTCGCCCTTTCTGGCACTTTGCCCGTCTATTCCCATTGCCCTGTAGCGGTGGCGAATGGGTTAATCTCACCTTACTGTCACCTTGCAATTGAAAGGTGACCTTAAGGCAGGTTAATGATTGATAGCTGTCAATTAGACAACTATCAATTATTAATCCTATTGAAGTAAATAAAAAAACACACACACTTTAAGAATAAATAATTTTAATGAAATAAAAACACATTTTTTTGACCATATTTTATTTTACACTTAATCCGTGCGAAGCCATTGATCTCCTAAAATAAAGAAAAAGAAATAAAACAACATTATTCTTACCTATTCCGCCGATCTGTCACGTCCCACGCTGTAATCCTTCACAAAGGGTTAACTAGCTTTGAGCCAAGCAGTGCAAGTAATCCTGCATGCTCAGCTCAAAGCTCCTGAATGAATAAGTTCCTCTCCTGGCGACAGGAGAGGATGTGTTTCATGAATGAAGCTTAATTGATTGTGTCCACTTTCCCTTTAGGTCAGGTCACTACAGTTAAATTGGCAATAAATCAATTAAGCTCCATTCATGAATCTATTCCTCTACTTTCGCTGGGAGAGGAACTTATTCATTCAGGGGAATACAGGTCTGAGACAGCATTATTAGCTCTCTGCGACCTGTAACCTGTTAACCCTTTCTGATGGATTACACCGTGGGACCTGACTGTACATCGGATTGGTAAGTATAATTTTGCTTTTTTATTTTATTTTTATTACAGGAAATGGTTTTAGCAGGAAAATAAAATATGGTCAAAAACTGTGTGATTATTTAATTAAACTTATTTTTTATTAAACTGTGTGTGTTTGATTTTTCTTTCATACAATAGGATTAATAATTGATAGTTGTCTAATTGACAGCTATCAATTATTAACCTGGCTTAAAGTGACCTTTCAATTGCAAGGTCATTTTAACCCCTTATTAACCCATTCGCCACCGCTACAGGGCAATGGGAATAGACGGGCAAAGTGCCAGAAAGGGCGAATCTAATTATAGATTTGCCCTTTCTGGGGTGTCTGGGGGCAGATGTTAGTAGCCAGGGGGGGCACAAAAAAATGTACCCTCCCTAGGCTATTATTATCTGCCCCCACTCGCTTGCTTTGTCTGTCTGGTGGAGAAAATACAGCGGGAGCCCACGCATTTATTTTCAACGAATTTACACCTTTAATTAACCCCTACATGTCTGAAATTTAGCACACATATACTCATGTAATTGTATGTTTCAAACATATATAAAAATACATGAAATTACATGGTTAAATGTGTGGAAACAATGTATCATTTCATGTCGGATTCTGTGATTTCACTGAAGCCGGCAATTGAATTAGCGGCTATAACAGTATGTAGAAGTGTAAGAACTATAAATATATGTATATATATATGTCACAATGACATATATATATATATATATATATATATATATATATGTGCTCTATGTGTATATATCTATTCTTTCTTTTGGCATTTAAATACTATTCTTTTGGATCCATTATATGTCAGTTTTGCAAGTCTGCGAGAAAATCTCGCAAGTCGGATGAAAATCGGATGTTACAAGGTACACACACATGCGATTAAATCGCATCTTTGAAGGAAAATCGGATGCCAGAAGGATGTGTGATGTTTTTATTTTGATCCGATTGTCGACCGTCTAAAACGGACCGATTTTTTGTGGTTGTGTGTGACTCCGGCCTTATTCGCCGGATCTGAAGTCTCATTGGCGGAGCATTCGTGAGGTATTACAGTTATTAATTGACAATTCGCTTTTTGCTAAGCTAGAGAAATGTGAGTTCGCTGTACAGAGAATTAGTTTTTTGGGCTACATTATCTCAAGCTGTGCAGGAATGGCCTAGGCCTATTGGTTTGAAATCGTTACAGAGGTTTTTGGGTTTCGCCAATTATTATAGAAAATTCATTAAAAAATTTTCTATTATTGTCAAACCACTGACCGATCTCACCAGGAAAGGTGCTAATGCGGTTCAGTGGACTACTGAGGCCATTGAAGCTTTTGTGTTTCTAAAGGAGAGGTTCAGCTCTGCCCCCATCCTTATGCAGCCTGATGTGACTAAACTGTTTTTGGTTGAGGTTGATGCTTCTTCTGTGGGGGTCGGCGCGGTGTTGTCTCAGGAAAACAGGGATGGAGTACATCCCTGTGCCTTTTTTTCAAAAAAATTTTCTGAGACTGAACTGAATTACGATATTGGTAATCGGGAATTGTTGGCTATTAAACTCGCATTTGAACACTGGCGTCATCTCTTGGAAGGTGCTGAATTTCCAGTTCAGGTTTTCACTGATCATAAAAATCTGATCTATCTTGATGCTGCCAAACGCTTGAATGCCTGTCAGGCTAGGTGGGCACTGTTTTTCTCGCGGTTTAATTTTTCCGTTACTTACATCCCAGGTACTAAGAATGTTAAAGCCGATGCTTTGTCTCACAGCTTTTCTCCCATGGTCGGTGCTGAGGAGGAGGAGAACATTTTACAAGAAGGGGTTGTGATTGCTGCTTTGGACTCTGTGTTGGAAGATGAGATTCTTAAAGCACAGGAGAATGCCCCATCTAACACTCCCCATGGGAGGTTGTTTGTGCCTGGGACCTTTAGGAGAGATTTGTTTGTTGAGTGTCATGAGTCTCGGTTGGCAGGTCATCCTGGAATCTCTGAGACCAAGAGACTTGTGGGTCGCAGTTTTTGGTGGCCTGGATGGCAGAAGGAAGTCATTAAGTGGGTGCGTCAATGCACTGTGTGTGCTAGATCAAAGTCTTCACATACTCCTGCTGCGGGGTTGCTTTGCCCTCTGGAGATCCCTAGTGCACCTTGGACACATTTGGCTATGGACTTTATTACTGACCCTCCCCCCTCTGAGGGTTTCACTGTCATCTGGGTGGTCATGGACCGTTTTAGAAAGATGTGTCACTTGGTTCCTTTAATCAAACTACCCTGCGCTAAGACTCTCGCTAAGGCCTTTGTCAAGGAAATTGTCAGACTACATGGCGTTCCTACTGACATTGTTTCTGATAGGGGACCTCAGTTCGTGGCTCGTTTTTGGCGCGCCTTTTGTGACAGGTTGGGAGTTCATTTGTCGTTTTCATCCGGATATCATCCTGAGTCTAATGGCCAGACAGAAAGGAAAAACCAGGATGTTGAGCAGTTCTTGCGTTGTTTTGTGGCAGACAATCAAGAGGGGTGGTCTGAGTTTCTGCCACTTGCTGAATTTGCTCTTAACAACCATACATCCTCTTCTGCTGGTTGTTCGCCTTTTTTTTGTTGTACTGGGAGACATCCGTCGTTTGGGTCATTCTCCAAATTGGTATCGGCCGTGCCTGAAGAGGAAAATTTTTCCGGTGATTTGGAGAGAGTTTGGACGGATGTGCGTGGTAATCTTCAGGAGGCTAACAGAAAATCTAAAAGGTACTTTGATAGGAAACGGCAAGAGGTTTTGTTTGCTATTGGTGACATGGTTTGGTTGTCCTCTAAGAATCTGCGGTTCAGGATTCCTTCTAAAAAATTGGGTCCCAAGTTTGTAGGGCCCTTTAAGGTGCTTCAGGTTGTTAACCAATCTGCTGTTAGGTTGGAGGTTCCTACCTCCTGGAAGATTAATCCGGTGTTTCATGTTTCTCTGTTGAAAAGAGCTGATGTGTCGGATGGAGACGCCTCTGCCACTGTTTCCCCGGTGGTGGAGGATGGGGAATATGAAATTTCCTGCATCCTAAATTCTAGACGGTATAGAGGGAGTTTGCAGTATCTCGTCGCTTGGAAGGGTTTCGGACCCGAGGATAACTCATGGGTGAGGGCGGATGATGTTTCTGTGTTCAGACTTGTCAGAGCGTTTCACAAGAGGTTTCCGGGTAAGCCTGGGCCTAGGGGATCCGGAGGATCCTCTTAGAAGGGTGGGTACTGTTAGAACTCTTCTGTTAGGTTTTTTTATATCTTGCTGGTCACATGACCTTTTTTGCCTATTTAATCCTGCTCCGCCCTTCTGGCTTTGCTGGACTTCATTGTAATTTCTACTCTTAAGCTAGCCTGGTGCTTTGTTACCTTACTCAATTAGTTTTGCTTGGTCTTCAGACCTCTATGTTCTATGTTGTTTGTTTGTCTTTTACTGCTACAACTTCTGTTAGGAGGTGTCCATCTTTCTCCCAGTCCCTAGTTCTTGTAGGGATCCCTCCCTCGCATCTATAGGTCTTCGTACAGACTAGCTGAGGACTTTAGCGGGTCTAATCGCAGGATCAGGTTCCCCGTTACATCATAGGGATCTAGCTTAGTTCTATCGTAGGGACAGATATCCCTTCTTTCCTTAGTGCTTGTAGCAGAACATAACAGTAGTAAGGTGAGTTGTGACAACTGGAGAGAGAGACTGGAGGAGATGTGAGGGAATGGGGTCGGTAGTGCATGTAGTCTGAAGAGAGGAGTCTGGAGACTTCTTCTGTGATGGGATCAAATGTGGAAAGTGAGCCAGGGGAAATGCAGGGAGGGATGGGAGTCACAGCACTTGGTGGTTGAGAGCAGATTTCCTGACGGATAGTATCTATTTTTTCTATAAAGTGGGAGGCCAGATCATCAGCACAAATGTCTGTGATGGGGGCTTGTGCTTTTGGCCTGAGGAGGGAGTGAAAAGTGTCAAAAAGTTTCTAGGGGTTGTTGGCTAGTGAGGAGATCAGGGTGGTGAAGTAGGTCTGTTTGGCGAGGTGAAGGGCAGCGTTATAAGTTCTTACAATAAATTTAAAGTGGATGAAGTCTTCTGGTGTGCGGGTTTTTCTCCAAAGGCGTTCAGCACTCCTAGAGCATCGCTGGAGAAGTTAAGTCTGCAATGTGAGCCAGGGCTGTTTTACTGTGTTTTTTGAAGTTCTGAAGGTGAGCGGCGCTACTTGGTCAAGGGTGCTTCTAAGAGTGTCATTGTAGTGATGAACAGTCAGATCAGAACAGGAAAAAGAGGTGATTGGGGACAGCGATATGTGTAGAAAGTCTGAAAGTGTCTGAGGGTTAATGGCTTGTAGATTTCTGAATTTCTGGTAGGTAGGAGTGCATTGGGGTGGTCCAGGATTTGTGATCGTGAAGGAGAGAATGTTGTGGTCAGAGAGTGGAAGCGGTGAGTTATTTAGGTGGGAGATTGAACAGAGCCGGACAAAGACCATGTCAAGGGTGTTACCGTCCTTGTGTGTCTCAGAGGTTGAAAGCTGTGAGAGGCCTAGAGAAGTGGTTAGTAATAGAAGCTGAGATGCAGATGTGGAAGTAGGACTGTTAATGGGGATGTTGAAGTCTCCAAGGATAAGGGTTGGTAGTTCTGAGGACATGAAGTGCAGCAGCCAGGCTGAGAAGTGGTCAAGGAACTGGGTGGGTGAGCCTTGGGGCCGATATATGACCGCTACTCTGAGGGAGAGGAGACGGAAGAGCCTGATGGTGTGGACCTCAAAAGAAGGGAATGAGAGTGATGGAATTGGGGGAATGACCTGGAAAGTGCATTGTGGGGACAGGAGTATGCCGACTCCACCACCATGTCTTTTTGCGGGTCTCGGGGAATGGGAGAACTGTAAGCCAACATAGGAAATGGCAGCAGGGGAGACAGTGTCAGAATCCTGAATCCAGGTTTCAGTGAGGGCCAACAGATGAAGAGAGTTGTTCAGAAAGCAGTTGTGCAGGAAGGGAAGCTTGTTGCATACAGACCGTGGATTCCAGAGGGCACAATTAAAAGAAGGAGATGAGGGAGTGCAAGTAATAGTAATAAGATTATTATGGTTTTGATATGAGGTAGGGTAGGGGTTGAGGTTGGGGGATGGTGGACCAGGGTTGGGGGAGATGTCCCCTGAAATCAGTAGGAGTAGGAAGATAAAGAGCAAGTAGTTGTTGGAATTGTAAGTCATTTTTTTTCTGCGATGTGTTTGGGCAAGATGGGCTGAGGTTTTTCAAGAAGGGAAGGAGTGCATGGGAGCTGTACATGGGAGAGGGAAGTATAGAGGGGCTGATGTGTATGAGTCGTGATGGATGGGGGCTGGGGCGGTGAATGTGGATGGCAAGGGAACACAGGAGGAGAGAAATAAAGCACATGGTGAAAAGGGAAAGCAAAGTGTGAGTTAACTGATTCCGGCCCTGATTAACTGCCATGGATACCTGCCGTTCACGTGATACTTATCTTCTGTGATGCTTTGCTTTCTGGGATGCATGCGTACCCCACACTGTGTGCGCCCCTTAAACTACTCCTAAATATATAGCCCACACTACAGGGACAGGAGAAATGGATTGTGTGAGCTGGTTTGGGATAATTTGGCAGCTGGGGCCAGCACACCAGGGGGTGGTTAGATCATCAAAGGCACTAGACCTGGCTACATCTATATGTTATAGCACCTTCCACCTGATAAGATCTAGAGAGGCCCCAGTCACACGGATATAAAGCAGTAAGTATTAAATACAGTGCAATATATGAATTATACCAAAGCTTTAGAAGGCACATTAAAAAATGTAGCAAGATAGTAAAGCAGCGGATGACAGCAAGCAGAAGTATGGAGTTGTACCATTGGGTTCTATACTAATAGTGGGTTCAGCTTGTTCCACTGGCATAACCCCAAACCAGAAAAATTTTCCTGGGAATTATGGGTCATAATTTATTATGGTTTGTACTTTTTTTTTCTTTTTCATTATGTCCGTGTCTTCCCCTTTTCCTCGTGTTCCCTCCCTTTCCCTCTACTCTGGCACAGCTTTCTGGACAGGTGATGATGGGAGACATCTGCGACCCGGGAGTTTCAGAAGGGAGACAAACCTGTGGTCCTCTGTACAAGTGAATAACACATTTGAACAGCATGACCCGTATAGTATCACTTAATGTAGGGGCCTCAATTCTCCTAGAAAGAGGAGGCTCACCCTTCAGGAATTAAAATCCCAAAAGGCCGATATAGCCTTTTTACAGGAGACTCACTACGATAAAACTAGCACATTTAAGTTTGCTCTTAATTCCTACCCTACGACTTTCTCAGCTTTTAACGACAGTAAGAAAGGAGGGGTGGTGATTTTGCTATCCTCAAATTGCCCATTGCAAGTGACCAAAGAATATGCGGATTCGATGGGAGATATGTAGTTCTAGAAGCTTCTATGAAGGGCTAATCAATTACCTTATGTAATCTATATGCTTCAAATACTGGAAAGATTCGATTCCTATGGAAGGTGTTCTCTTTAATTCAGAAATGTCCACTGGCGGCTTTCTTAAGTGGAGGGGACTTTAATGTTCCCTTTTCGGAAATATTAGTCAGGCACTCTGTGAGAGGTAGTCCCTCCCACAAAATCTAGTTAGATTAGCATTGGAATTCAGAAAATTGATTAGGATCAACTACCTGTTTGATTTGTGGAGGATAGATCATCCTAAGGAAAAAGCTTACTCTTTCTATTCTCACTCACATCATACTCATACAAGAACAGATTTTTTCTTTACAAATATCTCAACTGTCAGGATGCTTGGAAAGGCTGAGATGGGTCAAATCACCTACTCAGATCATGCCCCTATAGTTCTAGATCTCAAATCCTCTCAACTACTGACTCGGTCCTTTCACTGGCGGTTGAATGAGTTTTTGGTAGAGTTGAGCGAAACAGGTCGGTCAATTTAAAAAAAGACCGACTTTCGCCAAAGTCAGATTTCGCCGAGCGAAACCCGACCATAGCGTGAGGTCGGCCACGTGTTCGGCGACCATAGCGCCAAAGTCGGTTTTCCCATAATGCTTCTAGGGCATTTTCTCAGCCAATGAGCAAGGACGCAGACTGAGGGCAACGCGATGACATGGGCAGCGGCCAGCACCATCTTAGAGAAGGGCATTGCAGTGATTGGCTTGCTTTGTGTGGCGTCACTCACAGTACCTATAAAAGCCCTCACCGCCGACCGACATTTTATTTCTGCCGATCTTAGTGTAGGGAGAGGTTGCTGACGCTGGTTCTCAGCAGGGAGAGTGTTTGGCAGGCAAACAACACTAATTCTGTGCTTGTGCTCATAGCGATGAGCTGTACACTTAGTGTGCAGTGACAGTGGAGGAATTTCTTGTGTGCAGCAGCGCTGGTTCTAAGGCTGCCTGCCAGTGACAGGGGAGGAATTGCTAGTGTGGAGCAGCAGAGCTGATTAGGCTGCCTGCCAATGAAAGGGGAGGAATTTTTTGTGTGCAGCAGCAGAGCTGATAATTAGGCTGCCTGCTATCTATGCTGTGTGTACCCTGATGTGCAGACTGCTTTTTAACACAGCACCTACACAGCACAAATACTTGAATTTTTTTCTGCACAGTTACAGAGTATTCATTATTTCCCACACCGTATAGAGCGGTACGCTCCTCACACTACCGTGGACCGGCTGGTATCACGGACAAATACCTGCTGACTATCTGTGTGTGACTCCGGAAATATATACGCAGATTTCAATTTTCCCCAAAACCATATATAGCTGGTATCTTCTGATACAGTACCGTTTTTTCTGGCTTGTGTATTACGGCAAAATCCATACTGAGAGAGCGTCTGTGTGTGGCTACGGAAATATATATGGAGATTTAATTTTTCCCCAAAACCGTATACAGCTGGTATCTTCTGATACAGTACCGTTTTTCTGCCTTCTGTATTATGGTCAAATCCATACTGAAAGAGCCCGTGTGTGTTACTCCTGAAATATATATAGAGATTTAAAATTCCCCCAACACTGCATACAGCTGTACTCTACTGATAGGGTACACTTTTTCTGCCTTTCATATTCTGGTGTTATCCATACTGGGCCTGTGATCGTGTGTGTTACTCCTGAAATATATACGGAGATTTTAAATTCCCCCAACACTGTATACAGCTGTATGCTACGGATAGAGTACACTTTTTCTGATTTTCATATTCTGGTGTTATCCAGACTGGGCCTGTGACCGTGTGTGTTACTCCTGAAATATATAAGGAGATTTCAAATTCTCCCAACACTGTATACAGCTGTATGCTACTGATAGAGTACACTTTTTCTGCCTTTCATATTCTGGTGTTATCCAGACTGGGCCTGTGACCGTGTGTGTTACTCCTGAAATATATAAGGAGATTTCAAATTCTCCCAACACTGTATACAGCTGTACGCTACTGATAGGGTACACTTTTTCTGCCTTTCATATTCTGGTGTTATCCATACTGGGCCTGTGACCGTGCGTGTTACTCCTGAAATATATATGGAGATTTCAAATTCCCCCAACACTGTATACAGCTGTATGATACTGATAGAGTACACTTTTTCTGATTTTCATATTCTGGTGTTATCCAGACTGGGCATGTGACCGTGTGTGTTACTCCTGAAACATATACGGAGATTTCAAATTACTCCAACACTGTATACAGCTGTACGCTACTGATAGAGTACGCTTTTTCTGATTTTCATATTCTGGTGTTATCCAGACTGGGCATGTGACCGTGTGTGTTACTCCTGAAATATATACGATTTCAAATTACTCCAACACTGTATACAGCTGTACGCTACTGATAGAGTACGCTTTTTCTGCTTTTCATATTCTGGTGTTATCCAGACTGGGCCTGTGACAGTGTGTGTTACTACAGAAATATATACAGAGATTTAAAATTCCTCCAACTCTCTATACAGCTGTACGCTACTGATAGAGTACACTTTTTCTGCCTTTCATATCCTGGTGTTATTCATACTGGGCCTGTGACAGTGTGTGTTACTCCTGAAATATATAAGGAGATTTCAAATTCTCCCAACACTGTATACAGCTGTACGCTACTGATAGAGTACACTTTTTCTGCCTTTCATATTCTGGTGTTATCCATACTGGGCCTGTGACCGTGTGTGTTACTCCTGAAATATATACAGAGATTTCAAATTCCCCCAACACTGTATACAGCTGTACGCTACTGATAGAGTACACTTTTTCTGATTTTCATATTCTGGTGTTATCCAGACTGGGCATGTGACCGTGTGTGTTACTCCTGAAATATATACGGAGATTTCAAATTACTCCAACACTGTATACAGCTGTACGCTACTGATAGAGTACGCTTTTTCTGCTTTTCATATTCTGGTGTTATCCAGACTGGGCCTGTAACAGTGTGTGTTACTTCAGAAACATATACAGAGATTTAAAATTCCCCCAACACTGTATACAGCTGTACGCTACTGATAGAGTACACTTTTTCTGATTTTCATATTCTGGTGTTATCCAGACTGGGCATGTGACCGTGTGTGTTACTCCTGAAATATATACGGAGATTTCAAATTACTCCAACACTGTATACAGCTGTACGCTACTGATAGAGTACACTTTTTCTGATTTTCATATTCTGGTGTTATCCAGACTGGGCCTGTGACCGTGTGTGTTACTCCTGAAATATATACGGAGATTTAAAATTCACCCAGCACTGTATACGGCTGTACGCTTCTGATACAGTACACATTTTTGCTTTTTATATTCTTGTGTAATCCATACTGAGCCTGTGAGAGTCTGTGTCTGTTAAATCCTGAGCATCAGGAACAGGTTTTGGCTTACATTGCCGAAACAGCCTCCAGCTCTATCTCCTCCTATTCTGAAGTTTCAAAAGTTCCAAGCACTGAGCCGTCAGTGCAGGCTTCTGGTCAGGAACAACCCCTTTCCTTGTGTCCTTCACCCCCACCAAAAGTGAAGGATGTGGCAGGCCACACTTCAGATTACTCCATGGAGCTCTTTTCACATACCGTGCCTGGGTTATCAAGTCAAATCCTGAATTCCCCAGTCCAACATGAATATGACATAGAGTGCACTGATGCACAGCCACTGCTAGATGATTGTGCTGGTACATTCAACCAGAGCACTACATTGCCCTCACAGTGTACTGAGCCAGAAACTCTGGTAGCCCCTTCCCGTATGCAATACCACCTTACACGGTGACACAGAGGAAGGTGCAGAGGAAATTGAAGAGAAGGTGATGGATGACCCAGTTGTTGATCCGGATTGGCATCCAGTGGGGGAAGAGGGTGCCACTGGCAATAGCTCAGAAGAGGAGGAGGATCTGCAGCAGGTATCGACATTGCAGCTGGGGTTATCTGGCAGGCCCATAGCAGTCCAAAAAGGTGTTAAAAAAACTAAAAGAGTTGCAGGACAGCTTGGCCAGACGGTCAAATTAGCACAGCATGCAAGCCCTGAAAATTTATACCATAGTAGGAAGAGTCCAGTGTGGCACTTTTTTGACCAAAATCCTATTGATGAGGCAAAGGTTATCTGTAAAAAGTGCCGAAGGACCTTTATCCGAGGGAAAAATCTCAGAAATTTGAATACCAGTTGCATGCTTAGACATTTACTGAACATGCACTTGCAAGCGTGGACGGACTACAAAACCTCAGGTAGCACATGTGCACCGGCTCCGACTGAAGTTAGCCATCAACGTTCCATCGCTTCCCCCACTGTAAGCCCACCGGTTGGCACACCACCAGCAAGAAATGTTGAGGTTTCCATCTATACCCTTGGCATAGGACTACTCATAAAGTCCCATGGCTTCCAGTACCACCTCTGCGGACGATAATCAGATCTACCTCTCTGGCCCAGATGTCACCTCTCTGCTGTCCAGAATCCCAGAGTGTCTATCAGCCATATCCTCCTTCTTCACCTCTCGTTTCCTAAAACTCAATGCAGACAAAACCGAACTCATCATCTTTCCTCCATCTCACGTATCTTCCCTACCCGATCTATTATGGTAAATGGCATCACGATCTCTCCCGCACCTGAAATCTGCTGCCTGGGAATAACTCTCGACTCTGCCCTGTCCTTCAAACCACACATCCAAACTCTTGCCACCTCCTGTCGCCTCCAACTTAAAAACATTTCCAGAATCCATCCCTTCCTCAGCCCTCAATCTACTAAAACTCTTGTGCATGCCCTCATCATCTCCCGCCTTGATTACTGCAACACCCTCCTCTGTGGCCTCCCCGTCAACTCTCTTGCACCACTCCAATCTGTCCTCAACTCTGCTGCCCGATCTGCTGCCCGATTAACCCACCTCTCCCCTCACTACTCCCCTGCTTCTCCCCTCTGCAAATCCCTCCACTGGCTCCCAATTCCCCAACGAATCCAGTTCAAACTACTAACACTGACCTACAAAGCCGTCCACAACCTGTCCCCTCCCTATATCTCTGAACTAATCTCCCAATACCTTCCGTCACGTAATCTTCGATCCTCACAAGACCTTCTACTATCCTCCACACTTATTTGTTCCTCACACAACCGCCTCCAAGAATTCTCCCGAATATCCCCCATCCTCTGGAATTCCACGCCTCAACATGTACGATTATCCACCACCCTTGGATCCTTCAGACGGAACCTGAAAACCCATCTCTTCAGGAAAGCCTAAAGCCTGCAATAACCATTCCGCCTCGCCACCACCACCCGAGCTGCCGCCTCGCTGCCATCACCCGAGCTGCCGCCTCGCTGCCACCACCTTAGCTGCCACCACACTGCCACCACCAGAGCTGCTGCCTCGCCGCCACCACCACCAGAGCTGCCGCACCCCCAACCTTTTGTTTCTTCCCCATTATCCCATAGAATGTAAGTCGGAAAGGACAGGGTCCTCTCCCCTCTGTACCAGTCTGTCATTGTAAATTTGTTTACTGTAAACGATATTTATAACTTTGTATGTAACCCCTTGTCATGTACAGCACCATGGAATTAATGGCGCTATATAAATAAATAATAATAATAATAATAATGTGTCGTCGCAAGGCCAAAGCAGTCAGGGAATCACAATGTTTTTGCAACAAAAGACTGCATCTAGGCCATCACCACCACCACCACCATCACCAACCCCCTCTCAGTCCGTCATGTCCACCAATAGTTCCCCCATATGCAGCTCTCAAGACCAGCTCACCCTACCAGACACTCTGAGTAGGACAAGAAAGTACTCATCCTCTCATCCGCGTACACTGGGTTTGAACGCCTACATTGCCAAACTGATCTCATTAGAGATGATGCCCTTCCGTTTGGTTGAAAGCGCAGCATTCAGAGACCTCATGGCCTACGCTGTCCCACGCTATGACCTACCCAGTCGGCACTTCTTTTCTAGAAAAGCCATCGTTGCCCTCCTCCTGCATGTGAAAGACCGCATTGTCCATGCACTCAAACAATCAGTGAGTGGAAAGGTGCACCTCACAACAGATGCATGGGCCAGTAGGCATGGCCAGGGCCATTACGTGTCCATCACTGCGCACTGGGTTAATGTGGTGGATTAAGGGTCCACAGGGAACAGCGGCGGTGGGACAGTGCTGCCTAGCCCACGGTATAGGCAACAGTTGGCTGTAGGTGTTCGACCCTCCTCCTCCTCCTCCAGAAGCGAAAGCTCGTCAACAGAGTGCAGTCGCACGAGCACTCCATCCGCAACTGCCAGTGTTGCACACGAGGTGTCCCACTATCGAACAGATAGTGGTAAGCGTCAGCAGGCTGTTTTAAAAATTATGTCTTTGGACGACAACAGACTCACCGCGGAGGTACTGGCCGACTACTTGCAGAAAGAAACTGAGTCATGGCTGGGCAGTATACATCTTGAGCCAGACAAGGTAGTCATTGATAACGGCCGTAATTCTGTGGCGGCCATAGCCCTGGCAAAACTCAGACACATACCTTGCCTGGCTCACACCTTGAACCCGGTGGTGCAGTGCTTCTTAAATATTTATCCAGAGTTAACAGCCCTGCTCCATAAAGTGCGAAGACTGTGCTCGCACATCCGTCGGTCGCCCGTAGACTCCAGTCATATGCAGAGGCTGCAGCGATCACTCCACCTCCCCAAGCACCGCCTAATCATAGACATTGCAACAAAGTGGAACTCCACCATGCACATGGTTGAGAGGCTGTGCGAACAGAGACAGGCTGTAATGCATTTATGGGAGGATACATGGGCAGGCAGTTTGAGGGCAGACATGGAGTTGTCGGGTGTGCAGTGGTCAAAGCTGAAAGACCTCTGTAAAGTCCTTCAGTGTTTGGAGGAATGCACAAGGCTGGTAGGCGCAGATGACGCCATCATAAGCATGAGCATCCCACTTATGCGTCTGCTCATGCAAACTTTGACGCACATTAAGGATTAGGCGTCTGCAGCGGAGGAGGAAGAGAAGGAAGAGGGAAGCCTTGATGACAGTCAGCCATTGTCTGCTCTGGGAACTGTCTTGGACGAGGTTTAGGAAGAAGAGGAAGAGGAGGAGGAGGGGGGATGATTATTATGGGGAGGAGGATGCTTCTCAGGGGGCAAGAGAAAATGTTGGCTTGTCAAGTTCAGGTCCAGGGTTTGTGCGTGACTGGAGGGATGTGGATTTGGCAGAAAGTGCTCCTCCACCCACCACTGGCAGTGCATCACTGACACCTGGAACATTGGCCCACATGTGTGATTATGCCTTGCGGATCCTAAAAAGGGACCCCCGCATTGAAAAAATGATGAAGGATGACGACTACTGGTTGGCCAGCATTCTCGATCCACGCTATAAAGGCAAATTATAGAATATAATGCCACAGGAGAACCTAGAGCTAATATTGGCCAACAAACAAGCAACTCTGGTAAACCGTTTGTTAGAGGCATTCCCAGCAACAAGAACAAAAGCAAGGCACATGCAAATCAGTGGGGATCACCAAAAAAATCAATCACAAAGGAATATATATAGAATAACAATTTATTGAAGTACAAAAAAAAAGAAAAACACACACCTCATTAAAAACAGTTAAAAAACACTCATGGTGTAAAGAAAGTCGAACAAAATCGAGAGTAAAATACTCTAAATACTCATATGCCAATCTTAATACATAACAGTAAAGGATAACGACCCAACCAAAAATTAGCTGTGGACCTAAACTCCTGTTGTCAACATCATTATATACATGGGGAAAGGAGAATGATAAATTGCCCTAAAATGCAAGTATAAATAACTGAGCAACCTAACAAACCTTTATCGATCATTAAATAGCCTAACCATATGGTATAGAGATCTCAGAATAGCCCAAAAGGACGCAATGTAGCCAAAGGTCAGATAAACAAATGAGGAATCCCCATGAAGCTGGCATGCGAGTACCAGGACCAGGGGATTATTATTCCAACCTGTTGGTATATTCTGATCTGCCCTTTTCCTCATTTGTTTATCTGACCTTTGGCTACATTGCGTTCTTTTGGGCTATTCTGAGATCTCTATACCATATGGTTAGGCTATTTAATGATCGATAAAGGTTTGTTAGGTTGCTCAGATATTTATACTTGCATTTTAGGGCAATTTATCATTCTCCTTTCCTCATGTATATAATGATGTTGACAACAGGAGTTTAGGTCAACAGCTAATTTTTGGTTGGGGCGTTATCCTTTACTGTTATGTATTAAGATTGGCATATGAGTATTTAGAGTATTTTACTCTCGATTTTGTTGGACTTTCTTTACATCATGAGTGTTTTTTAACTGTTTTTAATGAGGTGTGTGTTTTTCCTTTTTTTGTACTTCAATAAATTGTTATGCTATATATATTCCTTTGTGATTGATTTTTTTAGTGATCCCCACTGATTTGCATGTGCCTTGCTTTTGTTCTTGTAGTATTTTCTCACATGCAAGGAGTGATCCCAATTACATTAATATTTGAGGTTGTGCCCGCTTTTTACAATTTTTGTCTACAGGCATTCCCAGCAAACAGCAGCGGTGCAGGTTCTACCAAGAGCCGTACTGGGCCAAATGGAAGAGGTGTTCGTGGTGCACACAGCCGAAGTGGCGCTGGAGACAGGGGTTTCATGACCATGTTGTGGACTGATTTCTCCAGGACAGCTCACATGCCTGGTAATCATGAATCTATAGCAACAGACAGGAGACAGCAGTTGTCAACTATGGTTACAAATTACTTCTCCCCCATTTGATGTTCTCTCTCATTGGTCATTCCCCTTTGACTACTGTGCCTGTAAACTGGACACCTGGCCTGAATTGGCACAATATGCCTTACAGGAGCTCAGTTGCCCTGCTGATAGTGTGCTATCTGAAAGAGTCTTCAGTGCTGCAGGATCAATCCTGACCGAAAGAAGGACGCGTCTGTCGACGCAAAATGTTGATGATCTAACCTTCATTAAAATGAACCATGAATGGGTTGCAAAGGATTTTGTCCCCCCTTCCCCTGATGACACATAGGTTGCCATAAAAATGGCTCGCTTTGTCCTCCTCTTCCTCGGACTTCTCAAATTCCTCCATTTGAAGCTGCTTTACGTCCATTGTACACTTCAACATATCCCATTTTTGCCACCTCCCGATCTGGGCTGTCCCCCCCCACCCTCCACCACCCAAATTTTTATATTCTGGTGTGATCCATACTGAGCCCGTGAGAGCCAGTGTCTGACTCTGGCAAAATATACGGAGATTTTCTATTTCCCCAACGCTGTATACAGATGTACGCTTATAATACATTACCCTTTTTCTAGTTTTTATATTCCGGTGTGATCAACACTGAGCCTGTGAGAGCCAGTGTCTGACTCTGGCAAAATATACGAAGATTTTAAATTTGCCCAACCCTGTATAGAGCTGTCCGCTTGTTATATATTACCCTTTTTCTAGTTTTTATATTCTGGTGTGAACAATACTGTGCCTGTGACAGGCAGTTTGTGACTCTGGAAAAATATAAGGAGATTTTCTATTTCCCCAACCCTGTATACAGCTGTCTGCTTGTAATACCTTACCCTTTTTCTAGTTTTTATATTCTGGTGTGATCAATACTGAGACTGTGACAGCCAGTGTGTGACTCTGGAAAAATATAAGGAGATTTTCTATTTCCCCAACCCTGTATACAGCTGTCCGCTTGTAATACCTTATCTTTTTTCTAGTTTTTATGTTCTGGTGTGATCAATACTGAGCCTGTGACAGCCAGTGTGTGACTCTGGAAAAATATAAGGAGATTTTCTATTTCCCCAACCCTGTATTCAGCTGTCCGCTTGTAATATCATACCCTTTTTCTAGTTTTTATATTCTGGTGTGATCAATACTGAGCCTGTGAGAGACAGTGTATAACTCTGACAAAATATAAGGAGATTTTCTATTTCCCCAACCCTGTATACAACTGTCCGCTTGCAATACATTACCATTTTTCTAGTTTATATATTCTGGTGTGATCAATACTGAGCCTGTGAGAGCCAGTGTGTGACTCTGGCAAAATATAAGGAGATTTTCTATTTCCCCAACCCTTTATACAGCTGTCTGCTTGTAATACCTTACCCTTTTTCTAGTTTTTTTATTCTTGTGTGATCAATACTGAGCCTGTGAGAGCCGGTGTATGACTCTGGAAAAATATAAGGAGATTTTCTATTTCCCCAACCCTGTATACAGCTGTCCGCTTGTAATACTTTACCCTTTTTCTAGTTTTTTATTTTGGTGTGATCAATACTGAGCCTGTGAGAGCCAGTGTGTGACTCTGGAAAAATATAAGGAGATTTTCTATTTCCCCAACCCTGTATACAGCTGTCCGCTTATAATACATTACCCTTTTTCTAGTTTTTATATTCTGGTGTGATCAATACTGAGCCTGTGAGAGCCAGTGTGTGACTCTGGCAAAATATAAGGAGATTTTCTATTTCCCCAACCCTGTATACAGCTGTCCGCTTGTAATACATTACCCTTTTTCTAGTTTTTATATTCTGGTTAGAGTTGAGCATTCCGATACCGCAAGTATCGGGTATCGGCCGATATTAGCTGTATCGGAATTCCGATACTTAGTTCCGATATTTTCCATATATCGTATACCGGAATCGGAAGTTCCCATAATTCTTTGAGAGGCAATGTGATTTTAGTCAGCCAATGAGGAATCCTAAGAAGTGTGGGCACATCCTGTACTGCTGCGGTCATGTTAACTAATGGCATGGCTGTGATTGGATGCTGAAATGATGTCAGAATGCACTATAAAAGGCGCCGCCGCCATTTTAGCGTCACTGTGCTGTGAATTCAGTTAGGGACAGAACGCTGCTGTGCTGACTCTGAGGGACAGTTAGAGATTGCGATTTTGTGTACTGTGCTCTAGGCAGGCTAGTTTACCAACCGCTGTGTAAAGCCTTGCAGTGTTGTTTTAACAGCTCTGTGCAAGGTGTGTGTGTGAGAGTGCAGGTGACGCTGCAGTTTTCTCTGCATCCAACGCTGTTTATAGGCATCTGCACGTGTCACTCACAGACTCTTTTTTTTTTCTTTAGTGTAATTCTTGCTGCTCCATTCAATTGAAATTATAGTGTGACGCGCTTCCATCCGTATACAATACATTGGTTGCAAACACTATAGAAGTACAGAAAGGAGCCTTTCACAGATAGTGAACAGTTGTGTGCAGTGTTCACTCTAGTCTGTGAGGTTTTTTTTTTTTGAGTGCAGATCACGCTCCAGTTAGTTCTTCAAACACTGCTGCTTGTACTCTGCTGAGCGTGTCTCACTGTCTCATCCTTTACATTTTTCTCAAATTGTTGCTGCTACATTCTATTTAAAAAAAATCAAATCTATTAGTGTGACGTGCTTCCATCCGTATCCAATACATTGGTTGCAAACAGTATAGAAGTCCACAAAGGAGCCTTTCAGAGATAGTGAACAGTTGTGTGCAGTGTTCACTGTAGTCTGTGAGTTTTTTTTTTTTTGAGTGCAGATCCCGCTCCATTTAGTTCTTCAACCACTGCTGCTTGTACTCTGCTGAGCATGTCTCACTGCCTCATCCTTTACATTTTTCTCAAATTGTTGCTGCTACATTCTATTTAAAAAAAATCAAATCTATTAGTGTGACGTGCTTCCATCCGTATCCAATACATTGGTTGCAAACAGTATAGAAGTCCACAAAGGAGCCTTTCAGAGATAGTGAACAGTTGTGTGCAGTGTTCACTGTAGTCTGTGAGGTTTTTTTTTTTTGAGTGCAGATCCCGCTCCATTTAGTTCTTCAACCACTGCTGCTTGTACTCTGCTGAGCGTGTGTCACTGCCTCATCCTTGACATTTTTCTCAAATTGGTGCTGCTACATTCTATTTAAAAAAAATCCAATCTAATAGTGTGATGTGCTTCCATCCGTATCCAATACATTGGTTGCAAACAGTATAGAAGTCCACAAAGGAGCCTTTCAGAGATAGTGAACAGTTGTGTGCAGTGTTCACTGTAGTCTGTGAGGTTTTATTTTTTTGAGTGCAGATCCCGCTCCATTTAGTTCTTCAACCACTGCTGCTTGTACTCTGCTGAACGTGTCTCACTGCCTCATCCTTTAAATTTTTCTCAAATTGTTGCTGCTACATTCTATTTAAAAAAAAATCAAATCTATTAGTGTGACATGCTTCCATCCGTATCCAATACATTGGTTGCAAACAATATAGAAGTACACAAACGGGCCTTTCACAGCTGCTGAACAGTTGTGTGCATTGTTTACTGTAGTCAGAGGGTTTCAATTTTTGAATTCTGATCCCGCTCAAGTTATTTCTTCAACCACCGCTGCTTGTACTCTGCTGAGCGTGTGTCACTGCCTCATCCTTGACAGTTTTCTCTAATTGTTGCTGCTACATTCTATTTCAAAAAAATCAAATCTATTAGTGTGACGTGCTTCCATCCGTATCCAATACATTGGTTGCAAACAGTATAGAAGTCCACAAAGGAGCCTTTCAGAGATAGTGAACAGTTGTGTGCAGTGTTTACTGTAGTCAGAGGTTCTCATTTTTGGAGTGCAGATCCCGATCCAGTTAGTTATTCAAACACTGCTGCTTGTACTCTGCTGAGCGTGTCTCACTGCCTCATCCTTGACATTTTTCTCTAATTGTTGCTGCTACATTATATTTCAAATAATTCAAATCTATTAGTGTGACGTGCTTCCATCATTATCCAATACATTGGTTGCAAACAATATAGAAGTACACAAACGGGCCTTTCACAGCTGCTGAACAGTTGTGTGCATTGTTTACTGTAGTCAGAGGGTTTCAATTTTTGAATTCTGATCCCGCTCAAGTTATTTCTTCAACCACCACTGCTTGTACTCTGCTGAGCGTGTGTCACTGCCTCATCCTTGACAGTTTTCTCTAATTGTTGCTGCTACATTATATTTCAAATAATTCAAATCTATTAGTGTGATGTGCTTCCATCAGTATCCAATACATTGGTTGCAAACAATATAGAAGTACACAAACGGGCCTTTCGCAGCTACTGAACAGTTGTGTGCATTGTTTACTGTAGTCAGAGGTTCTCATTTTTGGAGTGCAGATCCCGCTCCAGTTAGTTATTCAAACACTGCTGCTTGTACTCTGCTGAGCGTGTCTCACTGCCTTATCCTTGACATTTTTCTCTAATTGTTGCTGCTACATTATATTTCAAATAATTCAAATCTATTAGTGTGATGTGCTTCCATCATTATCCAATACATTGGTTGCAAACAATATAGAAGTACACAAACGGGCCTTTCACAGCTACTGAACAGTTGTGTGCATTGTTTACTGTAGTCAGAGGTTCTCATTTTTGGAGTGCAGATCCCGCTCCAGTTAGTTATTCAAACACTGCTGCTTGTACTCTGCTGAGCGTGTCTCACTTCCTCATCCGTGACATTTTTCTCTAATTGGTGCTGCTCCATTCTATTTCAAATAACTCAAATCTATTAGTGTGACGCGCTTCCATCCGTATACAATACATTGGTTGCAAACAGCCTTTTTGTTAAAAGACAAAAGTATAGGAGGGCACCACCACAATTATTATAATTAAGTAGATAAGAAGGGTATCAACCTGGAGTATGTCAAAACAGATATAGGAACAAAAAAAGAGAAAGAACATACTAAGAGCCAGGGAACACCTGAATAACATATATAGTTAAATTTTATTGAAAAAACTGCATGAACAACCAAAAAGATTAAAAACCATTAAAATACACACATAATGCCCGACAAATAAGGGAACATGGCCCCCACAGCCCTTCAAACAATATAATACCCACAATAACCAATAAACAGTACAAATATCAATCAAAAAATGACAGAAATACAAGTTAGATAATATCTCCCCCAAAGGCCTAAATCCAGGAAAGGATTAAACATGAGCTAGCGGTACAAATATACCTGTGACCAGATCCTGGATGAAATGAGAAGAGAATAAATAAAGGTACATGCAACCCAATTCCTATCAGCCAGAGTACCGGATGGACCTGAACGCTCATAGAGATGGTGTTATCAGACCAGAGGGGAGAAAAAAAGAAGATCAATGAAGGCAGGGGGGCCGGGGCCCAACGCGTGTCGCCACCTCAGTGGCTTCGTCAGAGGCAGGTAGGGTTAAACACACAGGGCAGTTATTTATAGATTTATTGGTTATTGTGGGTATTATATTGTTTGAAGGGCTGTGGGGGCCATGTTCCCTTATTTGTCAGGCATTATGTGTGTATTTTAATGGTTTTTAATCTTTTTGGTTGTTCATGCAGTTTTTTTCAATAAAATTTAGCTATATATGTTATTCAGGTGTTCCCTGGCTCTTAGTATGTTCTCAGCCTTTTTGTTAAGGTACAGTATTATATCGACATAGAATCATAGAATCATAGAATGGTAGAGTTGGAAGGGACCTCCTGGGCCTTCTGGTCCAACCCCTGCTCAAAGCAGGATTCTCTAAATCATCCCAGACAGATGTCTATCCAGCCTCTGTTTGAAGACTTCCATTGAAGGAGAACTCACCACCTCTTGTGGCAGCCTGTTCCACTCATTGATCACCCTAACTGTCAAAAAGTTTTTTCTAATATCTAATCTGTGTCTCCTCCCATTCAGTTTCATCCCATTGCTTCTAGTCTTTCCTTGTGCAAATGAGAATAAAGATGATCCTTCTACAATGTGACAGCCCTTGAGATATTTGTAGACAGCTATTAAGTCTCCTCTCAGTCTTCTTTTTTGCAAGCTAAACATTCCCAAATCCTGCAACCGTTCCTCATAGGACATGGTTTGCAGACCGGTCACCATTCTGGTGGCTCTTCTCTGAACTTGCTCCAGTTTGTTGATGTCTTTTTTAAAATGTGGTGCCCAAAACTGGACACAGTATTCCAGATGAGGTCTGACCAAAGAGGAGTAGAGGGCAATAATGACCTCACGTGATCTAGACTGTATGCTTCTGTTGATACATCCTAGAATTGCATTTGCCTTTTTTGCTGCTGCATCACACTGTTGACTCATGTTAAGTCTGTGATCAATTAGTATACCCAAGTCTTTTTCACATGTGCTGTTAATTAGCCCTATTCCTCCCATTTTGTATATGCTTTTTACATTTTTATTGCCCAGATGTAGTACTTTGCATTTTTCCCTGTTAAAATCCATTCTGTTAGTTGCTGCCCACTGCTCCAGTTTATGTATATCTTTTTGAATCCTCTCTCTCTCTTCTCTAGTATTAGCTACCCCTCCTAGCTTTGTGTCATCAGCAAATTTGATCAGTTTACCCTCAATTCCTTCATCTAAATCATTGATAAAGATGGTGAACAATACAGGGCCCAAAACAGAGCCTTGTGGTACCCCACTTGAGACATTCTTCCAACTGGATGTGCAGCCATTTACAACCACTCTTTGGGTCCGATCACTAAGCCAGTTATGAATCCACCTAACAGTTGCCTTGTCCATTCCATACTTAGTCATTTTTTCAATAAGGATTGTGTGAGATACTTTGTCAAATGCTTTGCTGAAGTCAAGATATACTATATCTACAGCATTTCCCTGATCCACCCAGTCAGTGATTCTGTCATAGAAGGAAATTAAGTTAGTCTGACATGACTTATTAGTTACAAACCCATGCTGACTCTGTTTAATCACTTCATTCTTATCCAGGTACTTGCATACATGTTCTTTAATAATTTGTTCAAAGATCTTTCCTGGTATAGAAGTCAGACTCACCAGCCTGTAGTTCCCTGGGTCCACCTTCTTCCCCTTTTTGAAGATAGGAACAACATTTGCTCTTCTCCAGTCTTCTGGGACTTCTCTGTTCTCCAAGAATTTTCAAAGATTATGGACAGTGGTTCAAGAATTTCTTCTGCTATCTCCTTCAGTACCCTGGGGTGTAATTCATCTGGACCTGGAGACTTGAATTCATTTATGTTAGCTAAGTGTTTCCTCACTGTCTTTCTGTTTATAGATATCCTGGATTCTTCTATTCCTTTAATAGGACAGTGAAGATCAGTTGATGTTACATTTCCTTTCTGAGAGAAAACAGATGCAAAATAGGAATTTAAAAGTTCAGCCTTCTCAACATCCTGACTTACCATTTCATCATTTTCATCCTGTAAAAATCCTATAGCATCTTTGACTTTTCTTTTACTTTTGACGTATCCCCAAAATCCTTTTTTGTTGCTTTTGACGTCACTTGCAAGCCTTAATTCATTGTCAGCTTTAGATAATCTGATTTGTGCCCTGCAGGTTCTGCAGACGGCATTATATTCTTCTTTAGATATGCCTCCCTCTTTCCATTTGATAAACATTTCTTTCTTCCTTTTTAGCATGTGTTTAAGTTCTATGTTCATCCATCCTGGTTTCCTTAAATGCTTCCCATTCTTCCCTCTTTTCGGAATTGTTAACGATTGTGCTTTGAGAATCTCATTTTTCAAGATTTTCCATCCTTCCTGGACATTTTTGTCCTTAAGGATATCCAGCCATTGGATCCCTCCAATTCTCTTTCTGAGTTCCTTAAAATCTGCCTTTCTGAAATCTAACCTTGACGTCTGAGTCTTCACAGGTCTTCCTCCTCTTGTTATCCAAAATTCTAAAATAGCATGGTCACTACCTCCTAGAGTCCCAGCCACTCTTACCTCCTCCACCATTTCCTCCCTGTTTATGAGGATTAGATCCAAGGTAGCAGATCCCCTTGTTTTCTCCATTACCTTTTGGAAGATAAAGTTGTCAGCAAGAGAGGATAAGAATTTCCTGGACCTGTTAGTTTTGCCTGAGAGAGATTCCCAACAAATGTCTGGATAGTTGAAATCTCCCATGACCACTATGTCATATTTTTTGGAGAACTTGGCCATTTGATGCATAAAGAGTTCATCCATATCTTCAGCTTGCACAGGCGGCCTGTAGTAAATGCATACAATGGTGTCCTTTCCATTGTTCTGTCCTTGTATTCTTACCCAAACAGTTTCCACAGAACTCCCAGTCTCTGAAGCGTCAATCTCTGTGCAGATATACGCTTTTCTAACATACAATGCAACACCTCCTCCTCGTTTATCAAGTCTGTTTCTTGCAAATAAGTTGTATCCTTCTAGCCTTGTATTCCAATCATGTGTATCGTCCCACCAAGTCTCAGTGATTCCAATGACATCATATTTCTTCTCCTGCGTTAGTAGCTCCAGTTCTCCTTGTTTGTTGCCCATGCTTTGTGCATTCGTATAGAAACACTTTAGTTTGTGATTGGTTTCTCTTCCTTCAATATTTTTATTATGTAAATTTTTTTGTCTTTGTTCTTCCCCTTCACTTCTAATAGCAGAAATCTCAATAGTATTTGTCAAGTGTATGGCTTTTGCTGGCGTTTTGCTTCCCTTCCCACATTGTTCTAGTTTAAAGCTCTCCTGATGAGTGAAGCAAGGCGACTTCCAAATACATGTTTTCCAGTCTTCGTAAGGTGCACCCCATCTCTAGCAAGTAGTCCATCGTATAGGTAATTCACTCCGTGATCCAGAAATCCAAATCCTTGCTGACGGCACCATCGACGTAGCCAGTTGTTCACCTGCAGAATCTTATTCCACCTCCTTGTTCCATGGCCATCCACTGGGAGGATGGAAGAGAAGACCACCTGCGCTCCCAGTTCTTTCACTTTCTTACCTAAGTTTTCAAAGTCACTGCAGATGGTTTCCAGGTCGTTTCTAGCGATATCATTTGTCCCCACATGTATTAGCAGGAATGGGTAGTCATCTTTAGGTCTGAAGAGTCCTGATATCCTGTCAGACACATCTTTAATTTTTGCACCTGGAAGACAGCACATTTCTCTTGAGGTTATATCCGGTCTGCAGATAGCGGCCTCTGTTCCTCTCAACAGGGAATCGCCCATGACAACAACTCTCCGTTTCTTCTTCACAACAGTTTTCTTTCTCCATTCAGGAGGACTCTGTGGGCGTACAAGGTTGTTTGTGGGCAAAGTCTTATCCTGATGTATTTCTTCATCGTTCTCCTGTGTAAGAGCCTGGTATTGGTTCCTGAGCAGAATTGGTGCTGACTGCCTCCTGATCCTCCTGCTTCTCTGGGTCACATGCTTCCATTCCTCTGTTTCTTCAGTTGCACTTCGAATTTCTTCTCTTTCTGTACCATGAAGAGATAATTCTGCTCTGTCTAAGAACTCTTCACCTTCCTTAATGGTCTTCAATGTAGATAACCTCTCTTCCAGATTTTGCAACTTTTCCTCCAACAGGGACACAAGCTTGCATTTCTGGCATGTGAAGTTTGGCTTTTCCACTGGTAAGTCTATGAACATGTAGCAAGAAATGCAGCTCACCACATGGCTCCTAGCCTCTTCCATGTTCTTATTATTCAAGAGATAATCAAGCGGTGAAATATAAGCCAAAACAGAAGGCACTGGGAATATGCAAATTATCTCCTAGGGACTCCTCCCCTGGTTTACTGATGTCCTCCTTTCAGCTGCAACAGCCAAAATCCAGTGTTCCTTGAGCTCGCTCGACATTGTACAGGTGTCGCTATTCAGTCTGATAACTAGATATCATTCACCTTTTCTATCAGTTGTCGTTGTTTCAGCACCACTTGCAGGTATATATTTAGCTATTGTGACTATGCACTATTGAGTTTAACAAGGTAATGCATGATTTTTGTTACCGATTCTCATTTTTACATGATGGACCTTTATGACATGGGTTGTTAAATTTGTATTTAAATATGTATTTTTTCAAATGACACAAATATAAGTAATGTTGAAGAGGACTAGTCCTACATCCATTTTTTCCACAATATTACAGGTGTACATCACGTCCCTTAATCAACAATGGATTATTAAATTTACTTGTATGCTTTTATTTAAAAGCCAAGAACACTGAAGGCTAACCTTCACACTGCAGCTGTTGTCAAAGTTCAACCCACATTATGCACTTCCAACATTGCAGCATTTGAGGCATGATGTGAGTTGGATTTGTCTAAGTTATGGAGTGACAAGGTTCATCATCAGTACCCTATAGCATAAGTAGGCTTTTGTGTTAGCATTTGTGTTCCACATGTGGATATCTGCAGTAATATGTCACAATTATTTTGTTACAGATTTGTGACAAAGACTAATCATTTTATGGTTTTAAAGGTGACGTTTCACTTGTTTACAGTTTAGAAATAAGGGTGTAGCCTCTTATCTATGTGTAGCAGTAGGCACTTTAACATGTCATGTTTTTTTCAACATGTGTAGCTAGCTAGCAGTAATTTTTGCCGGACACACAGCAGCGGAACAGCAGGCGTTACTGAACCCCACAAACACATCAGCGATTTTTTTGATCTGTGCATCCAACACTTGTGAGCAGCAACTGGCAGTGTTGTAGCCCAGGGAGTAGAGTTCAGGTGGTAGAAAGATGAACATAACAGGAGACATGGATAACGTTGCCAACCAGTTATTTAATCTAAAACCGGACAGGCAAATTCATGCTAGATCCATGCCTTGTTCATTTTCAGAAAACTAAACCGGTCTACATTAACGGAGGATAGTCGCATGCTACGGTCTGTTAGTACACCACCTGCAGCACTAAAGAAGCGCTCCGATAATACACTGGCAGCAGGGCAAGCCAGCACCTCCAATGCATACTGGCTAAGCTCTGGCCATGTATCCAGCTTAGAGACCCAAAACTTGAATGGGGAAGAGCCATCTGGGAGTACAGTGAGAGGGCAAGACATGTAGTCTGTCACCATCTTACGGAAACTTTGCCTCCTGCTGAGTGGAGCCGTCTCGGATGGTGTAGACATTGGTGGCGCTGCCACAAAACTTCGCCACATTTGGAACATACTGGTCTTGCTGTTGTGAATGTGATAGAAATTAATTCTGAGCAGAAGCTCCCTCTGGTGGTTACAAACAGTACTGAACTATCAAATGAAGATTGTGAAGATTGGAGATCTGGTGTTACTGACTGGTCTTATATAAGGGAGGTTCCCTCCCATAAGGGTTGACGGTGATCAATTGTTCTGGTCTCATCTTTGATTCCTGTACACTTTGTAGCTTGCTGTTTCATGCCTGCATCTTTTGCTAACAGATAAGACATTTCTTCTTTTATTTATTTATTTTTTTTTTTTTGGCATATTGTCCTGCACTTCTGTGGGGTCTGCCGGGTCCCCTTGGGGGTTTGTGCTCCTCTCAGTTTAGTTCAGCCACTGTTGTTTGTTCATTTTCTTTTTCCAGTTTTTTCTGTGGCTGCTGTTTAGTTTTTGTTACACCAGAGAACTAATTAAGGTGGTAGAGGTCGTGTGATCTCAGGTGTTTTTGTAATTAGTAGAGTTGGTACTTTTCAGTGTTTTTTTGTGATTGCAGAAAGTGCCCTTCCTATCCTTTTCTATTTATGAAGTTTGGGCCCCAACATTTGCTCATACAATTTTCTGTCTGTGTCAGTATTTCTTCTTGTCTAACCGCCATTACATGTTTGGGGGCTTTCTATGTTCTTTGTGGATCTGCTCCGGGGCAGATAGCTTTCCTCTTTCTATCTTTAGGTGTAGTTAACTTCTCAGGCTGTGACGAGGCGTCTAGGACCAACGTAGGTACGCTCCACGACTGCCTTTAGTTGTGGTGGTTAGTCAGGGTACTGCAATCCCATAGATTCCAACCTCTCTGGTGTATTGCCTTTTTTGCCTGCTCTCCTCAGCTACCAAATCATAACATCTTGCCCTGTGCAGAGGCGCTGCTTGTGCTCCCTCTTGTTGCAGAGCTGTCTCCACTGCCTCGACGCACAGAGCTGCTTTGTAAAGCAGTAGTAGCAGCAGTGCTCTCGGCTGGAATGGAGAACATTATGGATTGCACCAGTGTGTCTTGTTACTCCCGCATTTTACGCTCCCGGTTCAACGGTGTGATGAGGCTTTGTAAGTTGTCCCGGTAGCGAGGGTCTAGGAGGGTGGACACCTAATAATCAGACGTGGTGAGAATGTGGGCGATGCGGCGGTCGTTTCTCAGGCACTGCAGCATGAAATCAACCATGTGCTGCAGACTCCCAACTGGCCAAGAAACGCTGTCCCCTGCAAGAGGCGTCATCTCTGCCTGCTCTGCATCACCCCACCCTCGCTATACATACTGACTAGAGCGTTGTGTACCTCCCTCTGGAGCGATGTCTTCCTCCTCCATTGACTCCTCCTCATCCTCCTCACAAAGTGAGCCCTGCCCAGCCCTTTGTGAGGAACCAAGTTGCACTGACTGTCCAGAAGGTGATGGAATTTGTGACTCCTCATCCTCCACCTCTTCCAAAACCTCATCCCTTAGTGCTTGCATTGTTTTTTTGAAGCAGGCAGATAAGGGGGACAGTCAGGCTGACTAGTGCATCATCTGCACTCGCCATCCGCGTTCACTCATCAAACGCACGCAAAACGTGGCAGATTTCCTTCATAGAATCCTTCGCCAGTCCTTACACTGGCTGCCCATTGATTATAGTATCCAATTCAAAGTACTGGTTGTCACCCACAAAGCTCTCCACAGTGCAGCACCCCCCTACATCTCCTCCCTCATTTCTATCTATCGGCCTAACCGACTGCTGCGCTCTGCAAACGACCTTCGACTAACCTCTGCACTAATCCGTACCTCCCACTCCCGAATACAAGACTTCTCCCGTGCTGCGCCAATCCTCTGGAATTCTCTACCCCAAGAAATTAGGACTATCCGCAATTAGCATGGTTTCAGGCGCTCCCTCAAAAGACATTTGTTCAGAGCGGCCTATCACATTCACTAATCAAAGTCATTCTATGTGTAAGTCTGTGTGTGTAGCCCATTCACTATCTCCATCCATCCATCACTCCCTCAAATGGCTGGACCATCATTGTAAATACACCATTGTATATAAACACCTGTACTTTGTACTCCCCCACCTCATTGTAGATTGTAAGCTGTCACGAGCAGGGGCGGCTTATATTGCTTTAATTATTGTATTGTTAAAGTTGTTACTTATGACTTGTGTTCTGAAACTGTTAAACTGTAAAGCGCTGCGGAATATGTTGGCGCTATATAAATAAAGATTATTATTATTATTATTATTATAGAGGCCCAGTCAGTAGTGGTGAAGTGTGAACGGCGCAAATTGCGAGTTGATTGCGCCTGATGCAGCTGATACTCCATTACTGTTGGCGGCTGCTCACACAACCGCGCCAACATATGTAACGTCGAATTCCACCTGGTGGGTACGTGACATATGATGCGATGTTCAGGAAGGCGAAATTTGCGTTGCAGAGCTGCAATCAGCAATCTGGCCATGCTGGAACGTCGCAAGTGAGCGCACTCTAGGCGGACCTTGTGCAGCAGTGCATCAAGATCCGGATAGTCCCTCAAAAAACTCTGCACGACCAAGTTGAGCACATGTGACAGACATGGTATGTGAGTGAGGTTGCCAAGGCCCAGAGCTGCCACCAGATTTCGGTCATTGTCACACACTACCAAGCCTGGCTGGAGATTCGCTGCCAAAAACCACACGTTGCTCTCCTGCTTGATGGCATTCCAGAGCTCCTGCGCTGTGTGGCTTCGATTCCACATGGAAATTAATTTCAGGACGGCCTGTTGACGTTTGGACACGGCTGTGCTCATATCGCTCGCAACAGGTAAGCGTTCACGGGTCCATGTGGAGGTAGACCGTGACGGCTCCTGCAGCGACGATTCTGAGGAACTGGAGTAGGAGGAGGAGTCAATGTGTACAGACTTGATTCCTGCAATCCTTGGAGTTGGCAGAACACGTACAGCGCCACTCGCAAGATCAGTACCCGGCTCCACAACATTGACCCAATGGGCAGTGAGGAAAAGTTATCGTCCCTGGCCATGGGTGTTAGAACCCTCTTGTTAGGTTTTGTTTCAGTTTGATGGTCACATTAACTTTTTTCCCTATTTTGTCTGGCTCCGCCCTTCTGGCGTTGCTTGACTTCATTGTATTATCTACTGTTAAGCTAGCCGGGTGCTTAGGTGCCTTACTCAGTCAGTTTTGCTTGATCTTCGGATCTCAAAGTATTTTGTTTTCTGTTAAATTATCCCTGCTACAATTTCTGTTAGGAGGTGTCCACCTTTTCTCCCAGTCCCTAGATCTTGTAGGGATTCCTCCCTCGCAACTATAGGTCTTCGTTCAGACTAGCTGAGGACTTTAGCGGGTCTGTTCGCAGGATCAGGTTCCCCGTTACATCGTAGGGATTCAGCTTAGTTCTATTGTAGGGACAGAATTCCCTTCTTTCCTTAGTGCTTGTAGCAGATCATAACAATGGGTACTGGTCCACGCATCAGTCGTCAGGTGGACCTTGCTACTGAGGGCGTTTACTAGCGCATGTTTAATTTTTCCCTCAACATGCTTTTGCAGACCAGGGACGGCTTGCCTGCTGAAATGAAATCGGCTTGGCACATTGTATTGTGGGACTGACAATGATATTAAGTTACGGAAACTGTCAGTCTCCACCAGCCTGAATGACAGCATTTCAAGGGACAGGAGTTTTGCAATGCCAGCATTCAGAGCCTGTGCTCGTGGATGGTTTGCCGAGTATGGCCGTCTTTTATCCCATGCCTGTGCTACCGATGGCTGTTTTGTGGCCTGGAAGTGTGAGGATGACAAGGAACTTGCTGCTGTGTGTGGAATAACACTTTGTCTCTGGACAACAGTGACCGAGGTTCTTCCATGGCGATCCTGTGAGGAAGCAGAACCAGCTGTGTGTGAGCTCGATGAAGAGGCTTCAACACAACCTGAAGATGTAGGTGCTGCTGTAGGTTGGCCTACATCTCCAGTGTGTCTTTGTAACTCAACTACGTGCTTTGTCCGCACATGTTTCCACATATTAGTGGTATTGAGGTTACTGACACTTTTACCTCTTTTTACTTTTTGATTACACAGTTTGCATTTGACATAGCAAATATCATCTGCAAGTGTGTCAAAAAAGGACCACGCAGTGCAAGTCCTGGGAGCGCACGTTTTGACTTTTGGAAGACAACTGCTCCGAACAGGTGGCAAAATGGAGGCTACAGGCAACCGAGTCTGCAGCCTAACTCTCCCTCCTGTTTGTACCGTTGGGGCAATGTCTTCCTCTATCTTCCTTCTATCACTAACCACTTCTCTAGGCCTCTCACAGCTTTCAACCTCTGAGACACACAAGGATGGTAACACCCTTGACCTGGTCTTTGTCCGCCTCTGTTCAATCTACCACCTAAATAACTCACCGCTTCCACAACATTCTCTCCTTCACGCTCACAAATCCTCCACCACCCCAGCGCACTCCTACCTACCACACATTCAGAAATCTACAAGCCATTAACCCTCAGACACTTTCAGATTCCCTACACTCATCACTGTCCCCAATCTCCTCTTTTTCCTGTCCTTATCTGGCTGTTCATCACTACAATGACACTCTTAGAAGCACCCTTGACCAAGTAGCGCCGCTCACCCTCAGAACTTCCAAACACACAGTAAAACAGCCCTGGATCACATTGCAAACTCAACTTCTTCAGCGATGCTCTAGGAGTGCTGAACGCCTTTGGAGAAAAACCCGCACACCACAAGACTTCATCCACTTTAAATTCATGTTAAGAACTTATAATGCTGCCCTTCACCTCGCCAAACAAACCTACTTCACCACCCTGATCTGCTCACTAGCCAACAACCCCAAGAAAATGTTTGACACTTTTCACTCCCTCCTCAGGCCAAAAGCACAAGCCCCTATCACAGACATTTGTGCTGACGACCTGGCCTCCCATTTTATATAAAAAATATATACTATCCGTCAGGAAATCTGCTCTCAACCACCAAGGGCTGTGACTCCCATCCCACCCTGCTGTTCCCCTGGCTAACTTTCCACATTTGATGTCCAGACTCCTCTCTTCCTCTCGTCCGACTACATGCACTACCGACCCCATTCCCTCACATCTCCGCCAGTCTCTCTCTCCAGTTGTCACAACTCACCTAAATAAAATCTTTAATCTCTCACTCTCCTCTGGCATTTTCCCATCTGCCTTCAAACACTCCATCATTACTCCACTACAAAATAAACCCGCTCTTGACCCTTCCTGCACAAACAAATACAGACCGGTCTCCAATCTCCCCTTCATCTCTAAACTTTTGGAGCGCCTAGTCTTCTCCCGCCTCACCCGTTACCTCTCCAATCACTCCCTCCTAGACCCTTCACAGTCCAGCTTACGCCCCCTACATTCGCCAAAAACTGCCGACATCTAAGTGAGCAATGACCTTCTTACAGCAAAACGTAACGGTGACCACTCTTTGCTCATTCTTCTCGACCTTTCTGCAGCTTTCGACACGGTTGACCACTGTCTCCTACTGTCTAGGCTCCACTCACTAGGTATTAAGGACACTGTTCTCTCCTGGTTCTCCTCCTATCTTTCTGACCGCTCCTTCAGTGTTTTGTTCTCTGGCTTCACGTCATCTTCTCTTCCTCTCACTGTTGGTGTACCCCAGGGCTCAGTCCTTGGCCCCCTTCTCTTCTCTCTCTACACAGCCCCAATTGGACAGACCATCAGCAGATTTGGCTTTCAGTACCATCTTTATGCTGATGACACACAACTATACACGTCATCCCCCGACCTCACCCCCGCTGTACTACAGAACGCCACCGACTGTCTGTCCGCAGTCTCCAACATCATGTCCGCTCTCTATCTGAAACTCAACCTCTCAAAAACTGAACTTCTTCTGCTCCTGCCGTCTACTAAACTCCCTAAATTTGACATATCCCTCTCCGTGGGCGGCACCATAATAACACCCCGGCAGCAGGCTCGCTGTCTGGGTGTTATGTTTGACACCAATCTCTCCTTCACCTCCCATATACAATCTCTTGCCCGCTCTTGCCACCTACACCTAAAGAACATCTCTAGAATCCGCCCTTTTCGCACCATGGAAACAACAAAAACCCTCACTGTAGCATTGATCCACTCATGCCTGGACTACTGTAATGCTCTATTACTTGGCCTCCCCATTACTCGACTATCCCCTCTCCAGTCCATCCTTAATGCAACAGCCAGGGTAATCCATCTGGCTAATCGGTACTCGGACGCGTCCGCTCTTCGCCAGTCCTTACACTGGCTGCCCATTCATTATAGTATCCAATTCAAAGTACTGGGTCTCAGCCACAAAGCTATCCACAGTGCAGCACCCCCCTACATCTCCTCCCTCATTTCTATCTATCGGCCTAACCGACTGCTGCGCTCTGCAAATGACTTTCGACTAACCTCTGCACTAATCCGTAACTCCCACTCCCGACTCCAAGACTTCTCCCGCGCTGCGCCAATCCTCTGGAATGCTCTACCCCAAGAAATTAGGACTATCCACAATTTGCATGGTTTCAGGCGCTCCCTCAAAACACATTTGTTCAGAGCGGCCTATCACATTCACTAATCAAAGTCATTCTATGTATTCTGTGTAAGTGTGTGTGTGTGTGTGTGTGTGTGTGTGTCTAGCCCATTCACTATCTCCATCCCTCACTCCCTTAAGATGGCTGGACCATCATTGTAAATGCACCATTGTATATAAACACCTATACTTTGTATCTCCCCCACCTCATTGTAGATTGTAAGCTGTCACGAGCAGGGGCGACTTATTTTGCTTTAATTATTGTATTGTTAATGTTGTTACTTATGACTTGTGTTCTGAAACTGCTAAACTGTAAAGCGCTGCGGAATATGATGGCGCTATATAAATAAATATTATTATTATTCCTCTGAGCTGCTCCCACCAACTTCCTGTTCCTCACGCCATGTTGGGTCTTGGACCTCATCATCTCCACTACCCTCTTCCAACACCTGCTGCTGTTGGGTGGTCTGGCCAGCACCATGCTCAACAGAAACTGGCACCTGAGTCTCATCATCATCAGATGCGTTCTGCGGTGTGCTGACCATCGGCACTGTCTCACCCGCCTCTTCAGATTCAGAGAGACACAGCTGTTGTGCATCACTGCATACTCCCTCTTCTTCACATTCCAGAATGCTGCTTGGCTGGGCCCCTGTTTGCAAGCCAACAGATTCTGAGAACAGAAGCTGACACTCAGCTGGCTCCTGTACAGAACTCTCTGACTGCCTGGGCAATTTGGCAGGCGGTGAAGAGACAGATGGTTGCTCAACAGTGCTGTGGTCCTGAGAGGAGGTGGAAGCAATTGAAGTCGATGCATTGGCTGCCATCCAACCAACAACGGCTTCAATTTGTTCTTCCCGCAGCAGGGGGGTACGCCGACCTCCTACAAAAGTGCGCATAAAGGAACGCTCACGGGGAAAACTGGTGGATGCTGTGTCACTGGGGGCGGCAGCAGCCACAGAATCCACACGTCCTCTCCCTGCTGAAACTCCATGGCCACAACCACGTTCCTTACTCCCTGCTTTCTTCAACTTGGTAGATTGATAAAGAAAGTCTGAAAAGTTATAAGTCCTAAGTGTGGTTATTCCGCAGAGACTGCAGTGAACACTGCACACAACTGTTCACTAGGTGTGAAAGGCCCCTTTGTGTACTTCTATAGTGTTTGCAACCAATGTATTGCCTGGAAGTGCTGTTAGCACAGTCAACACTTGCTCCTGTGTTACTGGGGTTCAGTAATGTCAGCTGTTCCCCTGCTGTGTGTACGGCAAAAAGTCCTGCTGCCTCCACCCTGTTCTCTTCTCATCCGTGGGCTCCAACACCGCCAGTTGTTGCTCGGAAGTACTTGGCACAGGTACTGACTCCTGCCCAGCCTGGTTACAGCACGACAGCTGTTTCCTGGCAGTGTCAACGTCAATTAGCCTCCAATAAGTTGTCCTGTCGTGTTGCATTCTGGTTAGCCGACTATATGGTGCCTGCAGTTTAGGTCATTCCTATGTGTGCTGTGGGATATGTAAATAAAGGCTGTTTCCGTTGTGACAATAGGACAAGCACCCACTGTAGGACTGTGTGATTCGGTAACTGCGGACGGCTTGCGGACTGTCAACTTACATTTTCATGGGTGCCTTCTGCTACCCGTCCGGGTTCCAGTACCGTCAACTGGTTCTCCGCAGTGCCTTTGGCCTAGGTGCCTCCATCTCGGTATCCGAGTTCCAGCAACGTCTGCTGGTCCTTGGTAGTGCTTTGGAGCACAGGTACCTCCTGCTTAGTAACCGTGTCCCAGTAACGTCAGCTGGTCCTCGGTTGTGCCATTGGCTCTTTTCCTTCTGCTGCCCCTCCGGGTTCCAGCACAGTCAGCTGTTCCTCATTACTTGCATTGGCTCTTGTACCTTCTGCTACCCGTCCGGGTCCAGTACCGTCAACTGGTTCTCCGCAGTGCCTTTGGCCTAGGTGCCTCCATCTCGGTATCTGAGTTCCAGCAACGTCTGCTGGTCCTTGGTAGTGCTTTGGAGCACAGGTACCTCCTGCTTAGTAACCATGTCCCAGTAACGTCAGCTGGTCCTCGGTTGTGCCATTGGCTCTTTTCCTTCTGCTGCCCCTCCGGGTTCCAGCACAGTCAGCTGGTCCTCGTTACTTCCATTGTCTCTTGTACCATCTGATACCCGTCCGGGTTCCAGTAACGTCAGCTGGTTCTCGGAAGTTAGTCAGCCTTCTTGTACCTTCAGCTACATTTACAAATTGAATATTTTTTAAATGTTTTGTTGGGTAATCACTATGGATCTCCAACAATGAAGACGACGACCCTGATGACCACCCCAAAGAAGATGACGACCACAAGGACGACGAGCATGAAGCCAACCAGCCTGAACACCATCACAAAGAAGAAATAAAAGATTACCCAGAAGAAGATCACCAACAGGTCAAAGAAGGTTAAGACAAACTACAAGATACAGAACAAGAGACAGAAAAACAATAAGCAGAAGATGAAAAAGCATAAGAACATGAAGTATAAGACCAAAATGAAGAGCAAAATTATATGCTCTAAATTATAAGCAGAAGAAGACTAAGCAGTGTATGGGGTGAGTCCGTTCCTCCTCGTGGTGCCCCTGGAAAATGCCTGCTGCTGCAGGCTAAACTGAACACGAACAAATACTGTTGTAATTTAAATCTTTTGTGACAGCAAGAACGCAAGGATGAAAAATTCATACTTTTACAGATTACAAGTACAGGAATCTCTGTCACAAATAAGAATATGATGAAGATGAAGTAGAATATGAAGAAGAATAATAGTTTAATAAGAACAATATGAGTAATGTTAACAAAAAGATGAATAGCAATAAGTTTAAGAAGAAGATAAAGAAGGTGAAGATGAATAATTTGATGAAAAAGATGATGCTGCTGAAGATTATGAAGGAGAAAGTGTGGCAACAGTTAAAAAGGTGAAGAGCATGGAAGTTGTGAAACATACATATTTGCCAAAATAGAAAAAAGGTTAACAACATTGTCAATTTGTTAGTCAATGCGAACATCTTTACAAAAAAAAATATTAATGCTATTCCATTTGATTGGGTTAAATATCTATGCCTTTAATGTCTCCTCAACCTCCCCCAATACATTCTACATTACTCTTTGTTGTTTTCCTTCATGTACAATTAACCAACAAGGCAAGAATGGGCTTTTTTAAATTCCGATATTTTTTTCCCATAGACTTACATTGGATTTCCGTTATCGGTATCGGGTATCGCCGATATTTCTTGTGTATCGGCGATACCATTCCGATCCGATACTTTTGGATATCGGAAAGTATCGCTCAACTCTAATTCTGGTGTAATCCATACAGAGCCTGTGAGCGTCTGTCTGTTACTCCAGAAATAAATACAGAGATTTACAATAACCCCTAGACTGTATACATCTGTACGCTTGGGATTCAGTTGACTTTTTTGCAGAAAGTCGTCCTCCCCCCAACTGTAAGTGCATCATTGACACCTGGAACATTGGCCTACATGTGCGATTATTTCTTGCAGATGTTTTTATATTCTTGTGTAATCCATACTGAGCCTGTGACCATCATTGTCTGACTCCTGAAATATATACGTGATTTCCAATATTTTACCTAGACTATATATACCTGGTATCTGGTGATACAGTAACCCTTTTTCTTCTTATTATAATCTGGTGTAATCCATACTGAGCCTGAGAGCATCAGTGTCTGCCTCCTGAAATATATGCGGACATTTTGAATATTTTCACTATACTATATATACCTGTTATCTGGTGATACAGTACCCTTTTTCAGCTTTTTATATTGTGGTCTAATCCATACTGAGCCTGTGAACGTCTGTCTGTTACTCCAGAAATATATCCGGAGATTTAAAAATTACCCCAATACTGTATACAGCTCTACTCTTGTAATACATTACCATTTTTGTACTTTTTATATTCTGGTGTAATCCATACTGAGCCTAAGAGCATCATTGTCTGCCTCCTGAAATATATACGCAGATTTAGAATATTTTCACTATACTACCTTGTATCTGGTGATACAGTACCCGTTTTTTTGTCCTCCTCTTCCTCGGACTTCTCCAATTCATCCATTTGCAGCTGCTTTACATCCATTATACACCTCAACATATGCCATTTTTGCTACCTCCCTATCTGGGCTGTCCTCCCCCCCAATTTTTTATATTCTTGTGTAATCCATACTGAGCCTGTGAGCGTCATTGGCTATCTCCTGAAATATATACGGAGATTTAGAACATTTTGACTATACTATATACAGTATACCTGGTATCTGCTGATACAGTACCCCTTTTTCTTTTTATTATATTCTTGTGTAATCCAGACTGAGCCTGTGAGCGTCAGAGTCTGCTGTTGTGTTTTGGTAGCTGAGGAGAATAAGCAAAAATGGCAATACACCAGAGAGGCTGGAACCTATTGGATTGCAGTAACCTGAACTAACCACACAACTAGAGGTAGCCATGGAGCGTTCCTACGTTGATCCTAGACGCCTCGTCACAGCCTGAGAGATAACTACACCTAAAGGCAGAAAGATGAAAACTATCTGCCCCGGAGCAGATCCCCAAAGAAAATAGGAAGCCCCCAAACATGTAATGGCGGTTAGACAAGAAGAAGCACGGACACAGACAGAAAATAGAATGTGCAAACGCTGGGGCCCAATCTGTCTTGACATAAAAGTACAGGAAAGGATACTCACTGCAATCCCTAAAAAATACCAACTCTTCTGATTGCAGAAAACACCTGAGATCACAAGATCTCTACCACCTAAATCAGATCTCTGGTGTAACAAAACTAAGCCGCAGCCACTGAAAAAACAGGAAAAAGCAAATGAACAAATAACAGTGGCTTCAGATAAACTGAAAGGAGCACAAGCCCCCGGAGGGGACCTGGCTGACCTCCACAGAAGTGCAGGGAACAATGCAAAAAGCAAGCACAAAAATAAAAGCAGAAAATATCTTATCTGATAGCAGAAGATGCAGGCAAGACTCAGCAAACTTCCAAATGAACCAGGAACCACAACTGAGACAAGAACAATTGATCACCGGCAACCATCATGGGAGGGAACCTCCCTTATATCAGACCAGCCAGTGATCCCAGATTGCCATTCCTCGCTGAAAGGTTCAGTACTGTCTGTAACCACCAGAGGGAGCCTCTGCTCAGAAACCATCTCTAGCACATTCATAACAGTCTGCCTCATAAAATATATACAGAGATTTAGAATGTTTTGACTATACTATATATACCTGGTATCTGCTGATACAGTACCCCTTTTTCTTATTATATTCTTGTGTAATCCAGACTGAGCCTGTGAGCATCATTGTCTGCCTCCTGAAATATATACAGAGATTTATAATATTTTCACTATACTATATATACCTTGTATCTGGTGAAACAGTACCCTTTTTACATTATTGTGTAATACATACTGAGCCTGAGAGCGTCAGTGTCTGCCTCCTGAAATATATACTGAGAATAAGAATACTTTGACTATACTATATATAACTGGTATCTGCTGATACAGTACCCGTTTTTCTTTTTATTATATTCTTGCGTAATCCAGACTGAGCCTGTGAGCCTCATTGTCTGCCTCCTGAAATATATACGGAGATTTACAATAATTTCACTATACTATATATAGCTGGTATCTGCTGATACAGTACTCTTTTTCAGCTTTTCAAATTGTGGTCTAATCCATACTGAGCCTGTGAGCGTGTATCTGGTACTCTGTAAATATACACTGAGATTTACAATGACCCTTAGACTGTATCCAGCTGTACGCTTCTGATACAGTACCCTTTTTGCCATAAAGTCCTCCTCCACCCACCACTCTTAGTGCATCATTGACATCTGGAACATTGGCCCACATGTGTGATTATTTCTTGCATATCCTTTTATATTCTTATGTAATCCATACTGAGCCTTTCAGCATCAGTCTGCCTCCTGAAATATATACAGAGATTTATAATAATTTCACTATACTATATATACATTGTATCTTGTGAAACACTATCCTTTTTCAGCTTTTTATATTATTGTGTAATACATACTGAGCCTGAGAGCATGAGTGGCTGCCTCCAGAAATATATACTGAGATTTAGAATTAGTGTTGAGCGATACGATACCGCAAGTATCGGGTATCGGCCGATATTAGCTCTATCGGCCTTTCGATACTTTGTTTCGATATTTTCCATATATCGTATACCGGAATCGGAAGTTCCCATAATTCTTTGAGAGGCAATGTGATTTTAGTCAGCCAATGAGGAATCCTAAGAAGTGTGGGCACATCCTGTACTGCTGCGGTCATGTTAACTAATGGCATGGCTGTGATTGGATGCTGAAATGATATCAGAATGCACTATAAAAGGCGCCGCCGCCATTTTAGCGTCACTGTGCTGTGAATTCAGTTAGGGACAGAACGCTGCTGTGCTGACTCTGAGGGACAGTTAGAGATTGCGATTTAGTGTAGTGTGCTTTAGGCAGGCTAGCACCAACCGCTGTGTAAAGCTTCCTTTTGCCTGCAGTGTTGTTTTAACAGCTCTGCAAGGTGTGTGTGAGTGCAGGTGACGCTGCAGTTTGCTCTGCATGCAACGCTGTCTGTAGGCATCTGCACGTGTCACTCACAGACTCTTTTTTTTTTCTTCAGTGTAATTCTTGCTGCTCCATGCAATTTAAATTTTAGTGTGACGCGCTTCCATCCGTATCCAAGACATTGGTTGCAAACACTATAGAAGTAGACAAAGGAGTAGCCTTTCACAGATTGTGAACAGTTGTGTTTCAGTGTTCACTTCAGTCTGTGTTTTTTATTTTTGAGTGCACATCACGCTCCAGTTACTTGTTCAAGCACTGCTGCTTGTACTCTGCTGAGCGTGTCTCAGTGCCTCATCCTTTTCATTTCTCTCCAATTGGTTCTGCTCCATTCCATTTAAAATAAATATAATCTATTAGTGTGACGCGCTTCCATCCGTATCCAATACAATGGTTGCAAACACTATAGAAGTAGACAAAGGAGTAGCCTTTCACAGATTGTGAACAGTTGTGTTTCAGTGTTCACTTCAGTCTGTGTTTTTTATTTTTTGAGTGCACATCACGCTCCAGTTACTTGTTCAAGCACTGCTGCTTGTACTCTGCTGAGCGTGTCTCAGTGCCTCATCCTTTTCATTTCTCTCCAATTGGTTCTGCTCCATTCCATTTAAAATAAATATAATCTATTAGTGTGACGTGCTTCCATCCGTATCCAATACATTGGTTGCAAACACTATAGAAGTAGACAAAGGAGTAGCCTTTCACAGATTGTGAACAGTTGTGTTTCAGTGTTCACTTCAGTCTCTGCGTAATAACCACACTTAGGCCTTATAACTTTTCTGACTTTCTTTATCAATCTACCAAGATGAAGAAGTCAGTGAGTAAGGCACGTGGTCGTGGCCATGGAGTTTCAGCAGGGAGAGGACGTGGGGATTCTGTGGCTGCTGCCGCCCTCAGTGACACAGCATCCACCATTTATCCCCGTGAGCGTTCCTTTATGCGCACTTTGGTAGGAGCTCGGCGTGCCCCCCTGCTGCGGGAAGAACAAATTGAAGCCGTTGTTGGTTGGATGGCAGCCAATGCATCGACTTCAATTCCTTCCACCTCCTCTCAGGAACACAACACTGTTGAGCAACCATCTGTCTGTTCACCGCCTGTCAAATTGGCCAGGCAGTCAGAGAGTTCTGTACAGGAGCCAGCTGAGTCTCTGTTTCTGTTCTCAGAATCTGTTGGCTCGCAAACACGGGCACAGGCAAGCAGCATTCTGCAATTTGAAGAAGAGGGAGTATGCAGTGATGCGCAACAGCTGTGTCTCTCTCAATCTGAAGAGGCGGGTGAGCCAGTGCCGATGGACAGCACACCGCAGAACGCATCTCATGATGATGATGAGACTCAGGTGCCAGGTTTTGTGGAGCATGGTGCTGCCCAGACCATCCAACAGCAGCAGGTGTTGGAAGAGGGTAGTGGAGATGATGAAGTCCGAGACCCAACATGGCGTGAGCAACAGGAAGGTGGTGGGAGCAGCTCTGAGGAAGAGATTGGCCCAACGGTACAAAGAGGAGGGAGAGGTAGGCTGCAGACTCGCTTGCCTGTAGCCTCCAGTTTGGCACGTGTTGGGAGCAGTTCTCTTACAAATGTCAAAATTGGCGCTCCCATGACTTGCACTGCGTGGTCCTTTTTTGACAGACTTGTAGATGATATTTGCTATGTTCAATGCAAGCTGTGTAAGCAAAAAGTTAAAAGAGGTAACAATATCAGTAACCTGAATACCACAAATATGTGGAAACATGTACGGACAAAGCACGTAGCTGAGTTACAAAGACACACTGGAGATGTAGGCCAACCTACAGCAGCACCTACATCTTCAGGTCGTGTTGGAGCCTCCACCTCCAGCTCACACACACCTGGTTCGGCTTCCTCACAGGATCTCCATGGAAGAACCTCGGTCACTGTTGTCCATAGACAAACTGTTATTCCACCCACAGCAGCAAGTTCACAGTCATCGTCACACTCCCAGACCACAAAACAGCCATCGGTACCACAGGCATGGGATAAAAGACGGCCATACTCGGCAAACCATCCACGAGCACAGGCTCTGAATGCTGGCATTGCAAAACTCCTGTCCCTTGAAATGCTGTCATTCAGGCTGGTGGAGACTGACAGTTTCAGAAACTTAATGGCATTGGCAGTCCCACAATATAATGTGCCAAGCCGATTTTATTTCAGCAGGCAAGCCGTCCCTGCTCTGCAAAAACATGTCGAGGGAAACATTAAACATGCGCTACTAAACGCTGTCAGTAGCAGGGTCCACCTGACCACCGATGCGTGGACCAGTACCCATGGCCAGGGACGATACCTTTCCCTCACTGCCCATTGGGTCAATGTTGTGGAGCCGGGTACAGATCTTGCCAGTGGCGCTGTACGTGTTCTGCCAACTCCAAGGATTGCAGGAATCCAGTCTGTACACATTGATTCCTCCTCCTACTCCAGTTCCTCAGAATCATCGCTGCACGAGCCGTCACGGTATACCTCCACATGGACCCGTGAACGCTTACCTGTTGCGACCGATATGAGCACAGCCGTGGCCAAACGTCAACAGGCCGTCCTGAAATTAATTTCCATGGGAATCGAAGCCACACAGCGCAGGAGCTCTGGGATGCCATCAAGCAGGAGAGCGACGTGTGGTTTTTGTCAGCTAATCTCCAGCCAGGCTTGGTAGTGTGTGACAATGGCCGAAATCTGGTGGCAGCTCTGGGCCTTGGCAACCTTACTCACATACCATGTCTGGCACATGTGCTCAACTTGGTCGTGCAGAGTTTTTTGAGGGACTATCCGGATATTGATGCACTGCTGCACAAGGTCCGCCTAGAGTGCGCTCACTTGCGACGTTCCAGCATGGCCAGATCGCGCATTGCAGCTCTGCAGATTTCGCCTTCCTGAACATCGCATCATATGTGACGTACCCACCAGGTGGAATTCCACGTTACATATGTTGGAGCGGTTGTGTGAGCAGCAGCCAGCAGTAATGAAGTATCAGCTGCAACAGGCGCAATCAACTCGCAATTTGCGCCGTTCACACTTCACCACTACTGAGTGGGCCTCTATGAAGGACATCTGCGACGTTTTGCGTGCGTTTGATGTCTCAACGCGGATGGCGAGTGCAGATGATGCACTAGTCAGCATGACTGTCCCCCTTATCTGCCTGCTTCAGAAATCACTGAAAGCACTAAAGGAAGAGGTTTTGGAAGAGGTGGAGGATGAGGAGTCACAAATTCAATTACCTTCAGGACAGTCAGCGCAACGTGGTTCCTCACAAAGGGCTGGGCAGGGCTCACTTTGTGAGGAGGATGAGGAGGAGGAGTCAATGGAGGAGGAAGAAATCCCTACAGAGGGAGGTACACAACGCTCTAGTCAGTATGTAGAGCGAGGGTGGGGTGATGCAGAGGAGGCAGAGATGACGCCTCTTCCAGAGGACAGCCTTTGTTGGCCAGTTGGGAGTCTGCAGCACATGGTTGATTTCATGCTTCAGTGCCTGAGAAACGACCGCCGCATCGCCCACATTCTCACCACGTCAGATTATTGGGTGTACACCCTCCTAGACCCTCGCTACCGGGACAACTTACAAACCCTCATCACACCGGTGAACCGGGACCGTAAAATGCAGGAGTACCAAGACACACTGGTGCAATCCATACTGTTGTACATTCCAGCCGAGAGAGCTGCTGCTGCTACTGCTTTACAAAGCAGCTCTGTGCGTCGAGGCAGTGTAGACACCTCTACAACAAGAGGGAGCACAAGCAGCGCCTCTGCACAGGGCAAGAGCTGTATGTTACAAATGTGGCAAAGTTTTGTGACAGCGCCAGCAAGGTCTACACCATCCGAGACGGCTCCAGTCACCAGGAAGAAACGTTTCCGTAAGATGGTGACAGACTACTTGGCTTTCCCTCTAAGTGTACTCCCAGATGCCTCTTCCCCTTTCAAATTTTGGGTCTCTAAGTTGGATACATGGCCAGAGCTTAGCCAGTATGCATTGGAGGTACTGGCTTGCCCTGCTGCCAGTGTATTATCTGAGCGCGTCTTTAGTGCTGCAGGTGGTGTAGTAACAGACCGTCGCATGCGACTATCCTCAGAGAATGTAGACCGGCTTACTTTTCTGAAAATGAACAAGGCATGGATCTCACCTGAATTTGCCTGTCCGTTTTCAGATTAAATAACTGTTTGGCAACGTTTTCCATGTCTCCTGTTATGTTCATCTTTCTACCACCTGAACTCTACTCCCTGGGCTACAACACCGCCATTTGTTGCTCGTAAGTAATTGGCAGGGGTACTGACTCCTGGCCAGCCTGGTTACAGCACGACGGCTGTTTCCTGGCAGTGTGAACGTCAATTATCCTCCAATAAGTTGTGCTGTCGTGTTGCATTCGGTTAGCCGACTCTATGGTGCCTGCAGTTTAGGTGATTCCTATGTGTGCTGTGGGATATGTAAATAAAGGCTGTTTCCATTGTGACAATAGGACAAGCACCCACTGTAGGACTGTGTGATTCGGTAACTGCGGACGGCTTGCGTCCTGTCAACTTACATTTTCATGGGTGCGTTCTGCTACCCGTCCGGGGTCCAGTACCGTCAACTGGTTCTCCCCAGTGCCTTTGGCCTAGGTGCCTCCATCTCCGTATCCGAGTTCCACCAACGTCTGCTGGTCCTTGGTAGTGCTTTGGAGCACAGGTACCTCCTGCTTAGTAACCGTGTCACAGTAACGTCAGCTGGTACTCGGTTGTGACATTGCCTCTTTTCCTTCTGCTGCCCCTCCGGGTTCCAGCACAGTCAGCTGGTCCTCGTTACTTCCATTGTCTCTTGCTCCATCTGATACCCGTCCGGGTTCCAGTAACGTCAGCTGGTTCTCGGAAATTAGACAACCTTAAAGACCACCCAGAAGAAGATGACGACAACAAGTACGACGAGCATGAAGCCAACCAGCCTGAACACCATCACAAAGAAAAAATAAAAGATTACCCAGAAGAAGATCACCAACAGGACAAAGAAGGTTAAGACAAACTACAAGATACAGAACAAGAGACAGAAGAACAATAAGCAGAAGATCAAAAAGCAGAAGAACATGAAGTATAAGACCAAAATGAAGAGCAAAATATATGCTCTAAATTCTAAGCAGAAGAAGACTAAGCAGTGTATGGGGGTGAGTCCGTTCCTCCTCGTGGTGCCCCTGGAAAATGCCTGCTGCTGCAGGCTAAACTGAACACGGACAAATACTGTTGTAATTTAAATCTTTTGTGACAGCAAGAACGGAAGAATGAAAAATTCATACTTTTACAGATTACAAGTACAGGAATCTCTGTCACAAATAAGAATATGATGAAGAAGATGAAGAGGAAGAAGATGAAGAATTTGAATATGAAGAAGATTAATAGTTTAATAATAACAATATGAGTAATGTAAACAAAAACATGAATAGCAAGAAGTTTAAGAAGAAGATTAAGAAGGTGAAGATGAAGAATAATTTGATGAGAAAGATGATGCTGCTGAAGATTATGAAGGAGAAAGTGTGGCACTGGCAAAAGTTAAAAAGGTGAAGAGCATGGAAGTTGTGAAACATACATATTTGCCAAAATAGAAAAAAGGTTAACAACATTGTCAATTTGTTCGTCAATCCAAACGTATTTCCAAAAAAAAATATATTAATGCTATTCCAATGCATTGGGTTAAACATGTATGCCTTTATTGTCTCCTCAACCTCCCCCAATACATTCTACATTACTCTTTGTTGTTTTCCTTCATGTACAATTAACCAACAAGGCAAGAATGGTTTTTTTTTAATGTCGATATTTGGTTCCCATAGACTTACATGGGACTTCCGGTATCGGAATCGGATATCGCCGATATTTAGTGATATCGGCGATACCATTCCGATCCGATATTTTTAGATATCGAGCAGTATCGCTCAACACTATTTAGAATACTTTGACTATACTATATATACCTGGCATTTGCTGATACAGTACCCGTTTTTCTTATTATTATATTCTTGCTTAATACAGACTGAGCCTGTGAGCGTCATTGTCTGCCTCCTGAAATATATACTGAGATTTACAATATTTTCACTATACTATATATACCTGGTATCTGCTGATACAGTACCCTTTTTCAGCTTTTCAAATTGTGGTCTAATCCATACTGAGCCTGTGAGCATGTATCTGGTACTCCGTAAATATATACTGAGATTTACAATGACCCCTAGACAGTATCCAGCTGTACGCTTCTGATACAGTACCCTTTTGCCATAAAGTCCTCCTCCACCCACCACTCTAAGTGCATCATTGACATCTGGAACATTGGCCCACATGTGTGATTATTTCTTGCGGATCTTTTTATATTCTTGTGTAATCCATACAGAGCCTTTGAGCGTCAGTCTGCCTCCTGAAATATATACGGAGATTTATCATATTTTCACTATACTATATATACCTTGTATCTTGTGAAACAGTACCCTTTTTATATTATTGTGTAATACATACTGAGCCTGAGAGTGTCAGTGTCTGCCTCCTGAAATATATAAGAAGATGTACAATATTTTCCCCATACTATATATACCTGGTATCTGCTGATACACTACCCCTTTAGCTTATTATATTCTGGTGTAATCATAGAATGGTAGAGTTGGAAGGGACCTCCTGGGCCATCTGGTCCAACCCCCTGCTCAAAGCAGGATTCTCTAAATCATCCCAGACAGATGTCTGTCCAGCCTCTGTTTGAAGACTTCCATTGAAGGAGAACTCACCACCTATCGTGGCAGCCTGTTCCACTCATTGATCACCCAAACTGTCAAAAAGTTTTTTCTAATATCTAATCTGTGTCTCCTCCCATTCAGTTTCATCCCATTGCTTCTAGTCTTTCCTTGTGCAAATGAGAATAAAGATGATCCTTCTACAATGTGACAGCCCTTGAGATATTTGTAGACAGCTATTAAGTCTCCTCTCAGTCTTCTTTTTTGTAAGCTAAACATTCCCAAATCCAGCAACCGTTCCTCATAGGACATGGTTTGCAGACCGGTCACCATTCTGGTGGCTCTTCTCTGAACTTGCTCCAGTTTGTTGATGTTTTTTTAAAATGTGGTGCCCAAAACTGGACACAGTATTCCAGATGAGGTCTGACCAAAGAGGAATAGAGGGCAATAATGACCTCACGTGATCTAGACTGTATGCTTCTGTTGATACATCCTAGAATTGTATTTGCCTTTTTTGCTGCTGCATCACACTGTTGGCTCATATTCAGTCTGGGATCAATTAGTATACCCAAGTCTTTTTCACATGTGCTGTTACTTAGCCCTATTCCTCCCATTTTGTATATGCTTTTTTCATTTTTATTGCCCAGATGTAGTACTTTGCATTTTTCCCTGTTAAAAACCATTCTGTTAGTTCCTGCCCACTGCTCCAGTTTATTTATATCTTTTTGAATCCTCTCTCTCTTCTCTAGTATTAGCTACCCCTCCTGGCTTTGTGTCATCAGCAAATTTGATCAGTTTACCCTCAATTCCTTCATCTAAATCATTGATAAAGATGTTGAACAATACAAGGCCCAAAACAGAGCCTTGTGGTACCTCACTTGAGACATTCTTCCACCTGGATGTGCAGCCATTTATGACCACTCTTTGGGTCCGATCACTAAGCCAGTTATGAATCCACCTACCAGTTGCCTTGCCCATTCCATACTTAGTCATTTTTTCAATAAGGATTGTGTGAGATACTTTGTCAAATGCTTTGCTGAAGTCAATATATACTATATCTACAGCATTTCCCTGATCCACCCAGTCAGTGATTCTGTCATAGAAGGAAATTAAGTTAGTCTGACATGACTTATTAGTTACAAACCCATGCTGACTCTGTTTAATCACTTTATTCTTATCCAGGTACTTACATACATATTCTTTAATAATTTGTTCAAAGATCTTTCCTGGTATAGAAGTCAGACTCACCGGCCTGTAGTTCCCTGGGTCCACCTTCTTCCCTTTTTAAAGATAGGAACAACATTTGCTCTTCTCCAGTCTTCTGGGACTTCTCCTGTTCTCCAAGAATTTTCAAAGATTATGGACAGTGGTTCAAGAATTTCTTCTGCTATCTCCTTCAGTACTCTGGGTGTAATTCATCTAGACCTGGAGACTTGAATTAATTTAGGTTAGCTAAGTGTTTCCTCACTGTCTTTCTGTTCATAGATATCCTGGATTCTTCTATTCCTTTAATAGGACAGTGAAGATCAGTTGATGTTACATTTCCTTTCTGAGAGAAAATGCAAAATAGGAATTTAAAAGTTCAGCCTTCTCAACATCCTGTCTTACCATTTCATCATTTTCATCCTGTAAAAATCCTATAGCATTTTTGACTTTTTCTTTTACTTTTGACGTATCCCCAAAATCCTTTTTTGTTGCTTTTGACGTCTCTTGCAAGCCTTAATTCATTGTCAGTTTTAGATAATCTGATTTGTGCCCTGCAGGTTCTGCAGATGGCATTATATTCTTCTTTAGATATGCCTCCCTCTTTCCATTTCATAAACATTTCTTTCTTCCTTTTTAGCATGTGTTTAAGTTCTGTGTTCATCCATCCTAGTTTCCTTACATGCTTCCCATTCTTCCCTCTTTTCGGAATTGTTAACGAATGTGCTTTGAAAATCTCATTTTTCAAGATTTCCCATCCTTCATGGACATTTTTGTCCTTAAGGATATCCAGCCATTGGATCCCTCCAATTCTCTTTCTGAGTCCCTTAAAATCTGCCTTTCTGAAATCTAACCTTGACGTCTGAGTCTTCACAGGTCTTCCTCCTCTTGTTATCCAAAATTCTAAAATAGCATGGTCACTACCTCCTAGGGTCCCAGCCATTCTTACCTCCTCAACCATTTCCTTCCTGTTTATAAGGATTAGATCCAAGGTAGCAAATCCCCTTGTTTTCTCCCCTACCTTTTGGAAGATAAAGTTGTCAGCAAAAGAGGATAAGAATTTCCTGGACCTGTTAGTTTTGCCTGAGAGAGATTCCCAACAAATGTCTGGATAGTTGAAATCTCCCATGACCACTATGTCATATTTTTTGGAGAACTTGGCCATTTGATGCATAAAGAGTTCATCCATATCTTCAGCTTGCATAGGTGGCCTGTAGTAAATGCCTACAATGGTGTCCTTTCCATTGTTCTGTCCTTGTATTCTTACCCAAACAGTTTCCACAGAACTCCCAGTCTCTGAAGTGTCAATCTCTGTGCAGATATACGCTTTTCTAACATACAATGCAACACCTCCTCCTCGTTTATCAAGTCTGTTTCTTGCAAATAAGTTGTATCCTTCTAGCCTTGTATTCCAATCATGTGTGTCGTCCCACCAAGTTTCAGTGATTCCAATGACATCATATTTATTTTCCTGCGTTAGTAGTTCCAGTTCTCCTTGTTTGTTGCCCATGCTTGGTGCATTTGTATAGAAACATTTTAGTTTGTGATTGGTTTCTCTTTCTTCAATATTTTTATTATGTAGATTTTTATGTCTTTGTTCTTCCCCTTCACTTCTAATAGCAGAATTCTCAATAGTATTTGTCAGGTGTATGGCTTTTGCTGGCATTCTGCTTCCCTTCCCACATTGTTCTAGTTTAAAGCTGATGAGTGTAGCAAGGCGACTTCCAAATACATGTTTTCCAGTCTTCGTAAGGTGCACCCCATCTCTAGCAAGTAGTCCATTGTATAGATAATTCACTCCGTGATCCAAAAATCCAAATCCTTGCTGACGGCACCATCGACATAGCCAGTTGTTCACCTGCAGAATCTTCTTCCACCTCTTTGTTCCATGGCCATCCAGTGGTAGGATGGAAGAGAAGACCACCTGCACTCCCAGTTCTTTCACTTTCTTGCCTAAGCTTTCAAAGTCACTGCAGATGGTTTCCAGGTCGTTTCTTGCGGTGTCATTTGTCCCCACATGTATTAGCAGGAATGGGTAGTCATCTGTAGGTCTGAAGAGTCCTGATATCCTGTCAGACACATCTTTAATTTTTGCACCTGGAAGACAGCACATTTCTCTTGAGGTTAAATCCGGTCTGCAGATAGCGGCCTCTGTTCCTCTCAACAGGGAATCCCCCATGACAACAACTCTCTGTTTCTTCTTCACAACAGTTTTCTTTCTCCATTCAGGAGGACTCTGAGGGCGTACAAGGTTATTGTTTGTGGCCAAAGTCTTATCTTGATATATTTCTTTGTCATTCTCCTGTGTAAGAGCCTGGTACTGGTTCCTGAGCAGTATTGGTGCTGACTGCCTCCCGATCCTCCTGCTTCTCTGGGTCACATGCTTCCATTCCTCTGTTTCTTCACGTGCACTTCGAATTTCTTCTCTTTCTATAACATGAAGAGATAATTCTGCTCTGTCTAAGAACTCTTCACCTTCCATAATGGTTTTCAATGTTGATAACCTCTCTTCCAGATTTTGCAACTTTTCCTCCAACAGGGACACAAGCTTGCATTTCTGGCATGTGAAGTTTGGCTTTTCCACTGGTAAGTCTGTGAACATGTAGCAAGAAATGCAGCTCACCAAATGGCTCCTGGCCTCTTCCATGTTCTTTTTGTTCAAGAGATATTCAAGCGGTGAAATATATGCCAAAACTGATGTTTACTGATGTCCTCCTTTCAGCTGCAACGGCTAAAATCCAGTGTTCCTTGAGCTCGCGGAGACTCTTCACTTATCCCAGAAGTCACTGGGAATATGCAAATTCTCACCTCGGGACTCTTCCCCTGGTTTACTGATATCCTCCTTTCAGCTGCAACGGCCAAAATCCAGTGTTCCTTGAGCTCGCGGAGACTCTTCACTTATCCCAAAAGTCACTGGAAATATGCAAATTCTCTCCTCGGGACTCTTCCTCTGGTTTACTGATGTCCTCCTTTCAGCTGCAACGGCCAAAATCCAGTGTTCCTTGAGCTCCCAGAGATTCTTCACTTATCCCAGAAGGCACTGGGAATATGCAAATTCTCTCCTCGGGACTCTTCATACTGAGCCTGAGAGCATCAGTGTCTGCCTCCTGAAATATATATGTGTGGCCCAGCTGCGCTTGGTACACATGTTCCCTGGAGTATGCACAAAAAGGTAATTACAAAACCTGATATTCATTCACACTCACACTTCCTAGTATTGCCACTAGAGGGAACCTTAGAGTATTTAAGGGTGTGAGAGACGTAGCTGTGAAGTCAGTCGTTAGTGTGTCAGAGACGAGTCTGAAGCAGTGAGTCATACTAGCCAGACAGACGGTGATTCCTGTCAGATGAGACAGAAGCAGAAAGATTGCAAGCTGTTTACCTCAGAACAGGCTGACTGTTTGTTCCCTACGGACGTGGAGAGTGACTCTCGGAGCGAGCGTGTATTCAGTCTGATGGAAGGTCCTGAGAGCTGCTCTGGACAGAGTCTATGAAGGAAAAGAAGGAAGGGGACTACAGTTCTTATAACAACGAGCCAACTGAGAAGCAGTTAGTGAGCTGTGGAAGGAAGCTGACTACTACACCTACTGCTACATGTGCTTATGTTAAGGGTGTGAGTAGGGCGACAGGCGAGTGGTAGAGAAGACGCAAGAGTGACTGAGGTGATATAGCACCTTTACTCTGCTTAACCGGACGCCGGGTCCGAAGACTTGCTAGTTCCTTCACGGCTAGTGGGAGAAAACCGGAATCCCTGCTGGACTTCGGGTCGCAGAGGGTATCCCTATAGTGCTGATACGTAACCGGGGTCAGGAGAACAGGAGTCTGGCAGTGCACTGCATATATAGACTTAGTTCTGTCCACAAGAAGTCTCCACCACAATGTTGGCCGGGCGTAGCTGTTTTATACAGAGTTGAACTTAGCTTCATGCAGGTTGGAAACTCACACATTAAGAAGTAAGGAGGCCTTAAACCTACTCAGTGATTACCTGGATGTGCATCCTCCACCCTGAGCAGCTTCCCGGGACGTACCTGCAAATACCACCAGTAAAGGTATGGAAAGAGACTGACTTGTGTGTGTCTGCCTTATTGCCTGCACCCCTGCACCGCCATATACTTAGAGGGACTAGTCTTACCTGTGGAAGACTTAACATCTTGCTGCCCAGTAACAACCCCTCTGAGGATTCACCCTGCAGCACTGGTCACCCTGATCAGAAACCACAGGTGGCGTCACGAACAATTATTATTATCCCCTGTAAATATCCCCCTTTGTATGAGCGCCCAGGGCAACGGACCGAGCTGTGCTACTTGTGACATTCCCCATAGACTTCAATGGGCTCTGTGCCGAGTACCCCATAAGCCCTGGTACTGTTGTGCGACTCATATACGGAGATTTAGAATGTTTTCACTATACTATATATACCTTGTAACTGGTGAAACACTACCCTTTTTCAGCTTTTTATATTATTGTGTAATACATACTGAGCCTGACAGCGTGAGTGGCTGCCTCCTGAAATATATACTGAGATTTAGAATATTTTGACTATACTATATATACCTTGTATCTGCTGATACAGTACCCCTTTTTCTTGTTATTATATTCTTGTGAAATCCAGACTGAGCCTGTGACCGTCAGAGTCTGCCTCCTGAAATATATACGGAGATTTATAATATTTTCACTATACTATATATACCTGGTATCTGCTGATACAGTACCCCTTTTTCATATTATATTATTGTGTAATCCATACTGAGCCTGAGAGCATCAGTGTCTGCCTCCTGAAATATAAATGGAGATTTAGAATATTTTCACTATAAAGGAGCTCGCTTGCCCTGCTGGTAGTGTGCTATCAGAAAGAGTCTTCTGGCTCAAGAAGGCCTGGAAGGCTCCCTTTATAGTAGGTAAACTGCTTTTAAAGCCAGAGCATCAGGAACAGATTTTGGCTTACATTGCCAAAACAGCCTCCATTTCTATCGCCTCCTCTTCTGAACTTTCAAAAAATGCAAGGACTGAGTCGTCAGTGCAGGCTCCTGGTCAGGAACAACACCTTTCCTTGTGTGCTTCACAATCACCAAGAGTGAAGGATGCGGCAGTCCACACTTCAGATTACTCCATGGAGCTATTTTCATATAACATGCCTTGGTTATCAAGTCAAATCCTGAATTCCCCAGTTCAACATGAATCAGAGATAGAGTGCACTGATGCACAGCCACAGCTACACGATTCTGCTGGTACATTCACTCAGAGCACTACATTTCACTCGCAGTCTACTGAGCCAGAATGTGACCCTGATGAAACTCAGGTGCCTGTTGTGAACGTTTTGGAGACGACTTCGGAGCTGAAGCTCCCTCTGGTGGTTGCTGAGGGTAATGAACCTATCTTGAATACCAAGAGTCCTACACCAGCAGATAACGAGTGGGTGTCAGGTGGTACTGACTGGCCTGATATAAGTGAGCTGATCTCCCATGATCCTCACCGGTGATCAATTGTGCTTCCTGGTTTAGTTTGGAATTCAGCTTGCTTTCCTGCTGTCTCCTGCTTGCGTTCAGATAAATCTCTTTCAGTTTTTTTTTTACTGTGGTTTGAATTCTTTGCTTTTTGCTGCATTGCTTTTTGTCTTCAGTCTGGTCCCCTATGGGGGGCTTTGGCTGGTCTCCGTTCGTTTTTTGTATGTGTTCATTTGCTCAGTTCTTGTGATATTTTTCTGCTGGGTAGCTACGTGTCCACACCAGAGATCTGATATAGGTGGTCGAGACCGTGTGGTCTCAGTGTTTTTGGATTCAGAAGTGTTGGAGTTTTTCCTAGGGTTTTTCTGGGTTGCAGAAAGTATTCTCTCCTGTGCTGTCCTATCTAGACAGTTTTGGGCCCCAGCGTTTGCTCAATCTATTTTCTGTCTGTGTTCGTATTTTCATCTTGTCTAACCGCCATTATATGTTTGGTGGCTTCCTACTCTTTTAGGGTCTACTCCGGGGCAGTTAGCTTTCCTCTTTCCATCTTCAGAGATAGCTATCTCTCCGGCTGTGCCGAGGCATCTAGGACCACCGTAGGTACGCTCCATGGCTGCTTCTAGTTGTGCGGATAGTTTAGGGGTCTGCAACCTATTAGCTTCCAACCTCTCTGGTGTTAGGCTGCCTATGCGGTTTTTTGCTCCTGCCTCCTCAGCTACCATAACATAACAGAATCACCGGCCATACTGAAAATTCTATGGTACTCAATAGAAGGGAAAAATCACCTGATTGCCTTTAGCTGCACATATATTCAGTGGCATGGGTCTGCTCCAGACGTAGTCTGCTTCATATATTTCAAATCCCATATTTCAAATTACAGATTTCTAGTTACACTACTGTGAATTAGACTAGAATTCTAGAATGCATTTGGCCACACATGAATCCTACAGCATTGTCATCATCACCTTGTGACTGAGATGTTCTTCTGTTCCCACAGATTTCTAATTACACTACTGTGAATTAGACTAGAATTCTAGAATGCATTTGGCCACACATGAATCCTACAGCATTGTCATCATCACCTTGTGACTGAGATGTTCTTTTGTTCCCACAGGTATGAACTTCAAACTTCCCTATCTTTCCAGTGTTCCTGAATGCCCCCATGTGTATTGCTTTGTTCTATGGTATGAACTGCAAACTTCCCCATCTTTCCAGTGTTCCTGAATGCCCCCATGTGTATTGCTTTGTTCTATGGTATGAACTGCAAACTTCTCCATCTTTCCAGTGTTCCTGAATGCCCCCATGTGTATTGCTTTGTTCTATGGTATGAACTGCAAACTTCCCCATCTTTCCAGTGTTCCTGAATGCCCCCATGTGTATTGCTTTGTTTTATGGTATGATTTGCTCACCCATCTTGTATACATAATTGTACTCCATTCTTATCTTCACCACACATCTGAGTGGTCTGTGTAACCCCTCCCCCCTTTTATGACCTTTCCTTAACTCTGTACATCTGGCCTGGGCAGTCTCAGCCCACTTTCCAATCTCACCTGATTGCCTTTAGCTGCACATATATTCAGTGGCATGGGTCTGCTCCAGATGTAGTCTGCTTCATATATTTCAAATCCCATATTTAAAATTACAGATTTCTAATTACACTACTGTGAATTAGACTAGAATTTGACTGGAATTTCGCTGCAAGGTAACATAATTTAAAACCACTATGTTTCAGTTTCTTTTCACTTTTACCCCCATCCTCCTTTCTTTCTTCCTTTCCCCTGTAATCCCCCCACCTAGTAAGGAAATTGTCATTTCCCCCTCCATTCTCCCCACCCATCTCACCTCCTCCTCAGAACTGTTCCTCCACATACGATCCTTCTTACCAAGACACACACAGCCACATCATGTCTTATCCTGCTCCCACGTTCTAACACTCTGTCTGCTACTCCTCATCGCTGGCGATGTATCCCCAAATCCTGGCCCTCCTCAACTCATCCCCACACTCATTTCTAACACCCTGCCACGATCCTCCACACGTTTCTGTCACCATGACAACCTCATACCTATCCATCCACACACCCCTCCCCCGGTCCCCCTACCTGGAGCACTATGGAACGCACGCTCCATCTGCAATAAACTGTCATTTATCCACGACCTCTTTATCACCAACAAACTCTCCTTCCTTGGCATCACTGAAACCTGGCTCACCCCCTCTGACTCAGCCTCTCCAGCTGCGCTTTCCTATGGCGGATTCCATCTCTCTCACACCCCTCGCCCCAGCAACAAACGTGGTGGAGGAGCTGGCTTACTCCTGTCTGATACCTGCTCCTTTACCCCTATTCAACTTCCACCCTCCGCTGCTATTCCCTCGTTCGAGTTGCACTCCATCCACATCTATTCCCCCTTCAACCTCCAACTGGCTGTCATCTACCGCCCCTTGGAACTAGCCATCTCCACCTTTCTCGACCACTTCACCACCTGGCTACTCCATTTCCTCTCTGCTGACATCCCCACCATCATCATGGGCGATTTCAACATCCCCATTGACACTTCCACCCCGGCTGCCTCTAAACTTCTATCGCTCACGGCTTCCCTCGGCCTCACTCAATGGTCCTCTGCAGCCACTCACAAAGATGGTCACACGCTGGACCTTATCTTCACCCGCCTCTGTTCCCTCACTAATCTCACTCATCACTCCCCCTGTCTGACCACAACCTACTGACATTCTCTTCCCTCTCCTCTGTTAGTACGCATCCCCCACTCCACAAACTCACCCACCCTCGCAGAAATCTCAAACACCTCAATTTACAATCGCTCTCTGAGTCCCTCCTCCCTCTTACAGACATAGCCTCACTTAATGACACAGATGCTGCTGCCACATTTTATAACACCACAATAAAAGCCACACTTGATTCGGCCGCCCCCCTCACGCAGAGCAAAACTCGTACAATCAACAGGCAGCCCTGGCTGACCGGCCTGACCAAAGAACTGAGACGGGCTTCCAGGGCTGCCGAGCGGAGATGGAAGAGAACCCATTCTACCGAGCACCTCAACGCATACAAGCAGTCCCTTGCCAGCTTCAAGTCCACGCTCTCTGCCGCAAAACAAACTTACTTCGCATCTCTCATATCCTCCCTGTCTCACAAACCTAAACAGCTCTTCAACACTTTCAATTCTCTACTCCGTCCCCCAGCACATCCTCCCTCTCCTCTCATTTCTGCTGAAAACTTTGCCTCCTTCTTTAAGCAAAAGATTGATACGATCAGAGAAAGCTTTGGCCCGCAGCCGCCAATGCCCCTCTTAGCCACTCAGCCCTGTTCTTCCAAAACCAGCTTCACCACCATGACAGAAGATCAGCTCTCCACTCTCCTGTCAAGATCACACCTCACCACTTGCGCGCTTGACCCACTCCCGTCCCACCTCATCCCTAACTTTGCCACAGTCTTCATCCCTACTCTCACACACCTCTTCAACCTTTCACTTACAAATGGTGTCTTTCCTTCATCCTTCAAACATGCCTCAATCACTCCCATCCTCAAAAAACCCTCCCTCGACCCATCCTCTGTGTCTAACTATCGCCCGATATCTCTTCTCCCCTACGCCTAAAAACTACTGGAACAGCATGTATATCTCGAACTGCCCTCCCACCTCGCCTCCTGTTCCCTCTTTGACCGTTTATAATCCGGCTTCCGACCGCATCACTCAACTGAAACTGCCCTAACTAAAGTCACTAACGACCTGCTAACCGCCAAGAGCAAGCGACACTACTCTGTCCTCTTTCTCCTGGACCTATCTTCTGCCTTCGACACCGTGGACCATTCCCTCCTGCTACAGATTCTCTCATCTCTTTGCATCACAGACTTGGCCCTGTCCTGGATCTCATCATACCTAACAGACCGAACATTTAGTGTCTCCCTCTCACACACCACCTCCTCACCTTACCCCCTGTCTGTCGGTGTTCCTCAAGGCTCAGTCCTAGGACCCCTACTCTTCTCCATCTACACCTTTGGCCTGGGACAGCTCATAGAATCCCACGGTTTGCAGTATCACCTCTACGCCGATGACACACAGATCTACCTATCTGGATCTGACCTCACCTCCTGTTGTGAATAGGTTGGAAATGAGTTCTGAGCAGAAGCTCCCTCTGGTGGTTACAAACGGTACTGGACTGTCCAGTGAAGATTGTGAGGATTGGGAATCAGGTGTTACTGACTGGTCTTATATAAGGGAGTCACCTTCCCATCAGGGTTGCCGGTGATCAATTGTTCTGGTCTCAATCCTTGATTCCTGTTTCCTTGGTAGCCTGCTGTGTCGTGTCTGAATCTCCTGCTAACAGATAAGACATTTTCTTCTTTTTGTTTTTGTGCTTGATTTTTGCATTTTGTCCTGCACTTCTGTGGGGACCTTCAGGGTCCCCTCTGGGGGCTTTTGCCTCTCAGTTCAGTTCAGCCACTGATGTTTGTACATTTGCTTTTTCCAGTTTTTTCAGTGGCTGCTGTTTTGTTTTTGGTTACACCAGAGAACTAATTTAGGTGGTAGAGGTCGTGTGATCTCAGGTGTTTTTGAAATTAGTAGAGTTGGTGCTTTTCAGGGTTTTTTGGGAGTGCAGTAAGTGCCCTTCCTATCCTTTTCTATTTAGTAAGTTTGGGCCCCAACGTTTGCTCATACTATTTTCTGTCTGTGTCAGTATTTCTTCTTGTCTAATCGCCATTACATGTTTGGGGGCTTTCTATGTTCTTTGGGGATCTGCTCCGGGGCAGATAGCTTTCCTCTTTCTATCTTTAGGTGTAGTTAGTTTCTCAGGCTGTGACGAGGCGTCTAGGACCAACGTAGGAACGCTCCACGGCTGCCTCTAGTTGTGGTGGTTAGTCAAGGTACTGCAATCTCATAGTTTCCAACTGCTCTGGTGTATTTCCTTTTTTGCCTGCTCTCCTCAGCTACCAAATCATAACAGTATCACCGGCCCAAAACTGAAAATTATATGGTACTCACAGAAGGGAAAAATATTGTGAAAGAAAAAAGTTGTCAGAGTTGTCAGAGTTGTCAGAGATTTTTTTTTTCTGTTTGTTGCATTTTTTTTTCCCCTCTGTATCTCTGGGTGCTGAGGAGGATTTTTTTTTTTCTCTCTCAATGGAGTTTGCACAGTTGTCTGGCCTTGTGGATCAGCTTGCCACTGAAGTTCGGAGTATTGCTACCTATCTTGCTAGGTTGCCTGTTGTGGAACCTAGGATTCCCATGCCAGATTTGTTTTTAGGGGATCGAGCTAAGTTTCTGAATTTCAAAAATAACTGTAAATTGTTTTTTGCCTTAAAATCTAAGTCCTCAGGGAACGCAGCGCAGCAGGTTCAAATTGTCATCTCTCTCCTGCGCGGCGACCCTCAGGATTGGGCTTTTTCCCTGACACCTGGGGATCCTGTTTTGAGTGATGTTGATGCGTTTTTTTCAGGCTTTGGGGTTATTGTACGATGAGCCTAATGTCACTGATCAAGCTGAAAAAACTTTGTTGGCATTAAGTCAGGGGCTTGAGGACGCTGAGTTATACTGTCAGAGATTCCGTAGGTGGGCAGTCCTGACCAAATGGAATGACGACGCTTTGGCAGCTCTTTTTCAGAAGGGACTGTCAGATAATGTAAAGGATGTTATGGTGGGATTCCCTGTTCCCTCTGGTCTCAATGATTCTATGTCATTAGCGATTCAAATTGACAGACGTTTGCGTGAGCGGAAAGGTATGCGTGGAATAATGTTGCCTTGTGAGCCTGCTTCTGAATCCATGCAGTGTGATAGAGTGCTTTCTGGGGCACAGCGTCATGAGTTTCGAGGGCGCAATGGGTTATGTTTCTACTGTGGTGATGCATCTCATGCTATTTCTGTCTGCCCTAAGCGGGGAAGACGTTTTGCTCGCTCAGTTGTCTTGGGTAGTGTTCAGACTAAGTTTTTATTAACTGTTACCCTGATATGCTCTCTGTCCTCATTTTCTGCTCAGGCTTTTGTTGATTCTGCAGCAGCTATTAACCTGATGGATTTTGATTTTGCTAAACGTTGTGGGTTTCCTTTGATACCCCTACGGAAGTCTATTCCCCTACTGGGGATCGATTCTACCCTTTGGCTGAGAATAAACCTCAGTTCTCTACTCAGGTGATAATGAGGGTAGAACCTGATCATCAGGAGAGTTGCAAATTTTTGCTTCTGTATAATCTGCATGACATTATCGTACTAGGTTTCCCTTGGTTACAGTCTCATAATCCTGTTTTGGATTGGAAATCTGTGTCTGTTACCAGTTGGGGCTGTCAATGTGTTAATACCAACACTCCTGTTTTTTCTGCCTTCCCCAGGCTCAGGATGTTCCTGACTTTTTGATTGATTTTTCTGATGTGTTTAGCGAAAGTAAATCTGCATCCTTACCTCCCATAGGAGCTATGACTGCGCTATTGAATTAGTGCCTGGTAGTAAATTCCCTAAAGGTCGCCTTTTTAACTTGTCTGTACCTGAACATGACGCTATGTGGTCTTATATCAAGGAGTCATTGAAGAAGGGTCATATCAGACCATCCTCTTCACCCTTAGGTGCCGGTTTTTTCTTTGTGGCCAAAAAGGATGGTTCATTAAGGCCGTGTATTGATTATCGTCTCTTGAACAATATTACTGTGAAATATCAATATCCGTTACCCTTGATCTCTGATCTGTTTTCCAGGGTGAAAAACGCTACTTGGTTTACCAAGCTTGACCTCAGGGGGGCATATAACCTTATTCGCATTAAGCACGGGGATGAATGGAAGATGGCATTTAATACCCCTGAAGGGCATTTTGAGTACCTTGTGATGCCCTTTGGGCTCACTAATGCTCCTTCTGTCTTCCAGTCCTTCATGAATGACATTTTCAGGGGTTTTGTGGATAAATTTCTGATTGTTTATTTGGATGATATCTTGATTTTTTCCAATGACTGTGACTCTCATGTAAAACATGTTCGGACTGTGTTCCAGATTTTGAGAGAGAATGCTCTGTATGTGAAGGGATCAAAGTGTCTTTTTGGCGTTCAGAGGATCTCATTTCTGGGTTTCATTTTGTCCCCATCTGTTATTGAAATGGACCCGGTCAAAGTTCAGGCTATCTGTGATTGGGTCCAACCTACTTCTTTAAAGGCTCTTCAAAGATTCTTGGGTTTTGCCAATTTTTATCGTAAATTTATTGGTAATTTCTCTGTTATTGTTAAACCATTAACTGATTTGACCAAGAAGGGTTCTGATGTGGTGAATTGGCCTCCTGAGGCAGTCTCTGCATTTCAGGAACTTAAGCAGAGATTCACTTCTGCTCCTGTTCTACGGCAGCCTGATGTTTCTCTACCATTTCAGGTGGAGGTTGATGCCTCTGAAATTGGGGCAGGTGCCGTTTTGTCCCAAAGAGATCCAGAGACCTCTAAAAGTAACCCTTGTGCCTTTTTCTCTCGAAAATTTTCTCCCACTGAACGTAATTATGACGTGGGTAATCGGGAGTTATTAGCCATGAAGTGGGCTTTTGAAGAGTGGAGACATTGGCTGGAGGGAGCCAAACATCAGGTGGTGGTCCTTACTGACCATAAGAATCTAGTTTATCTGGAATCTGCCAAGCGACTTAATCCTAGACAGGCCAGGTGGGCCTTGTTTTTCACACGTTTTAATTTTGTGGTTTCATTTCTTCCTGGCACTAAAAATGTTAAGGCGGATGCCCTCTCGAGGAGTTTCCTGGCGGACTCTCCTGAGTTATCGGATCCTTCTGTTATTTTGAAAGAGGGTGTAGTTCTTTCCGCCATCTCGCCCAATTTGAGACTGGCTCTGGAGGGGTGCCAGGAAGATAAGCCCGAGCGCTGCCCTGTTGGGAAATTGTTTGTCCCGGACTAGTGGAAAAAGAGTGTAATGTCTGAGATTCATTGTTCCGCGTTGGCCGGTCATCCCGGAATTTTTGGTACCAGGGACTTGGTTGGTCGGTCCTTTTGGTGGCCTACCTTGTCTCGTGATGTCAGGGAGTTTGTGCAGTCCTGCGGGACTTGCTCTCGCTCCAAGCCTTGCTCTCGTTCTAGTGGTTTGTTGATGCCATTACCGGTGCCCAAGAGACCATGGACCCATATCTCTATGGATTTCATTTCCGACCTCTCTGTTTCTCAGAGAATGACCGTCATCTGGGTGATTTGCGATAGGTTTTCTAAGATGATACATCTTGTGCCATTACCTAAGTTGCCTTCCTCCTCTGAATTGGTGCCTTTGTTCCTTCAGCACGTGGTTCGTTTACACGGCATTCCTGAGAACATTGTGTCTGACAGAGGAGTCCAGTTTGTTTCCAGATTTTGGAGGACCTTTTGTTCTAAAATTGGTGTTCAATTGTCTTTCTCCTCGGCGTTTCATCCTCAGACCAGTGGTCAAACTGAGAGAACAAACCAGACATTGGAGACTTATCTAAGATGCTTTGTGTCTGCTGATCAGGATGACTGGGTCTCTTTTTTGCCTTTGGCTCAGTTTGCTCTTAATAATAGGGTTAGCTCTGCCACCTTGATGTCTCCATTTTTCTGTAATTCTGGGTTTCACCCTCGATTTTCTTCTGGACAGACGGAGGCTTCTGTCTGCCCGGGTGTTGACTCTGTTGTGGAGCATATGCAACAGATTTGGGACCAGGTAGTGGAGAGGTTGTCCCTCTCTCAGGAGAGGGCCCAACGGTTTGCTAACCGGCATAGGACTGATGGTCCTCGGTTTAAAGTGGGGGACTTGGTCTGGTTGTCCTCAAGAAATATTCCTATGAGAGTGGCATCTCCTAAATTTAAGCCTAGGTTCATTGGACCTTATAAGATCATGGAGATTCTTAACCCTGTTTCTTTTCGTTTGCTTCTTCCAGGGACATTTAAGATCCATAACGTGTTCCACAAGTCCTTTTTGAAGAGGTTTGTTGAGCCAGTGGTTCCTACTACTGTGCCTCCTGACCCTGTTTTGGTTGAGGGCAATCTGGAGTATGTGGTTGAGAAAATATTGAATTCTCGTTTTTCTAGACGGAAACTCCAGTATTTGGTTAAATGGAGAGGTTATGGTCAGGAAGACAATGCTTGGGTGTTTGCTTCGGACATCCATGCTAGGAGACTCATCCGTGCGTATCATAGAACTCATCCTGACCGACCTGGTTGCTCAAATGAGGGTTCGGTGACCCCTCCTCAAGGGGTGGGTACTGTTGTGAATAGGCTGGAAATGAGTTCTGAGCAGAAGCTCCCTCTGGTGGTTACAAACGGTACTGGACTGTCCAGTGAAGATTGTGAGGATTGGGAATCAGGTGTTACTGACTGGTCTTATATAAGGGAGTCACCTTCCCATCAGGGTTGCCGGTGATCAATTGTTCTGGTCTCAATCCTTGATTCCTGTTTCCTTGGTAGCCTGCTGTGTCGTGTCTGAATCTCCTGCTAACAGATAAGACATTTTCTTCTTTTTGTTTTTGTGCTTGATTTTTGCATTTTGTCCTGCACTTCTGTGGGGGCCTTCAGGGTCCCCTCTGGGGGCTTTTGCCTCTCAGTTCAGTTCAGCCACTGATGTTTGTACATTTGCTTTTTCCAGTTTTTTCAGTGGCTGCTGTTTTGTTTTTGGTTACACCAGAGAATTAATTTAGGTGGTAGAGGTCGTGTGATCTCAGGTGTTTTTGAAATTAGTAGAGTTGGTGCTTTTCAGGGTTTTTTGGGATTGCAGTAAGTGCCCTTCCTATCCTTTTCTATTTAGTAAGTTTGGGCCCCAACGTTTGCTCATACTATTTTCTGTCTGTGTCAGTATTTCTTCTTGTCTAACCGCCATTACATGTTTGGGGGCTTTCTATGTTCTTTGGGGATCTGCTCCGGGGCAGATAGCTTTCCTCTTTCTATCTTTAGGTGTAGTTAGTTTCTCAGGCTGTGACGAGGCGTCTAGGACCAACGTAGGAACGCTCCACGGCTGCCTCTAATTGTGGTGGTTAGTCAGGGTACTGCAATCTCATAGTTTCCAACTGCTCTGGTGTATTTCCTTTTTTGCCTGCTCTCCTCAGCTACCAAATCATAACAACCTCCCCACTGACAAAAATCCCACAGTGTCTGTCTGCTATCTCAGCCTTCTTTTCTGCTTGCTTTCTCAAACTGAACATGGACAAAACAGAATTCATCATCTTTCCCCCACCTCATTCTACCCCTCCACCAGACCTATCCATCTATGTCAATGGCTGCTCGCTTTCCCCAGTCCCGCATGCCCGGTGCCTTGGGGTGATCCTCGACTCTGCCCTCTCTTTCAAACCACATATCCAAGCCCTCGCCACCTCCTGCCGCCTCAAAATCAAAAATATTTCCGGATCCGCTCATTCCTCAACCATGAAACCACAAAAACACTAGTGCACGCCCTTATCATCTCCCGCCTCGACTACTGCAACCTCCTACTGTCTGGCCTCCCCTCTAGCACTCTGGCACCACTCCAGTCCATCCTACACTCTGCTGCCCGACTAATACACCTGTCTCCCCACTATTCCCCAGCCTCCCCCCTATGCCAGGCCCTTCACTGGCTTCCTATTGCCCAGAGGCTTCAGTTCAAAACCCTATCCATGACATACAAAGCCATCCACAACCTTTCTCCTCCATACATCTGTGACATGGTCTCCCGCTACCTACCCACACGCAACCTTCGATCCTCTCAAGATCTCCTTCTCGACTCCCCCCTCATCTCTTCTTCCCACAACCGCATACAAGACTTCTCCCGGGCTTCCGCCATACTCTGGAACTCCCTGCCGCAAAACATCAGACTTTCACCAACAACGGAAACCTTCAAGAAGAACCTGAAGACCCACCTGTTCCGACAAGCCTACAGCCTACAATGATCCTCAGTCTACTGAACCATCGCACGACCAGCTCTACCCTTTCCTAGTGTATCCTCACCCATCCCTGTAGACTGTGAGCCCTCGCGGGCAGGGTCCTCTCTCCTTCTGTACTTGTGTGTCCCTTGTCTAGCACGTTTATTGTACAGTCATGGCCAAAAGTTTTGAGAATGACACAAATATTAATTTTTACAAAGTCTACTGCTTCACTTTTTCTAATGGCAATTTGCATATACTCCAGAATGTTATAAAGAGTGATCAGCTTAACAGCAATTACTTGCAAAGTCAATATTTGGCTAGAAAATGAACTTTATCCCCCAAAACACATTTCAACATCATTGCAGCCCTGCCTCAAAAGGACCAGCTAACCTCTTTTCAGTGATTGCTCCATTAACGCAGGTGTGGGTGTTGATGAGGACATGGCTGGAGATCAATCTGTCATGATTAAGTAAGAATGACACCACTGGACACTTTAAAAGGAGGCTGGTGCTTGGCATCATTGTTTCTCTTCTGTTAACCATGGTTATCTCTAAAGAAACACGTGCAGTCATCATTGCAATGCATAAAAATGGCCTAACAGGGAAGAGTATCGCAGCTAGAAAGATTGCACCTCAGTCAACAATCTATCGCATCATCAAGAACTTCAAGGAGAGAGCTTCCATTGTTGCCAAAAAGGCTCCAGGGCACCCAAGAAAGCAAGCGCCAGGACCGTCTCTTAAAAGTGTTTCAGCTGCGGGATGGGGCTACCAGCAGTGCAGAGCTTGCTCAGGAATGGCAGCAGGCAGGTGTGAGTGCATCTGCACGCACTGTGAGGCGGAGACTCTTGGAGCAAGGCCTGGTCTCAAGGAGGGCTGCAAAGAAGCCACTTCTCTCCAGAAAAAACATCATGGACAGACTGATATTCTGCAAAAGGTACAGGCAGTGGACTGCTGAGGACTGGGGTAAAGTTATTTTCTCTGATGAATCCCCTTTTCGATTGTTTGGGACATCAGGAAAACGCCTCATTCGAAGAAGACAAGGTGAGCGCTACCACCAGTCTTGTCTCATGCCAACTGTTAAACATCCTGAAACAATTCATGTGTGGGGTTGCTTCTCAGCCAAGGGAATCAGCTCTCTTACAGTCTTGCCTAAAAACACAGCCATGAATAAAGAATGGTACCAGAATGTCCTCCAAGAGCAACTTCTCCCAACCCTCCAAGAGCAGTTTGGCGATCAACAATGCCTTTTCCAGCATCATGGAGCACCTTGCCATAAAGCAAAGGTGATAACTAAATGGCTAAGGGAACAAAACATAGAGATTTTGGGTCCATGGCCTGGAAACTCCCCAGATCTTAATCCCATTGAGAACTTGTGGTCAATCATCAAGAGACGGGTGGACAATAGTGTTGAGCATTCCGATACTGCAAATATCGGGTATCGGCCGATATTGGCTGTATCGGAATTCCGATTCCGAGTACCGATATTTTCGTCTTATCGGATACCGGAATCGGGCTTGTCACTGTCACTGTCAGTGTCCGTCGGTCGGGTCTGTCAGGAGTCAGCGGCACTTACCTGGCAGAAGATCTCCGGCGGTCACATCCCGGACTGCTTCATGGCCGCCATCTTCTTTCCCCGGCGGTCACATGCAGTTTCTCGCGATAACTGCAGTGACTGCTGGGTAATCCCGGCCGTAAAGCAGTCAGTCCGATGACGTCACCGCCGGGGAAGCAGGTAATCAGCTGTGCTGCGTCGCGATGACAGGCTCTGCCTGTCATTGCGATGTAGCACAGCTGGATCGTCGTGGGACTGTCGTTACTATGGACTGCGTCGGACAGGTGGTATACTGTTGGTTTGTTTTTTTTCTTTTTTTACAGGAGATCGATGGCGTCGCAGGAATGAGAGAGTAATAAAATTAATGAAAACTGTGTTGTCTCTTTTATTTCATTAAAATACTTTTTTCTTGCTTTGTCTTTTTTTTATACATTTAATAACTTTGGGATTAATAATGGATCGGTGTCTTATTGACACCTCTCCATTATTAACCGGGCTTATTGTCACCGTGCAATCAACGGTGACATTAACCCCTTATTACCCCGCTTGCCACCGCTACAGGGCAAGTGGGAAGAGCCGGGTAAAGTGCCACAATTGGCACATCTTTTGATGCGCCAAATGTGGGGCTGCTGTAGCCTGGTATTATCAGGCTGTTGAGGGCCAAAATCCATGGGCCTTGACAGTCTTTTAATACCAGGCCGCAGCAGTCTGCATTTTACTTGGCTGGTTAACAAAAATAGGGGGGATCCCCACGCCGTTTTTTTTTCGAGGGGATCCCCTATTTTTGTTAACCAGCCAAGCTAAGCAGACTGCTGTGGCCTGGTATTATCAGGCTTGCAAGGTCCATGGATATTGGATCCTTACCAGCCTGAAAAACCAGGCCTCAGCGGTCTGCTTCATCTGGCTGGTTAACAAAAATAGGGGGGACCCCACGCCAATTTTTTTCGAGGGGATCCCCTATTTTTGTTAATCAGCCAAGATATGCAGACTGCTGTGGCCTGGTATTATCAGGCTGGCAAGGTCCATGGATCTTGGCTCCTTAACAGCCTGAAAATCCAGGCCTCAGCGGTCTGCTTCATCTGGCTGGTTAACAAAAATAGGGGGGACCCCACGCCAATTTTTTTCGAGGGGATCCCCTATTTTTGTTAATCAGCCAAGATATGCAGACTGCTGTGGCCTGGTATTATCAGGCTGGCAAGGTCCATGGATCTTGGCTCCTTAACAGCCTGAAAATCCAGGCCTCAGCGGTCTGCTTCATCTGGCTGGTTAACAAAAATAGGGGGGACCCCACGCCATTTTTTTTTCGAAGGGAACCCCTATTTTTGTTAATCAGTTCCCTCTGACGTCACTGATTGTGTCCCTGGCTGACCTGAAGTGAAAGTGGAAAGCAATCAATTAAGCTTTCCACTTAAGGGCCCGTCTCACATAGCGATATCGCTACCGAGATCGCTGCTGAGTCACTAGTTTTGTGACGCAGCAGCGAGCTCACCAGCGATATCGCTGTGTGTGACATTCAGCGACGATCAGCCCCCCTGCCGGGTATCGCTGATCGTCGCTGAAATGTCAGGACCTTTTTTTGATCGCTGGTTTCCCGCTGACAGGCACACATCGCTGCGTGTGACAGGCGGGAGACCAGCGATCCGCTGGTAACCAAGGTACACAGCGGGTTTCCAGGCGCGGGGCTGTGCCTAGAAACCCGCTGTGTACCTTGGATACCAGCGCCCTGATGCAGGGAGCTGGTATCCAAGGTACACAGCGGGTTTCCAAGCGCTGCGCGGTGCCTGGAAACCCCTGTGTACCTTGGTTACCAGCGGATCGCTGGTCTCCCGCCTGTCACACGCAGCGATGCGTGCCTGTCAAAGGGAAACCAGCGATCAAAAAAAGGTCCTGACATTTCTGCGACGATCAGCGATACCCGGCAGGGGGGCTGATCGTCGCTGAATGTCACACACAGCGATATCGCTGGTGAGCTCGCTGCTGCGTCACAAAACTAGTGACTCAGCAGCGATCTCGGTAGCGATATCGCTATGTGAGACGGGCCCTTAAGCGATGTTACCCGCAGTGTCGCTGTCCCAGATCGCTGCCTGAGCTGCCTGTTTGGCAGCTCAGCAGCGATCATGTAGCGATACACCAGCGATCCTGACAAGTGCATATCGTTGTCGGGATCGCTGGTGTATCGTTATGTGACACCCAGCCTTTACTCTCCTGTCAGGCAGGAGAGGAACTCATTCATTTGGGGTTTACTGTGAGGCTGCAGCATTAGCTGCGGTCCCTGCAGTAAACATTAACCCTTTCTGAAGGATTTCACCGTGGGACCTGACTGTGCATGGGATAGGTAAGAATAATTTTGCTTTTTTATTTTATTTTTATTACAGGAAATGGTTTTAGCAGGTAAATAAAATATGGTCAAAAACTGTGTGATTATTTCATTAAACTTCTTTTTTATTAAAGTGTGTGTGTTTGATTTTTCTTTCATACAATAGGATTAATAATTGATAGTTGTCTAATTGACAGCTCTCAATTATTAACCTGGCTTAAAGTGACCTTTCAATTGCAAGGTCATTTTAACCCCTTATTAACCATTCGCCACCGCTACAGGGCAATGGGAATAGACGGGCAAAGTGCCAGAAAGGGCAAATCTAATTAGAGATTTGCCCTTTCTGGGGTGTCTGGGGGCAGATGTTAAGTAGCCGGGGGGGGCCAAAAATAATGGTCCCTCTCTGGGCTATTATTATCTGCCCCCACTCACTGGCTTTGTCTGTCTGGTTGCGAAAATAGGGCGGGAGCCCACGCATTTTTTTTCAGCAATTTTACACCTCATATATATATATATATATACATGTCATTGAATTTGTGACACATATATATATATATTTATATTTGTAGTTCATACACTTCTACATTGTATAATAGCCGCTAATTCAATTGCCGGCTTTTGTGAAAATGCAGAACCCGACATGAAATGACACTTGGTGTACATAGGGTTAACCATGTCTTTTCATGTCCTTTGCTATCTAATTTGCACAAACAATTAAATCAGACTATGTGTGCAAAATTTCACACCTGTAGGGGTTAATTAAAGGTGTAAATTCGTAGCAAAAAAGTCCGTTTTTTTTACAACGAATTTACACCTTTAATTAACCCCTACAGGTGTGAAATTTTGCACACATAGTCTGATTTAATTGTTTGTGCAAATTAGATAGCAAAGGACATGAAAAGAAATGTTTAACCCTATGTACACCAAGTGTCATTTCATGTCGGGTGACCCGACATGAAATGACACTTGGTGTACATAGGGTTAACCATGTCTTTTCATGTCCTTTGCTATCTAATTTTCACAAACAATTAAATCAGACTATGTGTGCAAAATTTCACACCTGTAGGGGTTAATTAAAGGTGTAAATTCGTAGCAAAAAAGTCCGGTTTTTTTACAACGAATTTACACCTTTAATTAACCCCTACAGGTGTGAAATTTTGCACACATAGTCTGATTTAATTGTTTGTGCAAATCAGATAGCAAACGACATGAAAAGACATGGTTAACCCTATGTACACCAAGTGTCATTTCATGTCGGGTGCTTCTGTCTTTTCACTGAAGCCGGCTTTACCCGGCAATTGAATCAAAGGATATTTTACTATGTAGAAGTGTATAAACTATACATATATGTATATATATATGTCACAATGACATGTATATATATATATATGTATTCTATGTGTGTATATTTAGTGTTTACAAGGAAAGAATGGGGTTTTTTAGTTGCGATATTTTGTTCCCATAGACTTACATGGGACTTCCGGTATCGGTATCGGGTATCGCCGATTTTTTAGTGATATCGGCGATACCATTCCGATTCCGATACTTTAGGATATCGGAAAGTATCGCTCAACTCTAGTGGACAAACAAAAACCTAAAAATTCTGACAAAATTAAAGCATTGATTGTGTAAGAATGGACTGCTATCAGTCAGGATTTGGTCCAGAAGTTGATTGAGAGCATGTCAGGGAGAATTGCAGAGGTCCTGAAGAAGAAGGGTCAACACTGCAAATATTGACTTGCTGCATTAACTCATTCTAACTGTCAATATAAGCTTTTGTTACTCATATGTTTGCAATTATTATATTTCTGTCTGTGATAAAAACATCTGTCAAACACACATAAAAACCAGAGGGCAGCAGATCATGTGAAAATATAATATTTGTGTCATTCTCAAAACTTTTGGCCATGACTGTACCTGTCTATATTTTCCCTTTTCATATGTAAAGCGCCATGGAATAAATTGCGCTATATAAATGTGTAATAATAATAATAATAAAAGGAAAAAAAAAAGTCAGAGTTGTAAGAAATTTTTTTTTTCCTGTTTGTTGCATTTTTTCCTCTTCTTCTCTGGGGGCTGAGGAGGATTTTTTTCCCCAATGGAGGTCAAGCATTTGTCCGATCGTGTGAAGCAGCTTGCTGCTGAAGTTCGGAGTATTGCTATCTATCTTGCTGGGTTGCCTGTTGTGGAACCTAGGAGGGTCCCTCTGCCGGATTTATTTTTGGGTGATCGGTCTAAGTTTTTGAATTTTAAAAATAACTGTAAGTAACGCAGCAGGTTCAAATTGTCATCTCCCTGTTGCGTGGTGACCCTCAGGATTGGGCCTTTTCCCTGACACCTGGGGATCCTGTTTTGAATGATGTTGATGTGTTTTTTCAGGCTCTGGGGTTATTGTACGATGAACCTAATGTTACTGATCAAGCTGAAAAACCTTTTTGGCATTGAATCATGGTCATGAAGCCGCTGAGCTGTTGTTAGGGACTGCGGAATGCACCAAATAAATATAAATAATAGATGCGTTCGCAGCCCGGGGTCCACCGTGCAGGCAGAGCCTGCTGCTAGTAAGATAACAGGATATGGCGATATAAACGATCTCTGTTACTTCACAGAGTCGCAGACATAGGCGTTGTGGCACTATATGGCGGTATGAGCGAACTCTATTACACCACAGAGTCGCTGAGGTAGAGACGCAGAGATAGAGACTGTGTCCTGTTAACACCACAGGGGTACACAGATAACTGCTGTGCGGATAGCAGTCCGTGATCATGCAGTCAGCAACGCAAACAAGCAACTCCTCACCGGAGTAGCCGGTATTCTAGGGGCTTATTTTAGCCGAGCCCTAACCGCATGCGAGCATGATCACACTGGCGCAAAGCACATAACACAATTGATACTAGCGCATGGCCGTGCGGCCATGCAACCCTTTTATAGCAGCAACTACAAGACCTTCCAGAAAAGGACCAATGAGAAACTGTTTCAGAACCTCAGCAGTTTCAGGACCTTCCTGGCAGACCAATAGGAGTTGCTGCAGTACCTGAACATGTGACCCCTGATCTCCAATGAGAGATCTTAACTTGGGCATGCTCAAAAGGGGAAACGCAGGACTTAGTCCCAAAGACGTCTGCTCACCGCTGACCAGTACTGGCTACAATAGCAGAACCTGGAGAGACAGCAGTAATCCTCTGCACAGTATTAGACTGGGCGAGATGCTGGGACCGACGTCTCTGCTGAGCAGAGTCCACTGCGGCCGAAGACGGATGGGAGATTGCAGCGGGGATGGTTCGAGATTCCCCTTGTGCAGAAGTGGGAACTAGACCCCTAACAGCTGTATTGTCAGAAATTCAGAAAGTGGACAGTCCTTACTAAATGGAATGATGATGCTCTGGCAGCTCTTTTTCGGAAGGGTCTTGCAGAGACTGTAAAGGATGTTATGGTGGGATTCCCTGTCCCCTCTGGTCTCAATGACTCTATTGTTATGTTTAGGTAGCTGAGGAGAAAAAACAAAAGCGGCAATACACCAGAGAGGCTGGAACCTATTGGATTGCAGCAACCTGAACTAACCACACAACTAGAGGTAGCAGTGGAGCGTTCCTACGTTGATCCTAGACGCCTCGTCACAGCCTGAGAGATAACTACACCTAAAGGCAGAAAGAGGAAAGCTATCTGCCCCGGAGCAGATCCCCAAAGAAAATAGGAAGCCCCCAAACATGTAATGGCGGTTAGACAAGAAGAAGCACGGACACAGACAGAAAATAGAATGAGCAAACGCTGGGGCCCAATCTGTCTAGACAGAAAAGTACAGGAAAGGATTCTTACTGCAATCCAACAAAAACCCTAAAAAATACCAACTCTTCTGATTGCAAAAACACCTGAGATCACACGATCTCCACCACCAAAATCAGGACTCTGGTGTAACAAAACTAAGCCGCAGCCACTGAAAAAACAGGAAAAAGCAAATGAACAAATAACAGTGGCTACAGATAAACTGAGAGGAGCACAGGCCCCAGAAGGGGACCTGGCTGACCTCCACAAAAGTGCAGAGAACTATGCAAAAAGCAAACACAAAAATAAAAGCAGAAAATATCTTATCTGACAGCAGAAGATGCAGGCAAGACTCAGCAAACTTCCAAATGAACCAGGAACCACAACTGAGACAAGAACAATTGATCACCGGCAACCATCATGGGAGGGAACCTCCCTTATATCAGATCAGTCAGCGATCCCAGATTGCCATTCCTCGCTGAAAGGTTCAGTACTGTCTGCAACCACCAGAGGGAGCCTCTGCTCAGAAACCATCTCTAGCACATTCATATCACTCTATGTCATTAGCTATTCAAGTTGACAGACGTCTGCGCGAGTGTAGAAATATGCGTGAGATTGTGATGCCTTGCGGGCCAGCCCCTGATCCCATGCAGTGTGATGGAGTGACTTCTGGGGCACAGCGTCATGAATTTCGCAAGCGTAATAAGTTGTGCTACTATTGTTGTGACGCTTCTCATGCTATTTCCAACTGCCCCAAGCGGGGAAGACGTTTTGCGCGCTCTGTTGTTTAGGGTAGTGTTCAGACTAAATTTCTGTTGACTGTTACCTTGATTTGCTCCATGTCCACATATTCAGCTCAGGCTTTTGTTGATTCAGGGGCAGCTATAAACCTGATGGATTTTTATTTTGCCAAAAGTTGTGGTTTTCCTATGATACCCCTGCAGAAGTCTATTCCTTTGCTGGTCATTGGTTCTACCCCTTGGCGGAGAATAAACCCCAGTTTTCTACCCAGGTGATAATGCGAGTTGACCCGGACCACCAAGAGAATTGCAAATTTTTGGTATTACATAATTTACATGACATTATGGAACTGGGGTTTCCTTGGTTACAGACTAACAATCCTGTTTTGGATTGGAAGTTTGTGTCTGTGACCAGTTGGGGTTGTCAATTTGTTCATACTGACACTCCTGTTTTTTCTGCCCCCCCCCCAGTCTCAAGATGTTTTTTCTGCCTCCCCCAGTCTCAGGATGTTCCTGACTATTTGACTGATTTTTCTGATGTGTTTAGTGAGAGTAAGTCTGCATCCTTACCTCCTCATAGGAGTTATGATTGCACTATTGACTTAGTACCCGGTTGTAAATTTCCCAAGGGTCGGCTCTTTAATTTATCTGTACCTGAGCATGAGGCCATGCGATCTTATATCAAAGAGTCTTTAGAGAAGGGTCATATCAGACCATCCTCTTCACCCTTGGGCGCCGGCTTTTTCTTTGTGGCCAAGAAGGATGGCTCATTGAGGCCGTGTATTGATCGTCTCCTGAATAAGATCACTGTTAAATATCAATATCCGTTACCCTTGATTTCTGACCTATTTTCCAGAGTGAAGGGTGCTTGTTGGTTTACCAAGCTTAACCTCAGGGGGCGTATAATCTTATTCGCATCAAGCACGGAGATGAATGGAAGACAGCGTTTAATACCCCATAGGGGCATTTTGAGTACCTAGTGATGCCTTTTGTGCTCACTAATGCCACTTCCGTCTTCCAATCCTTTATGAACAATATTTTCCGGGATTTCGAGGATAAATTTCTGATTGTTTATTTGGACGATATCTTGATTTTTTCCAATGATTGGGATTCTCATGTGGAACATGTTCGGACTGTATTCCGGATTTTGAGAGAAAACAGCATTGTATGTGAAGGGATCAAAATGTATTTTTGGCGTAAGAAGGTTTCATTTCTGGGATTCATTTTGTCTCCGTCTGTTATTGAAATGGACCCGGTCAAAGTTTAGGCCATTTGTGATTGGGTTCAACCCACTAAATTGAAGGCTCTTCAGAGATTTTTGGGTTTTGCTAATTTTTATCGTAAATTTATAGCTAATTTCTCTGGTATTGTGAAGCCACTGACTGATTTGACCAAGAACGACTCTGATGTAGTGAATTGGTCTCCTGAGGAAGTTTCTGCGTTTCAGGAGCTTAAGCGGAGATTCACTTCTGCTCCTGTTCTGCGCCAACCTGATGTTTCTCTACCATTTCAGGTGGAGGTTGATGCCTCTGAGATTGGTGCAGGAGCCGTTTTGTCCCAAAGGGCTCCGGAAACCTCTAAGATTGACCCTTGTGCCTTTTTCTCTCGAAAATTTTCCCCAGCGGAACGTAATTATGATGTGGGTAATCGGGAGTTATTGGCCATGAAGTGGGCTTTTGAGGAGTGGAGACATTAGCTGGAAGGAGCCAAGCATCAGGTGGTGGTCCTCACGGATCATAAGAACCTGGTTTATCTTGAATCAGCCAAGCGACTTAATCCTAGACAGGCCAGGAGGGCCTTGTTTTTCACACGTTTTAATTTTGTGGTCTCTTTTCTCCAGGGCACTAAGATGCCCTCTCGAGTAGTTTCTTTCTGGTTTCTCCTGAGGTAACTGAGCCTGCTGTTATTCTGAAGGAGGGTGTGGTTCTTTCCGCTATCTCGCCCAATATGAGACTGGCTTTGGAGAAATTTCAGGAGGATAAACCTGAACGCTGCCCTGCTGGGAGATTGTTTGTGCCAGACCAGTGGAGGAAGAATGTGATGTCCGAGATTCATTGCTCCACATTGGTCGGCCATCTTGGTGTTTTTGGTACCAGAGATTTGGTGAGTCGGTCCTTTTGGTGGCCCACTTTGTCTCGTGACGTCAGGGACTTTGTGCAGTCCTGTGGAAATTGTTCTCAGTCCAAACCTCGCTCTCGCTCTAGTGGTTTGTTAATGCCATTGCCTGTGCCCAAGAGGCCATGGACCTATATCTCTATGGATTTTATTTCCAACCTCCCTGTCTCTTAGAGAATGACCGTTATTTGGGTAATCTGTGATAGGTTTTCCAAGATGATACATCTTGTGCCACTACCTAAGTTGCCATTCTCCTCCGAGTTGGTGCCCTTTTTTTTCAACAGGTGGTTCGGTTGCACGGCGTTCCAGAGAACATTGTGTCTGACAGAGGAGTCCAGTTTGTTTCCAGATTTTGGAGGACATTTTGTTCCAAACTGGGAGTTCAGATGTCTTTTTCCTCTGCGTTCCACCCTCAGACCAATGGACAAACTGAGAGAACAAACCAGACCTTGGAGCCTTATTTGAGATGTTTTGTGTCTGCTGATCAAGATGACTGGGTCTCTTTTTTGCCTTTGGCTGAGTTTGCATTGAATAATATGGCTAGTTCTGCCACCTTGATGTCTCCATTTTTCTGCAATTTCGGGTTTCATCCTCTATTTTCTTCAGGGCAGGTGGAGGCTTCTGTCTGTCCGGGTGTTGACTCTATTGTGGAGAGAATGCAGCTGATTTGGGATCAAGCAGTGGATAAGCTGTCTCTCTCTCAGGAGAAGGCCCAGCGGTTTGCCAACCGACATAGGACTAATGGTCCTCAATTTAAAGTGGGTGACTTGGTTTAGTTATCTTCAAAAAATATCTCCAAAATTTAAGCCAAGGTTCATTGGACCTTATAAGATCGTGGAGATTATTAATCCCGTTTCCTTCCGTTTGCTTCTTCCAGGGACATTTAAGATCCATAACGTGTTCCACAAGTCCTTATTGAAGAGGTTTGTCGAACCAGTGGTTCCTATGGCTGTGCCTCCTGATCCTGTTTTGGTTGAGGGCAATTTGCAGTATGTGATTGACAAGATATTGGATTCTCGTTTGGCCAGGCGGAGACTCCAGTACTTGGTGAAGTGGAGATGCTATGGTCAGGAGGACAATTCGTGGGTGTTTGCTTTTGACATTCATGCTGAAAGACTGTTCCATGCCTATCACCGAGCTCATCCTGATCGTCCTGGTGGCACAAGTGAGGGTTCAGTGACCCCTCCTCAAGGGGAAGGTACTGTTGTGAACGTTTTGGAGATGACTTCGGAGCTGAAGCTCCCTCTGGTGGTTGCTGAGGGTATTGAACCTATCTTGAATACCAAGAGTCCTACACCCACAGATAACGAGTGGGTGTCAGGTGGTACTGACTGGCCTGATATGAGTGAGCTGATCTCCCATGATCCTCGCCAGTGATCAATTGTGCTTCCTGGTTTAGTTTGGAATTCAGCTTGCTTTCCTGCTGTCTACTGCTTGCGTTCAGATAAGTCTCTTTCAGTTTTTTTTTACTGTGGTTTGAATTCTTCGCTTTTTGCTGCATTGCTTTTTGTCTTCAGCCGGGTCCCCTATGGGGGGCTTTGGCTGGTCTCTGTTCATTTTTTGTATTTGTTCATTTGCTCAGTTCTTGTGATATTTTTCTGCTGGGTAGCTACGTGTCCACACCAGAGATCTGATATAGGTGGTCGAGACCGTGTGGTCTCAGTGTTTTTGGATTCAGAAGTGTTGGAGCTTTTCCTAGGGTTTTTCTGGGTTGCAGAAAGTATTCTCTCCTGTGCTGTCCTATCTAGACAGTTTTGGGCCCCAGCGTTTGCTCAATCTATTTTCTGTCTGTGTTCGTATTTTCATCTTGTCTAACCGCCATTATATGTTTGGGGGCTTCCTACTTTTTTGGGGTCTACTCCGGGGCAGTTAGCTTTCCTCTTTCCATCTTCAGGGATAGCTATCTCTCCGGCTGTGCCGAGGCGTCTAGGACCACCGTAGGTACGCTCCACGGCTACTTCTAGTTGTGCTGTTAGTTTAGGGGTCTGCAACCTATTCGTTTCCAACCTCTCTGGTGTTAGGCTGCCTATGCGGAATTTTGCTCCTGCCTCCTCAGCTACCATAACATAACAGGTGACCCAGATGAAATTGAAGAGGAGGTGATGGATGACCCAGGTGTTGACCCGGATTTGCATCCATTGGGGGAAGAGGGTGCCGCTGGCAATAGCTCAGAAGAGGAGAAGGATCGGCAGCAGGCATCAATATCGCAGCAGCGGTTGTCTGGCAGGCCCATAGCAGTACAAAAAGGTGTTAAAAAAACAAAAAGAGTTGCAGTACAGCTTGGCCAGATGGTCAAATTAGCACAGCGTGCAAGCCCTGAAAATTTATGCCATAGTAGGAAGAGTCCAGTGTGGCACTTTTTTGACCGAAATCCTATTGATGATGCAAAGGTTAGCTGTAAGCAGTGCGGAAGGACCTTTAGCCAAGGGAAAAATCTCAGAAATTTGAATACCAGTTGCATGCTTAGACATTTATTGAACATGCACTTGCAAGCGTGGACAGACTACAAAACCTACAAATCCCCCCCAGGGACGGCGTCAGCACCTGGCGCACCCAGGCAAGTGCCTGTTCCCTGAGCAGGTGGAGGGGGGCTGACTCTTGGGCGACGGCACTGGCACAGGGCCACTCATAATACAAAAATGTATCTCTGATGGTGGGAGGGCCCACTCGCCGTCAGACACACCGGCGTACTATGAGGGGCCCTGTGCCAGTGAAGTCACCCATTAGTCGGTCCCCCCTGCTTGCTCAGGGCCCCAGCACTTGCAATACTAACCTCTCCATGCTCCACCGCTGTGACGTCTTCCGTGTTTCCTGACAGTGACATTCAGGTTAGAGAGCGCGATGACGTCACGTCTGTACGCCCTCTGCCTATACAGTCAAAGTGCAGAGAGCAGTAAGAAGGCGACGCTGAGTAGTCCAGAGTAGAGCAGTGCATAGCGAGGAGAGGAATTTAATTTTTTGTAATGTTTGGAGGAATATATGTTGAGCATTATACACTGGATCATTAATAATGGGGCCCATTATATATGGAGCATGGTTTTGGCCCATAAGACACTGGAGCATCATCCATGGGGCCCAACATATACTGGAGCATTCTAAATGGGGCAGATCAGACACTGGAGCATCATCCATGGGGCCCAACATATACTGGAGCATTCTAAATGGGGCAGATCAGACACGGGAGCATCATCCATGGGGCCCAACATATACTGGAGCATTGTAAATGGGGGACAGCAAACACTGGAGCAGCATTTACAGGGCCCATTATACACTGGATCATTAAGAATGGGGCCCATTATATATGGACCATGATTTTGGCCCAAAAGACACTGGAGCATCATCCATGGGGCCCAAATAATGCAGGAGCATTCTAAAAAGGGGGAAAACAGACACTGGAGCAGCATTTACGGGGACCATTATACACTGGATCATTATAAATGGGGCCCATGATATATGGAGCATTATTTTGGCCCATAATACACTGCAGCATCATCTATGGGGCCCAACATATACTGGAGCATTCTAAATGGGGCAGAACAGACACAGGAGCAGACTCCATGGGTCCCATTATATACTGGAGCATTGTAAATGGGGGACAGCAGACACTGGATCAGCATTTACGGGGCCCATTATACACTGGATCATTAATAATGGGGCCCAATATATTTGGTGCATGATTTTGGCCCATAAGACACTGGAACATCATCCATCCAAGGCACGCCGCACTATGCATTGTCTTCTCGGCTCCTGGGGGAGATTGTGCCTCCTTTTTTTGACCCCTGATGAACCCTCTGCATCTTGAGGGAGAAACGCGTCGGGTTTGGGTCTACGGGTCCTGTGCCTATGGGTCCTTTGACTGACATTTGCTGATAAGTACCTGCTCATTTTTTGAAAATGCACACTATGTCTCTATGATTTAAGCAGATTGTGCTATGCTATGTCTCTGTGATGGAAATGCATTTGCTTTATGCCATTCTTTTGAGATTTTTAGAGTCTACACAATGAGCAGATGATTTGTATTTGTCTTTTAGGTCTCCATATAGGTGGCTAATTTTTATGCACTCTTTGTATGCTTTGAAATGGGTTGGAGACCCTATGACAATTTCATTATAAGATAACATCTATTTCTGTGTAAACGTTTTTTGAGGTATTTTCCTCATTGGGGTTCTCCTCCCCTCATTTTTTCATCTGCTTGGAGACGTATTATCTTTTTTGCTACGAGATATTTATTATACTTGAGACTTATGTCTCCCCACTAGGGGATTTTTGCATTTCCGGGTGTTTTGCATGTGTGGTTCTTTTCTGTGTATCCCCTCCAAGCTTTAGGGGTGTCTAGGGTTCTTTAGGGCTACCGACGTTGAGCTGGGGCGCCACATCGTCTTCAACTAGGGTGCCAACCTCCGCGGTCAGGTAGGGGCGTATTAGGGCCCATTAGGGTGAGCATAGTCTCCCCTTGTGTATTTTTAACTATTTTTGTGATTTCATATCAGTGTGGACTCCCTTTACTTAGTTATGTAATTCTGATTTTAATTGGTTAATTAAAAGGTACATTTTAGAGATTTTTTCAGTTTTTTGGTGCTGACTTTGATATATATCCCTTCTATTTATTTATGAGGTTTTTCAGCATCATCCATGGGGCCCAACATATACTAGAGCATTCTAAATGGGGCAGATCAGACACTGGAGCAGCATCCATGGGGCCCATCATATACTGGAGCATTGTAAATGGGGGACAGCAGACACTGGAGCAGCATTTACGGGGCCCATTATACACTGGATCATTAATAATGAGGCCCATTATATATGGACCATGATTTTGGCCCATAAGACACTGGAGCATCATCCATGGGGCCCAACATATACTGGAGCATTCTAAATGGGGCAGAACAGACACTGGAGCAGCATCCATGGGGCCCATCATATACTGGTGCATTGTAAATGGGGGACAGCAGAACATGTAGCAGCATTTACGGGGCCTATTACACACTGGATCATTAATAATGGGGCCCAATATACTTGGTGCATGAATTTGGTCCATAAGACACAGGAGTATCATCCATAGGGCCCAATATATACTGGAGCATTCTAAATGGGGCAGATCAGACACTGGAGCAGCATCCATGGGGCCCATCATATACTGGAGCATTGTAAATGGGGGACATCAGACAATGGAGCAGCAGTTACGGGGCCCATTATACACTGGATCATTCTAAAAGGGGGAAAACAGACACTGGAGCAGCATTTACAGGGACCATTATACAAAGGAGCATTATAAATGGGGTCCATTATATAAGGAGCATTATTTTGGCCCATTACACACTGGAGCATCACCCACGGGGCCCATCATATGCTGGAGACTCATATCGGGTTAATTATTTATGGGGCATTATATAGGGTATGGAGCATCATATGGGGCACACATGGGGCCTATTCTGTATGGAGCAATATATGGGGCTCATTATTCTGTATGGCGCACTATGTGGTGGACATAATACTGTATGAAGGAATATACTGTGCGTTTTTTGAGCTATTGTAGATTTTAACATAGATATCAGTCATGTCATGTAAGTAGTGAAGTATTTTTCATTGTACTATACCTATATTTCTGTGCCGTATCGGAGCATGATGAATTGTGGTATGTGTTAAAGGGGCCCAATAACACTCTTTGGCCCGGGGCACACGAAAACCGGGAGCCAGCCCTACCCACTCCCACAAGTTTAGCCAAATAACCCCCAGTTTTCAATGTGTAACTATTAGTATCACATTAATTAAGGTTGCCAAGCTTAAATAATAAGAATTTATGTTGTTGGCATTGAAATGGGCACTGTAGGTATGTTTACTGTCCTCCACTCCATGGCGACTTTGCTTCCCCATTGACTTGCATTGGGTTTCGTGTTTCAGTTGGACCCCCGACTTTTCCCGATAGTCGGCCGATTTCATGAAACCCGACTCGACCCGAAAGAAGGGAAATTCGCTCATCTCTAGTTTTTGGTTAAGGATCCTACTATTATTATTATTATTATTATTAATATTATTATACATTTATATAGCGCCATTTATTCCATGGCGCTTTACATGTGAAAAGGGAAAATATAGACAAGTATAATAAACATGTGGGAGACAAGGGACATACAAGTACAGAAGGAGAGAGGACCCTGTCCGCGAGGGCTCACAGTCTACAGGGATGGGTGAGGATACAATGATTCGTCAAAATCCCAATATTTCAGGAGTGGAAGTTAAAAATAAAGTTTTTAAGATATCTTAATTTGCGGATAATGTCCTCCTGACCTTCACTAGACTTCATATAACTCTCCCTAATCTTGTAGATACGCTACATGTGTATGGCAATCTGTCGGGTTCTAAATTGAACGCTTCTAAAACAGAAACTTTACCTTTGAATATACCTCCTAATGTTCTGGACCATTTAAAAACAAATTTCAAATTTAGATGGAAGACTGAGGCAGTTAACTATTTAGGGGTTAATTTCTAATCTTCCTATAGTGGCCTATATAGTTGTAAGAACCCTTCGATCTTTGGTGACCTGAAAAGATTGTTAGCTAAATGGATGCCACTCTCGTTCTCGTTGATAGGTCGTATAGCTTCAGTTAAAATGTCTCTCCTCCCCATGTTGCTCCATTATTTTGAAACTCTTCCTGTCAGGGTGTCACGTTACTGGCGATACAGGACTGGAAGTCAGTAGCCGGAGCAGACGTGTGCAGGTGAGTGGGCCAAGGAAGGACTTCTGGAAGTGCCGTATATGGCGGTGGTGGTTCACTATCTTGGCAGATGCCGGAGCCCGCCCGAGCACGGGCCGGCCGAGATCACACACAAGCACCAAGTCCGTATAGGTGAATAGAGTTGGAGGTAGGAACAGCAGGGTTTCCACAAGAGACAGGAAGATATCAGCAGAACACCTTCCAGATCAGGAGCTCAGATAATGCTTCACTCAGTTAGACTGAGCACCACAATATACTCAGCAACAGGAAGCTGCACAGGGCCAGGTATATATAGCAGGTCCAATCAGGCGAGAACAAACAGCAGGGCAGGTGATGATCTCTATCCAATCAGTCTCAATCAGGGAGGGAATAATCAGCAGGGCAGGTGATGATCTCTATCCCATACGAAGGTCATATGGTTTCAGGCTGAAGTTATTCAAGTTCCGAAGTAGCTCCACAGCAAGGGAACAGACCAGCAAGCCATGGTCCACAGGTTCAAATCCTAACAATACTCCCCTCTTAACGGCGGCCTCTGGACGCAAATTGTCCAGGTTTTGCAGGATACCGCTGGTGAAATTGTCTAATCAAACGGGGAGCATTGATGTTGCTTACTGATTCCCATGAATTTTCCTCCGTGTCGTAGCCTTGCCATTTGATTAAATATTGCAAACGATTTCTGTGTATTCTGGAATCCAAGATCTTTTCCACCACAAACTGCTCCTGTCCATCCACTTCAATTGCATCGGGAGGCGGAGGGGATCGTTCTGGAAATGGATTGGCTGTGGCGGCTTTCAACAAAGACACATGAAACACAGGATGAATCTTCATTGATGTTGGTAGCTGTAGACGTACGGCCACTGGACTGACAATCTTACTGATTTTGTATGGTCCCACAAATTTTTGTCCTAATTTAGGAGAAGGAATCTTCAATTTCAAATTCTTAGTGGATAACCACACTCGATTTCCAATCCTAAACGTGGGAGTGGGTCTCCGATACCTGTCGGCCGCTTTTTTATATTTCTCCTGAGCTTCCTTTAGAGTGTCTTTCAGAACATTCAGATTTTGCTGTAGCAGAGAGATTCTTTCTGCGACTGCTGGTATTAATGGTGCCCCAGGATTTTTGGGAAGGATGTTTGGGTGATATCCCAGATTTGCAAAAAATGGCGTCTGTTTCGTAGAGGCATTCTGTGAATTATTATATGAAAATTCCGCAAATGGCAGCAGATCCACCCAGTCGTCTTGCAGATGGCAAATATAGCAACGAAGATACTGCTCCAGCGTCTGATTTGTACGTTCTGTCTGGCCGTTAGATTGCGGATGGTAAGCGGTTGACAATCGTACTTTGATGTCTAGAGCTGAACATAAACTGCGCCAAAATTTAGATGTAAATTGCACACCTCGATCTGAAACGACTTCATCCGGCACTCCGTGGAGGCGAAAAACATTGGAAATTATCAGATCAGCTGTATCTTTTGCTGAAGGCAGACCTGAACACGGAATGAAATGCGCTGCTTTCGTAAGTCGATCCACTACTACCAGAATGGATGTCTTTCCTTTGGACTCTGGTAGATCTACAATAAAGTCCATTGAAATTGATCCCCATGGTCGTGTTGGGATGGCGAGAGGCTGCAATAGTCCCATAGGGATGCACGTGGAGTCTTATATCTGGCACAGATGTCACAGGAATTAACATACTTCTTCACGTCTTCTTGAAAGTTCGGCCACCAAAAGAAACGTGATAAAAACTCCTGCGTTTTCTGTGTCCCTTTGTGTCCTGCAATCTTAGAATCGTGCACTAGTTGTAGGACTCTTAACCGAGCTGCTTCTGGTACATATAGTCGTCGACCATCAGTCCATACTTGATTTTTAAAAAGCAGATGCACGTCCCCTGATGGATGTGATAGAAACGAGTCTGTTTCGTATGCTGCCTTCAAATCTTCCAGCAAATCTCCATCATGTATTACTCCCAAGATCTTAGTATCTGCCACAATGGGTTTGGGTGTTGTTACAAGGTTAGCCTCGCTTGAAAACATTCTGGATAATGCGTCTGCTTTCTTGTTGCGGGAGCCTGGTCGATATGAAATGACAAAATTGAACTGATTCAAAAACAGACTCCAACGGGTCTGCCGAGGAGAGAGGCATTTTGCAGACCTGATAAACTCCAGATTGCGATGATCGGTCAACACCAAAATTTGTTGTGCAGCCCTTGGAGATGATGTCTCCACTCTTTGAATGCTGATATGATGGCGAGCAATTCTTTATTTCCCATGTCATAGTTCTTCTCGGCTACAGACATACGTTGTGAGAAAAATGCACATGGATGCAGCAACTTCTTTTCCCCTGTCCTCTGAGAGAGGATAGCGCCGACCGCACAGTCTGAAGCATCCACCTCGATGATAAAAGCCAATTCAGGGTCAGGATGGCGTAATATGGGAGCCGTTGTGAATTTTGTCTTTAAACGAGAGAACGCTTCTTGTGCTTCAGGTGTCCAGATGAATTTTGCTCCTTTTTTTGTTAATTGCGTGATGGGTAGCACGATTTCTGAAAAATTCTTAATAAAACGTCTGTAAAAGTTGGCGAACCCCACAAAACGCTGAACTTCTTTCACATTTTTAGGGATAGGCCACTAGGTGATAGCTTGCGTTTTCTTTGCATCCATCCATAATCCTTGAGGTGAAATGACGTATCCCAAGAACTGAATCTCTTCTCGATGGAATTCACATTTTTCTAATTTAATATACAGCGCATTCTCCCTTAACCGTTGTAGCACTTGTCTTACGTGCGTTTGATGTTCCTCCATAGAGTTTGAAAAGATGAGGATGTCATCTAGATAAACGACCATGAACTGATCCAACAGATCTCGGAAAATATCATTTGCCAGGTGCTGGAAGGTAGCTGGAGCATTAGCGAGTCCGAAGGGCATCACTAGACTTTCAAAGTGTCCGTATCGGGTACGAAAGGCCGTTTTCCATTCATCTCCGGGCTTTATACGTACTAAATTGTATGCCCCACGTAAATCTAACTTAGTGAAGATTTTGGCACTTTGTACTCTTTCTAGGAGTTCCGGTATCAACGGTAGAGGATTGTCATGGGTGCATCGCCACGAAGATCGTCGCGATTGCACATTCTGACTTCTCACAGCTGAGCTGCTGTTTCTTTGTGTTTTGGTAATGAGAGAGTTAATTTTACCTAGCTCTTTGCTAAGACTAGGTTCAGCCTCGCCGGCTGCTTTGGATTATGTTCTAATTAGTTTCCTTTATATTCCTGCCAGTCTGGGTGTTGGATGCCGGTGAAAGCATTCATGTAGTTCAGCAGACTGGATCGGTTCTGAGAATATTTAAGCTAAGAGTTCATTAGGTGTTTTTACTCTTATAGCTTATAGTTAAATCTCTGAGACCTTAGGTGTTCCTACTGTGTGTGAGTGTTGTATGTAAGACTTTATTTACTTTATTCCTTCTCTTTCTTGTATGTCTTTCTGTTCATTATCCGTTACCTGTTCATTCCCTTTGGTGGTATTCAGGGTCCTTCTTAGGACTAGAATACAGTTGGCAGGGATTGATAGGAGACAGGGTTTACGCTGGTGGCCTGGACCTCTGTACCTTTAACAGTACCTCCAGGTTGAGGGATTAGTTAGGACCCCAGTTCAGGGTCAGCTTAGACCCCGGTCACCCTCTAGCCGGAGACAGCGTATAACGGATTCCGTTTTGACCCAGTGGACATTCTGTCAGGTAAATCCATGTTATAATATATCTATGTGCATGTTATATAGTATGTTGCCCTTTTTGATATAGATTACAGACATCTCATATATATATCTGCTATACAGCGTGACATTTTCACCGGCCCAAACTAAAGATTCTCCCCAGCTGTCATGGATCCAGTAGCCCAGCTGGCCCGGCAGTTGCAGGGGTTGTCCATGGAATTTGCAGACATTAAGTCCAAGGTTTTGTCCCTCCCAGAGCAAGCCAGATCTGAACCTAAGGTTGCTCTCCCGGACAGGTTCACTGGTGGGCGGGACAAATTTTTTACTTTCCGGGAGGCATGTAAATTGTACTTTCGGCTGCGGCCTCGGTCATCTGGGAGTGAAGAGCAGAGGGTGGGAATTGTTATCTCGCTCTTACAAGGGGACCCTCAATCTTGGGCGTTCTCTATTCCTCCAGGCTCCCCAGATCTCCAGTCAGTGGATCGATTTTTTACTGCCCTGGGTCTGGTATATGATGATCCGGATCGAGTTTCCCTTGCTGAAACAAAGTTACGTAAAATACGGCAAGGAAATCGTCCAGCGGAGGAATATTCTTCTGAGTTCCGTAGATGGGCAACAGATACTCAGTGGAATGACCCAGCTCTTAGGAGCCAGTTTTGTCAAGGGTTGTCTGACAAATTAAAAGATGTGTTGGCTCAGTATGATTCTCCTCCATCACTGGAGGCTGCTATGGCCCTCGCTATTCGCATTGATAGACGACTTCGGGGAAGACGCGAGGTAACTCCGCCCCCATGATGACTCCACCTACTACTAAAGTCCCTTATACTGAGGTTCCCCTGGTCTGTTCTGAGGAACCCATGCAGTTGGGAGGGACATCATTTTGTAGGAGGGAATCGGCGGTGCGCCGCAAGACTAGAAGGTGTTTCTTTTGCGGGAGAGAGGGACATTTTGTTGGGGGTTGTCCATCCCGGACCTCTTTGACCCAAGGAGTTAACCTGGGAGTCTGTATTTCGTCCCCAAATCCCTCTCCGTTTATCGTGTCTGCGGAGGTGGTGATTGGTACTAGAACTGAGAGGATTTCTGTTTTTCTTGATAGTGGGTCCGGGGCTAATCTTGTGGACGCTCGGTTTGCCCAGGTGCATGGTATGCAACTGAGTGTATTGGCCAAACCGGTCCCTATACTCTCTATTGATTCTAGACCTCTTGGTCAAGGTAGCTTGGTTCAAGCTGTTCATAACATAGATCTTCGAGTAGGGGCAATACATAAAGAGCAATTGTCTTGTTATGTGTTGGAGGGTCTACCTACTCCTATTGTGTTGGGACTTCCTTGGTTGGCTAAACATAACCCAGTGATTGATTGGCAATCCAGAAAGATTAGCCAGTGGGGTGAATTTTGCAAGAATAACTGCATGAGCACGGTCATCGGTGCGGTTGTACCTAGGACTTTGCCTCCTTTTCTGGAGGACTTTGGGGAGATGTTCTCAGAGGAGGGGTGTAAAGAGTTACCTCCTCATCGCGCATATGACTGCTCAATAAAGTTGCTTCCTGATGCCTTATCTCGTACTTTCCCAGGGACCGGGAGGATGGATGATCCGGTTCCTATTCCTCAGGAGGGAGTTGTAGTGTCAGCTGTATGCTCTGAGCTTGAGGGGGAGGTATTGGGGGCTCAGGGGGACGCCCCTGTGGGACTTCCAGGGAGACTGATAGTTCCAGATCAGTTAAGACTGAAGGTTACGGAGAACCGTTACAAACGGATGGCTGATAGGGGGAGAGTTTCTGGTCGAGATCTGAAGGTGAATGATCTGGTGTGGTTGTCTACCAGGAATATTAAACTTAAAGTTTCCTCCTGGAGGTTGGGTCCCAGATTCATCGGGCCGTACAGGATCAGCTCCATAATTAATCCTGTGGCATTTCGTCTGGACCTCCCTCCTACGTTTAAAATTCATAATGTGTTTCACAAGTCATTACTTAAAAAGTATGTGGCACCAGTCATACCGTCACCTCTACCTCCTTCAGTGGTGGTCAATGATAACGTGGACGGACCTTTCACACAACTTACCCGGACAGACCTGGTCATGAGGGTCCGGAGGCCCCTCGTAGAAGGGGGGTACTGTCATGGGTGCATCGCCACGAAGATCGTCGCGATTGCACATTCTGACTTCTCACAGCTGAGCTGCTGTTTCTTTGTGTTTTGGTAATGAGAGAGTTAATTTTACCTAGCTCTTTGCTAAGACTAGGTTCAGCCTCGCCCGGCTGCTTTGGATTATGTTCTAATTAGTTTCCTTTATATTCCTGCCAGTCTGGGTGTTGGATGCCGGTGAAAGCATTCATGTAGTTCAGCAGACTGGATCGGTTCTGAGAATATTTAAGCTAAGAGTTCATTAGGTGTTTTTACTCTTATAGCTTATAGTTAAATCTCTGAGACCTTAGGTGTTCCTACTGTGTGTGAGTGTTGTATGTAAGACTTTATTTACTTTATTCCTTCTCTTTCTTGTATGTCTTTCTGTTCATTATCCGTTACCTGTTCATTCCCTTTGGTGGTATTCAGGGTCCTTCTTAGGACTAGAATACAGTTGGCAGGGATTGATAGGAGACAGGGTTTACGCTGGTGGCCTGGACCTCTGTACCTTTAACAGTACCTCCAGGTTGAGGGATTAGTTAGGACCCCAGTTCAGGGTCAGCTTAGACCCCGGTCACCCTCTAGCCGGAGACAGCGTATAACGGATTCCGTTTTGACCCAGTGGACATTCTGTCAGGTAAATCCATGTTATAATATATCTATGTGCATGTTATATAGTATGTTGCCCTTTTTGATATAGATTACAGACATCTCATATATATATCTGCTATACAGCGTGACAAGGATAACGTTTTTTTACCGTGATTTTATTAAGCTCCCTGTAGTCCACTACTGGGCGTAATGTTCCATCCTTCTTCTTGACAAAGAATATAGGGGCTCCAGCAGGCGAGGATGATGGACGAATACATTTTTTGCTTAAGTTTTCATCAATAAATTCTTTAAGAGCCTTCAGTTCAGGACCCGCTAAAGGGTAGATAGTTCCAAACGGTATAGCCGCCCCCGGGAGTAGTTCTATTGGGCAGTCGTATGGTCGATGCGGGGGAAGTGTATCCGCTCTCTTCTTGTCACAAACATCCAAGAAATCTTCATACACCGCTGGTAGCTGAGGCAATTCTGGATTCTGAACTGCTTCTAATGTGGATTCGCTTGGAACCTCCGTCTGAACTTCCTTTTCGGGGAAACTGATCTTTTTCATCTCCCAATCGATGATAGGATTGTGCTTCTGCAACAAGGGCAAACCAAAATGATGGGAAAATGTGGAGAAGAAATAATTAGGAATGTCAATATCTCCCGATGCTGCGGCTCAATATAGATCTCCAAAGGTCCTGTTTCATGATCCACTGGCCCCGAATTCAGTGGAGATCCATCTACCGTCTCCATCACAATAGGTGAACGTCTTTTCTGCATATCTATGCCATGATTTTGAGCAAATGCAGAATCCATGAACATCCCGCTGGCCCCAGAATCGATCATCGCTGATGCAGTGATTCACTGGGAGTTAACCTTCAGTTTGATAGTTACAAAATAGTGGGATTCACGGCTCTCCTTTCTGGTAGGTGGAACTATGGATGGTATGGACTGGATCTCATCTTTAGCATAATCAATCTCTGAGATTAAAGACTCCTCGTCGGAAGAATCAGGATCCATTATAGCCGCCACCATTTTTCTTGAACGGTTTGTGGGACGACTTGGACAGTTAATGAGAAAATGTCCCGCTTCCCCGCAGTACAGACATAGATTCTCATTAAATCTCTGTTCTCTTCGTTCTGTACTTGCTCGTCTCTGGATCGCATCCACTTGCATTGGCTCTAGTTCTGTATCTCGGACATTACGGCTAGGCACTTCTTTGGTGACCGATGGCAGGGAGGAGTTATAAGAGTTAGTTGAACGATTCATGGAGGTCCACTTCTCTTGTCGTCGTTCAGACAGACGGGTGTCAACCCGGATGCAATGCTTGATGAAATCATCCAGATCCGAAGGGGTCTCTCCACGGGCAAGTTCATCCTTTACTGCACTAGAAAGTCCTCTTTTAAAAAAAGATACTTTTGCTGCATTATTCCATTCAGTGTCAACAGCCCACCTCCTAAACTCCATAGCATACTCTGCGACGGGGCGTTTACCTTGTCGTAATGCTAGCAACGTTGATTCAGCAGTAGCTGCATGGTTTGGGTCATCAAACATCTGCTGCATCGCTCGAATAAACTCGTTCAGATTGTCTAAACGTGCGTCCTGAGTCTCAATCAGAGGATTAGCCCAAGCGATCGCTTTGTGGGTTAACAGCATAATGATGCATTACACCTTTGACCTATCAGTCGGAAACTGATTAGCATGTGTATCGAAGAACAGGTAACATTGATTCAAAAATCCACGAAATTTATCTCGATCACCGCCAAAATGAAAGGGTGGTAGCTTGGGGGGCGTGGCAGACGCTGAGGCGGAAGCTTGTCCTTCTTGCTGGGTAATTCGAGCAGTCAACACTTGTACTGCATTCTGCAGATCTTGGATAGCTTGTTGGGGGTTCTGGACATTATGATCGCTTTGTGCAATAAATGCGTCCATCCGTGCTTTTCCATTCACCTGTTCGGTGTGCAAACTGGACATTGCACCCTGCAGTTTTCTGACACGTGTTTTCAAAGTTTCTGCTCCAGCGGCCTCCATTTTTGAGAGGCTGAGTATTCTGTCACGTTACTGGCGATACAGGAGTGGAAGTCAGTAGCCGGAGCAGACGTGTGCAGGTGAGCGGACCAAGGAAGGACTTCTGGAAGTGCCGTATATGGCGGTGGTGGTTCACTATGTTGGCAGATGCCGGAGCCCGCCCGAGCACGGGCCGGCCGAGATCACACACAAGCACCAAGTCCGTATAGGTGAATAGAGTTGGAGGTAGGAACAGCAGGGTTTCCACAAGAGACAGGAAGATATCAGCAGAACACCTTCCAGATCAGGAGCTCAGATAATGCTTCACTCAGTTAGACTGAGCACCACAATATACTCAGCAACAGGAAGCTGCACAGGGCCAGGTATATATAGCAGGTCCAATCAGGCGAGAACAAACAGCAGGGCAGGTGATGATCTCTATCCAATCAGTCTCAATCAGGGAGGGAATAATCAGCAGGGCAGGTGATGATCTCTATCCCATACGAAGGTCATATGGTTTCAGGCTGAAGTTATTCAAGTTCCGAAGTAGCTCCACAGCAAGGGAACAGACCAGCAAGCCATGGTCCACAGGTTCAAATCCTAACACAGGGTCCCTATGGGAGAACTTTGATCTCTCCAGGCTGCCATAATGAGGTTCATTTGGAACAGTAGACGTCACAGGATCTCCAAGCGTGTCCTTATCTCTCATAAAGCACAGAGTGGCCTGTCTGTTCCAGATGTTATTAAATACTATTGGGTGGCTCATCTACGAAAGATACCTTCCTGGGTTTCACTTTGGGCCTAAAATAAATGGACAGAAATAGAGCAATTATGGCAGGCCCCTATTCACCCGAATTCCTTACTATGGACTACCAAGTCAATCAAGATCTCATTTCCCCTGTTGGGTCCAATGCAATTAACAAGGGAGGTTTGGCTTTCATGTACAAAGAAGTTTAGTTTGGCCTCTACAAATTCGCCAATGATCTCTTTCATCTATCAACTTTTGTTACCGAAGAGTTTGAGCCCATCCGTGGATTTCTGCAGGTCTATTTAGGTTTGCGGACATAGTGCAAGTCGACACACTGGAGGTCCTCTCATTTGACGCTATCAAGTCTAAATTTCCAATCTCAACTAAAGAGCTCTTTCAGTTTATACAAAGTAGACATCTTGCCTCCTTATTGTATGGCCCTTTGAAGGTGTCTCTGCTGACTGACTTTGAAAGGCTATGGAAAAGGGGCCAGTCGACTAAAGGATTAGTATCAGATATTTATAGGGTTATCAACTACCTTCAGGGGGGCAACATTTTAAACACCCTACATGAGTAATGGGAGTCCATTCTTGGGAGGGGACTGTCACCTCAGTGCTGGCAGGGCATCTGGGAAAAGGCGGCCAAGTCTTCCATCTGTACTCTCTACAAGGAGAATCAGCATAAAATACTGATGTTTTGGTACCATACTCCGGATCGCCTCCACAGGTTGAACCCTCAAATTTCATATATATGTTAGCATTGCGGCTCAGAGATGGGGTCCCAATACCATATCTTCTCGTCTTGCCTAGAGATAATTGGTTTTTGGATAGACGTGAAAGATTTGATAAGAGAGGTTTTGTATGTGGAGGTAGATCTAGTTCCTGCTACCTATTTGTTAGACGTTACTCCTAGAGGCTTGGGTAAGAACTCTAGATTATTGCTGCATATTTTAACTGCAGCAAAATGCCTGATTGCGTTAAATTGGAAACGGACCTCCCCTGCTTCTCATCAAGATTTACTGAATAGAATGGCCAATATCCGTAAGATGGAATATATGATGGCTTTGTTGGAAGCAAGAGTGGACAGTTTTGTAGCTGTGTGGAACCCTTGGGACTATAACTGGGCTCAAAATAATTGCTAGATGGTATGTCTGTGCCTTCCCTCCCCTTCCTTTCTTTGTGTCTGTCTTGTCTCTATACATATTTGTCGTCCATTGACTAAGTTCTGTGGTGCTGAGTTGCCAAATATAACCTCTTTGGATATTTACTTGAAATTTAGAATTTTGTGTTTAAATATGCATTGAGGTTTGTCACTTTATGGGGGAAAGTGCTAACTTACATTTTAATTTGTCATGCTTCTTTCTTGATGCTTTCTCCTTTTTTACTTCCTACGAAGCTGCTTAAACTTGTTTACACACAGACTTGTCTGATTGTAACTGTTGGACATTTTGTTTTCTAATGTTAATAATTCAAAATTTTCTAAAAAAATTATAGCTCGAAAAAAAAAAAGCTATAGGCTTGTCTCTCTCTCTCCAACACACCCCTCATCAAGATAGGTTTGAACAATCAAGGGCTCCATGAATTGGGTCTCAGGGTATGTGCACACGTTGCGGATTGGTCTGCGGATCCGAAGCAGATTTGGCCCTGTGGATCCGCAGCAATTTTCCAAGGGATGTACAGTAACAAGTTATCCTGTGGAAAACAAAAAACGCTGTGCACATGCTATGGAAAATTCCGCGTGGAAACGCAGCGGTTTATGTTCCGTAACATGTCAATTCTTTGTGCATATTCCACAACGTTTTTACACCTATTCCATTATAGGAATCCGCAGGTGTAAAAACGCAGGGCAAATCTGCACAAAAACTGCAGAAAATCCGCAATGAATCCGCAGGTAAAACGCAGGTCATTTTACCTGCGGAATCTGCAGATTCCGCGCGGAAAAAGCCGCACACTAATCCGCAATGTGTGCACATACACTTAGTATTTCTCTCTACTCTTTTAAAGGATGTACAAGGAGAGAACAGACAGACACAGCTAAAATGCTGTATTGTGTTTTCTAAATATTGATGGCTGGGATTGCCATGTTAGTAGTTAGTACAGTCATCAAACTAACAGTAACCAATGAACTTGGTTTGTAATGTTGCCGGGTACCGGCGGGCAGATTTATACTTGCGCTCTACTCTCTGTAAACGTCATTTGATATACTTCCTGGTGTACGAGTGGCATCAGCAGAGAAGAATTAAGAAGGTAAATGCATCCAGCCAGCATCAGTACGTATGTGCACACACGCGGATAGCGTTCGCACTAGGAGTCCATCACAAGCTAAGGAAGTCCCCAAGATGCAAATTAAGGATGCATAATGGGGTACCCAGCTCATAGCCTTTTCATGGGAGGAAGGAAGACCCTCATTTTCTTATAGATTTTAAATTATTTACATAAACACTGTACCAGTAACATGCTTGGACTGGTGCACAGGAGAACCGGATAATCATTCCGTGGGCTCCTGTGCAAGAATGGGCCACCACCCTCTTATCTGAGCGAAACTTAGCACAAAAAACTTGAATCACTATGTACAAACAAAGTCAGCATCTTTTTAATGAAACAATCTACACAGTTCATTGCCATATAAATTTGTGATGGAGGATAACATCACATTTGCATGTGGCTAAAAAGTGAGGCCCTGGAGTAGGTTACTGGTGGGCCCTTGGCACCCCAGTCCAACACTGAGTGCCAATATGATTTTTATAGAGATGAAATCTATAATATAACGCTGTAAGCGTCACTCTGTCTGAAGCCTTTATAGACTGCGCAAGCGCGACGCACCTGCGCAGCCTGGCTTCAGAAAGAAGAAGGCATCCAGCAGTACAGGGAGTGTGTATGGCACCAGAGACCGTGGTACGCGTAGACACTGCATGCATACCGCGATCTCCGGCGCCATGCTTACATACTTACCTGACCGGGAGGAGCATTGCCGTGGTGCTTCTGTTCTTGCCAGAAAGCGTATCAGAATCACGCATGAGCATAGCGCTATCCGGCACCATTTTACTGAAGACACATTTGCAGTGTGTCTTCAGCAATACTGCACCGGACAGCACGGTATGGGCATGCGCATACTACTGCGCCACACTCCTCTCCCGGCCTCCGGCAGAACGAGACAGCGCTGGAGCACAGGGAAGAAAGGTGAGTATAAATGTTTGTTGTCTTTTTTTTTTGTATGTGTGCAGTTTAATAGGGGTGAGGGGGGCCATACATATCAGGATAGGGGGGTGAGAGGTAGCATGCATACCAGGATTGGGGGTGAGGGAACCATGCATATCAGGATTGGGGGGTGAGGAGACCATGCATATCAGGATTGAGGGGTGAGGGGACCATGCATATCAGGATTGAGGGGTGAGGGTACCATGAATACCAGGATTGGGGGGGAGGGGACCATGCATACCAGTATGGGGGGTGATTGGACCATGCATACCAGAATAGGGGGATGAGGGGACCATGCATATCAGGATTGGGGGGTGAGGAGACCATGAATATCAGGATTTGGGGTGAGGGGACCAATCATATCAGGATTGGGGATGAGGGGACCATGCATATCAGGATTGGGGGGTGAAGGGACCATGCATATCAGGATTGGGGGTGAGGGGACCATGCATACCATTATGGGGGGGTGAGAGTACCACGCATACCAGGATAGGGTATGCGTGGATTGGGGGTGAGGGGATCATACATGGGTACCATACATCCTATGATAGGGATGAGGGGGGACCATGCATACTAGGATTGCGGGGGTGAGGGGACTATGTATACCAGGATTGGGGGGCGAGGGAACCATGCATTCCAGGATTGAGGGGTGGGAAGTCCATGCATACCAGGATTGGGGGAGAGGGGACCATGCATACCAGGTTTGGGGGGTGAAGGGACCATGCTTTCCAGGATTATGGGTGAGGGGACCATGCATACCAGGATTGGGGGGTGAGGGGACCATGCATTCCAGGATTGGGGGGTGAGGGGACCATGCATACCAGGATTGGGGGGGTGAGGGGACATGCATACCAGGATTGGGGGTGAGGGGACCATGCATACCATAATAGGCATCAGGGGGTACCATGCATACCAGAATTGGGGGGTGAGGGGAGCATACATACCAGGATAGGGATGAGGGGGTACTATGCATACCAGGATAGGGATGAGAGGGTACCATGCATAACAGGATGAGGAATGGGGTGCCATGCATACCAGGAATGGGGGGGTGAGGGGACCATACATACCATAATAAGGATGAGGGGGCCATGCATACCATTATAGGGATGAGGGAGCCATGCATAGCAGGATAGGGATGAGGGGTACCATACATACCAGGATGAGGGGTACCATGCATACCAGGATAGGAATGAGGGGTGCCATGCATACCAGGATAGGAGGGGGGCAGCACATACCAGGATGGGAGATCATATACCAATAAAAATGTTCGCCACCCGGGCGTAGAACGGGGTTCATAGCTAGTTCCTAATATCACTGTATAGCTAGTCTAAAAATAATTTTTGAGTGACAGGCTTCCTTTAAGTTTTACATTTTTGTTTGTAGCAGAGCAGACGTCTAGCAATGTGTATTGTACTATTGTTCTAGTTTGGGGGAGTTTACTTACATAATGTAAGTAAGAAAATTTAAGTCAACCAATACTATTTATTGACTTTTCTGAGAGGAACTATTGCATATTTATGTAACACCCTTTTAAGCCGCCTCTGGGGGCAGGGTGTCCAGTAGTTCTCACCTCAATATTGCTGGGAGACGTAGCGGGATACAGGAGTGTGTTCCTCTTCTGCCATGGGTGGACAAGGGAAACCCCTGTCCTCGTTCCGTACACACTCACAAGAGATGAAGTTGAAACAATTAACAGGTTTATTTACAGCGGAAAAAATGGTGTTAAATTCAGAGGGCATAACAAGGAACAGCAAAACATAAAATCACAAAATCTATGATACAGGTTCAAAATGTGTTTACAGTAGGTCTGAACGGTAATGATTAGGGTTGAGCGATTACTATAATGCTATAGTAGGGGGTATTCTATCATGGACTGCTAAATATTTTGTGCCCCTTTTGCTATGCAGACTTTCTTGCTGCAACTTTATTTGAGTTGCCAAAACTTATTTGCCTTAGGTATTATAGAGATTCCTATATACTATTTTGCTGAATAATCTTTTTTCACATGAATTATTTTTGCTGGCAGCACATTATCTGCATTTAATAATAATAATAAAAATAATAATTTTATTTCTATAGCGCCAACATATTCTGCTGCACTTTACATTTTAGAAGAAACTGGCACAGACAATAAATACATTACAGAATAACAATAATCACATAAGTCAAGAGATACCAAGAGGAGTGAGTGCCTTGCTCTCAAGCTTACAATCTATGAGGAAATAGGGGAGACATAAAAGGAAGATGATGGTAATAATTGCCTGTATTGTACAGTGCAGCCATCAATATAATAAATAGGGTGTTCATGTAATGCAGCATGAAACGGTAACCAACCAGTATGTGAAAAAGTACAGACACAGAGGGCTATTAATTGCATGAACGGTGTGAGAACAGATGATACGAGGGTCCTGGTTTTGAAGAACATTTTGTATGGGCAAAACAGGGGTAGTTAGATAAATATCTTGAGGCAATACGATAGTCTAACGAAACACATTTTTAGGGCATGCTTGAAACTGGAGGTATTGGGGATTAATCGAAGTGTCCGGGATAATGCATTCCAAAGAATTGGCGCAGCACGTGACAAGTCTTGGAGACGAGAGTGAGAGGTTCGGATTATTGAGGATTCTAATCTAAGGTCATTAGCAGAACAGAGGGCATGGGTAGAGTGGTGGACTGAGACGAGGGAGGAGATGTAGAGTGGTGTTGAAGTGTGGAGCGCTTTGTGGTGACAGTGATAGGTTTATATTGAACTTTGTAGTGGAAAGGTAACCAGTGCAACGACTGCCATAGAGTAGAGGCATTAGTGTAAAGTTGGCGAGGAATATGATTCTGACATCTGCATTCAGGCAGATTGGAGAGGGGAGAGTTTAGTAACAGGGAGACCGATTAGTAGAGAGTTGCAATAGTCCAGACAAAAATGAATAAGAGCAACAGTCAGAGTTTTTGCAAAGTCAAAAGAAAGAAAAGGTTGAATTCTAGAAATGTTTTTGAGGTGTAGACATGAGTGAGCGAGTGATCGGATGCAGGGAGTGAATTAAAGATCTGAATCAAGTATGACTCCAAGACAGCGAGCATCTTGCTGGGGAGTAATGGTAGAACCACCCATGGAAATGGCAATATCGGCATAGGCCGGTGCCGGTGGAGGGAGAAAGGAATTCAGTTCTTGAAATGTTCAGTTTCAGATAGAGGGAGGACATGATGTTAGAGAGAACAGTAAGACAATCGTTGGTGTTTTTTAGTAATGCAGGGGTGATGTCAGGAGACGATACGCATAATTGGGTGTCATCAGTATAGAGATGGTACTGAAAAACAAATCTAGATTGTCTGTCCAATAGGGCAGTATGCAAGGACAAGAGGAGGGGGCATAGGACTGATCCTTGAGGAGCCCTGATAGTAAGGGGGAAAAAGAGGAAGAGGAGCCAGTAAAAGATAAAATGTAGGAGTAGTCAGAGAAGTAGGAGGAGAACCAGGAGAGAATGGTGTTCTTGAGAATAATAGAGCATAGCACAGTGAGGAGGAAATGGTGATCCAGTGTCAAATGCTGCAGAGAGATCCAGGAGTATCAGGAGGAAGTAGTGACCAATAGATTTAGCTGTTAGTAGATCATTAGAGAATTTGGTGAGGTCAGTTTCATTAGAGTGTAAAGAGCGAAAACCAGATTGTAGAGGGTCAAGATGAGAGTTATATGAGAGATAGTGTAATAGACGAGAGTGGACCAAGCATACCAGGAGTTTAGAGATGAAGGGAAGATTTGATACAGGAGTATAGTTAGCAGGACAATTTTGGTTGAGGGATGTTTTTAAGTAATGGATGTATGCTGGCGTGTTTAAATGAGGGGGGAAAGATACTGGATGAGAGCGAGAGGTTGAACATTTTTATTAGGTGAGTGGTGACAGCTTGGGAAATGGACTGGATTAGATGTGAGGGAATAGGGTCACTTGCGCAAGTAGTAAGACGAGAAGATGCATGGAGCCCGATCCCGTCTTCTTCCATGACTAGTTCAAAGACAGAAAGTGAGCTAGATGCAGTGGGAGGAGGGAGGACAGTGCATGGCATGAAAGGATTTGGAGAGTGTTTCTTGTCGGATATGGTCAATTTTTGCTTCGAAATAATTGGCCAGATCGTAAGCATAGACATCGGCGGTCCTGTCCTGTACTCTTGGACTGAGGAGGGAATTCTTGAGGTAATGAGGGTGTTGAAATAGACTTGTTTAGAAAGGAGTTTTAAGCATCAACTTATAGTAGATGAAATCTTTGGCCAGATTGGATTTTACACACAGATGTTTGCAGCATGTGCCAGGGTTGTCCCCTTCTATGCTGAGTTGTTCTAAATTAAGGAGGTGCAGCTTCATCCAGTGCACTTTGTAGTGTTTAATTTTAATGTTTGAGTGCAGAGTCAGGACATTGGAGGGAGGAGATTGGTGCCAAGAATGACTGCAAATTCTTCATAAATTTTTAGTTGTTAATGGCACGTTAATTTCTATAAGTGTGGAAAGTGGGGGTATCCTGAGTGGGGTGACAGTCCTTGACAAAGAATGAAAGAAGGTTGTGGTCAGAGAGCAAAAGAGAGGAGTTAGTAAAATCATGCACCGAGAAGAGCCGAGTGAAGACCAGATCCAGCATATTTCCTTCTTCAAGTGTAGGAGAATTAGTAAGCTGTCAAAAGCTGAAGGAGGAGGTTGGAGATAAAAGGTGAGTGGCAGACGGGTAGAAGGGATCACCAATGATGAGGGTGGGTCTGTCACAGGATAGAAAATGTGGAAGCCAGCTGGTGTTCAAAGTGATCCCGGCCAGAGGATGATACACAACCATATATATATCACTAATTGGAGTCAAGATATGCCGTAATATTTAAGTTTCCAAGAACACAGAACTCACCATGTGGTTTCAGAGCTGCCAGGAGGGAGGGGGGGAGGAATCACACACTGGAGTCTCACATTACAGGTGTATTGTCAGCATGGAGAGGGGGGCCATGCGGGGGATCAAAGCTGCAGTATGTGTCTGCAAAGGGCTTTGTGTGTGTCCCAGGAAAGCAGTGGAAAGTTCTACAAGGTACTTTGATTATGAGCATATTCATAATATCATGACACCTCCCCCTTTTGGACTGCGCTAAAGAGGCAGTAATTCTTGGTACTCCTCCATGTGCACCTCACCAGGCTCACCCCGGCGGGACAACCCATCTGAATTGCCATGCTCGCTGCCCTTTTTGTGTTTAATGGTAAAGTCGTGCTGCTGGAGGGCAAAGCTCCAGTGTAGCAACCTTCTTTTAGTACCAGACATGGTGTGCAGCCAGCTCAAGGGGTTGTGGTCGGTCACCACAGTGAAGGTGTATCCATACAGGCAGGGCTGCAAACGTTGTAGGGCCCAAGCCATGACCAGAAACTCCTTCTCGATGGTGGAGTAGGTCACTTCCCTCGGCAGAAGCTTCCGGCTCAGGTACAACACAGGGTGCTTTTGGTTCCCCGAGTCGACCTGGCTGAGCACAGCACAGAGGCCAAACTCTCTGGCGTCGGTCTATACTAGGAACAGCTGTCGACTGCCTATAACACAGGCGAGTTGCTCAAGGCTGTTTTCAAAGCCCAGAAGGCCACCTCACAGCCGTCTGTCCAGTCGATTGTCTGGTGTAGCTTCCTCCTAGTAAGGTCCGTCAAGGGCTTTGAAAGGCTGCTATAGTTCTGTACAAAGCGCCTATAGTACCCTGCACTGCCCAGGAAGGACATCACCTGTTTCTTGGTCCTGGGGGTGGGCCAGGACGTGATAGCTTCCACTTTCCCAGGCTCTGGTCCCATAGAACCCCTGCCTACCGGGTGCCCCAGGTAGTGGACCTCTCTCATGCCCATTTGGCACTTTCCCGGCTTGATGCTCAGCCCTGCTTGGTGAATACGCTTGAGCACCTCCTGGAGATGCTGAAGGTGTTCCTCCCAGGAGAAACTGAAGATGACAATGTCATCCAGGTACACCACCGCATACTTCTCCAGTCCCTGAAGTAGGTGATTGACCATCCGCTGGAAGGTGGCAGGGGCATTCCACATGCTGAAGGGCATGACCGTGGACTCGTACAGTCAGAAGGGGGTTATAAAGCCAGTCTTCTGCACCTCGGGGCTTAGGGGAATCTGCCAATATCCCCGACTCAAATCCAGGATGGATAGGTATTCGCGTTTGCTAACCATTCAAGCAGCATCTTGGCATTGGGTGCGCATCAGAGGCAGTGATGGCATTGAGCCCCCTCCACCCAGAACTGAGTGGTACAATCCTTCTTTGGCACCAGGACTACAGGTGAGGCCTACGTGCTCTTGGGACATTGAATCACCCCCAGCTGCAACATCACATTGATCTCCTGGCGCATAACATGCTGCACCTCGTTGGAGATCCGATAGGGTTTCCGCTGTGGTAGGGCATGATTCCCAGTGTCCATTTTGTGGAACGCTATCTCAGTCCTTCCAGGTCGGTTCGTAAACACGGCCTGGAAGCGTGCCAGCATGGTTCGCAGCTGTGACAGCTGGGATTCAGATAACAAGGCGCTTATCTTCATGTTCTCGATGTACCCACCGGCCTTGGCTTGGGCCAGCATGTTCAGGAGGGGGTCTTCCTCCCTGTCCTCGGGTAGGTTGCAGACTGGTAGGACGCAGGCTTCATGTTCTTGATGAGCCTTCGTCATATTAACGTGAAAGGCCTTGCGCCTACTCCGAGCGTGGTAAAGAGTGACCATGTAGGTGACTGGGTTGAGCTGTCGGTGAATGATGTACGGACCTTCCCAGGCTGCCTGAGGCTTATCCTTTGGTATCGGAACCAGCACCCACAACTTCTGACCCACCTGGTAGGTCCACTCCCGGGAGTTCTTGTCGTACCAGCGCTTCTGGTCAGCCTGAGCCTGCATCATGTTGTCATGCACCAGATGCGTCAAGGTCTGCATCTTGTCGCGGAAGCGCACGACATAATCCACAATGGACACTTCTGAAGGGGTTGGCTCGTCTTCCCAGGATTCCCTTACCAACCCAAGGGGTCCACGGTCTCACCTGCTGTACAGGAGCTCGAAGGGGGAGAATCCTGTCGATCCCTGCGGAACTTCTTGGCAAGCAAATAGCAGTTGTGGGAGGTACCGCTCCCAGTCGTGCCCTTTGGCATCAACCAACATTTCTAGCATCTGCTTGAGGGTACCGTTGAAGCGCTAACCCAAACCATTGGTTTGGGGTGATACGCACTCAATATCAGACGCTTCACCTGCATTTTATTACAGAAAGCCTCCATTAGTTGAAACATGAATTGGGTCCCCTGGTCAGTAAGCATCTCCCTGGGAGATCCTACAAGAGAAAAGATGGCCAACAGTGCATTCGCCACCTTATCCGCTCTAGCTGAGGACAGAGCTACAGCCTCCGGGTACCAGGTAGTGTAGTCTACCACAGTGAGGATGTATTCCTTTCCAGATCTGCTGGGGACGGCCAGTGGGCCCACAATGTCCACCGCGATCCTCTGTAAAGTCTTCTCTATCACTGGCAAAGAGATCAGGGGAGCCTTGGGAACAGGCCCTGACTTCCCCACTTTTTGACAGGTGGCACAGGAGCGGCAGTAGTTTGTCACATCTGTTCCCATCTTGGGCCAATAGAAGTGTTGAGACCCCAAGTGTCCAGCGAGCGGAATCTCATGGGCAATCTGCAACAACTCACCCCTAAATTGGTATGGGACGACCAGCTGTCTTTCCCTCGACCACTCCTTTTGGGATTTACCGGGAACTGTCTCCTGCTTCAGCCTTCCTTCCTTCCCAGAACACCCTCTCCTTATCCGACTCGGAGGTGGGCTCCTGGGCGAGGCCTCTCAAGGCCTCCAGGCTCGCATCTGATTGCAGACTAACCTGGAACTCCTTGCTGGAGGCAGTCAGAAGTGACGTTAAGGTTCCTTCCTTGTGGGAACTCTCTTGGATCTGCTCTGGGTCAATCTCTGGTTTAGTCAACCCTCTGACTGAGGAGGGTCCAGAAGGCAGGGCATTACCTACATTCTGGGCACTCTGACTACATGTGACAGCACATGCGTAGGCCATCTCCCCAGAGTGTTCAACAGGCGCATCAGCCGGCGCTGCTATGGGTTCTACCTCTCCATCCACCCCCAATACCTCAGGAGCAGTACTAAATATGGGAAGTTACCTTCCTCATGGTTACTGGTCAGTTGCACGGCATCACCTTCCTCATTGTTCCTGTGCATCTCCCCATCTCCCTGGCACTTGCTCCTGTTAGGGGTTCCTCAACCACCTCACCCGGCGGGGTGATGAGGCTGGGCACTCCTGCACCTGTATACACAACATCATTTTCAGAAAAATGGTTATCAGGTAAATCATGGTCAGGTAGAGCATGCAATTTCACATCATTATCAACAGCATTAACATTACCATTAGTATCAGATTGGGGAGGGGTGTCAGGGACATAATATGCAAGCATTCTCCCCAAATCAGTCCCCAACAAAACATCGGTGGGCAAGTTTTCGGACAACCCCCACCTCCTTCACCCCGCTCTCGGCACCCCAATCTATGAAAACCCTGGCCATTGGCAAGGACAGCGGACGCCCCCAATCCCGGTGACAGTCAGGGTTTTCCCCTGAATAATCTCTTCTGGGGCCGCCAGTTCGGGTCAGATGAGGGTCCGCTCAGCCCCAGTGTCCTTGAGGCCTCTAGGGAAATGGCCCCCCACGCGAACTTGCTGAACATTGTCACCGACCCTCCCAACCACTCCACCCACCAAAAGAACTGCTGCATTTGGCCCTAGGGCCTTGGCTGGGGGTTCTTCTGCTTCTCCAGGCAGGTGGCACTGATATATCCAGTCTGATTGCTGGAAAAACACTTGCGATGGTCTGACGTAGGCCTGGTGTTGGCAAAGGGCACAGGGCCTCCAGTAAATCAGCTGACAGGGGTACTGGGGGTGGTTGATGGCTTACCCCCTCTCCAGCTGGTGGTGACTAGCTTCCGCAGCTCCGATTTCCGATTGACCTCATAGGTGTCGGCGATCTGCGTTGCTTTGTCCGCGTCTTTTGGCTCTCGGTCCATCACGAACTGTCGCACCTCAGCTGGGCAAAGATGTAGGAACTGCCCTGAGTTAGGCCAGTAGCAATTCATGGTCTCTCTGAGCTTGCCACTCGGCTCTCTCTGCTTCTTGGAATTGCAGTACCGGCTAAAGACATCTCTCTGAGTCCTCGGTGGAGCATTGTTGCAGAGCTATCTGCAGGTGGGGGTCCAAGCTACCCTGGATGCAAGTAGGGTCAGCCTGCCCCGGTTGGACCACTGGGTCAGCCGGGCTCAGGGGACTGTCTTGCTCTATTTCTAGTCGCACCAGTTCCGTGAACATTTGGACTTGGTTCTTGCCATGGGGTCAATGCCTTTGAACGTGCATATTCCATCAATGATGCCCTTTTTCTGCTGTGTGTACCAGAGCTCTCCCCTGGCGGCCATCATTGCCAAATAAAAGATAGGACAGAAAAATTTAGAGAAGGGGGTAATTGCTAACACACCGCATTGTCTCCAAAACTTTTTGCGCAGGGTCCTCACAAGAACCGCGTAAGTTTTAGTGAGAGGAATGGTTACTCAAACAAGATCACTAATGGTCTATTATCCCACTGCTCTGCCACCAATATGTGATGAATTACAGGGAGATCTATTAGTTTATCACGCCTTCCAATTCCAGTTTGGAACTTGCAGCTCTCTGGCACCCCCTTTAACCTCAGGTCAGTCAGGGAACTACACCTAGGATAAGTAGTCGCCAGACGGGCCGACTGGATGTGTACTGGCTATTAGGGACTCTGCAGTGAGGGCAATAACCTATTCCCATCCCAGGTGGGTTTTACACTTATCAAACTCCGTCCGTCACTGCCAGGCTCTCCTCAAAAGCCCAGAACACACTACCCTGCCACCAGCTCCTGGTTGTAATTGATATCAGTTCAGGAGCCACCCAATTAGTAGCATTGTCTTAATTTAGCACGGAGGACGTGGGGATACGTATTAGAGCAAGGAAAACAAAGCTAGTAGGTTTTTATATTTTTACTCCAAAAGAATAGGCAGTGTTTACAAAAGTATAAAAAGATGTTTCAAAATGAGACAATCACAATATGTACAGACAATTACAAATAAAAAGGGCTTAACGGTGAAAATAAACACAGTTATCTCATATCATAATATGCTATGTGGTTGAGGGGTGGGCATACATCCCGATGCATCTGGTTAGGATCTGGTAGTTTACTTCCCAGGCAAAAGGAGCCCTCTCGTCCCGCCTCTGAGTTTTATACCTGTACCCAAAACCAAGGCACTCCCCACCTGTGCTGAACTGACAGGGTGGTTGAAAACTCCCCTTTTTGAAAGTTATGAAATCCTTCTATTAACCATAACTCCTGGTGCAAAGCCAGTAGAAGGAAGACAAAATTATAATATTTCTCAGCATGGGAGGGGTGTTTATTTAAGTCTAAACAGTGAGGGGAAGGATTACCCGGCTAAGGAGAAATCCATTCCTTGGGTTCTACTCGGGTTGGAGCCTAGAAATTTCACTGGTGTATAGTGCTATCGGTGTAGGCTCCAAATATGTAACTTTTACACCTGTGTCACTAATTGGGGTCAAGATATGCCCTAATATTTAAGTTTCCAAGAACACAGAACTCCGCTCCCCCCTCCTATCTTGTATGCATGGCTCGGCTCCCCCCTCCCATACTTGTATGCATGGATCCCCTGTCCCATCTTGTATGCATGGCTCCGCTCCCCCCTCCCATACTTTTATGCATGGCTCGGCTCCCCAGTGCCATCTAAATTGCACTGCAAGGTAACTAGAGAATTTCATAACTCTGTACTTGCTGGCCACCCAGGTGGTAAGGCAACTGCAGACCTCTTTACTCATCGTTTTTGGTGGCTGGGGTAGCATTGGAATGTAGCTGAACAAGTGATACCTGCAATGTTTGCACACTTTCTAAAGTACCGCATACCCGTCCATCTGGTCCTATTTCACCACCACCTGTTCCAAACAGGTTTAGGGGACACAGGTATAAACGTATGACTGTCAGTAAACACATGCCAGGTCCGGACCTGAATGTGAATGACTTTGTGTTGTTGTGTACCAGGAATTTCAAGTTGAGGGTTTCTTCCTGGCAGTAGGGACCTAGATTCATTGTTCTCTATAAGATAACCTCCGTCATTGGTCCAGCAGCGTTTCATTTTGAGCTGCCTCAGGCTCTTAAGGTCTACAACATTTTTCACAGGTCTTTGCTCAAGAGATATGTGGAACCCCTTGAGCCCTCACCCCTACCACCTCCTTAATTATGGTTGATTGAAATCTAGAGTTTCAATTTTTGAGGATTGTAGATTCTCGCCTTAGACATCGTTCACTACAATACTTGGTGCATTGGAGGGGTTATGGTCCAGAGGAAAGGATGTGGGTTTCTGCATCAGAGGTGAACACTCCCAGGCTGGTTCATTCTTTCCACACCTCTTATCCTGAGAAACCTGGTCTTGAGTGTCCAGAGACCACTCGTAGAAGGAGGGTACTGTCATGGATGTGTCAGAGGCTTCAGACCGTTGTACTGTATCTGTCTGCAGTTGTTTGCTTTGCAGACTAGTAGCCACCTCCCCCGTTGCTAATGGCCACACCTGGACCTGGGTGTTTATAACTCCCAACTTCCTGTTGGGAGTTGCAGATGATATTTGTTATATGCTGACCGGCCTGACCAAAGAACTGAGACGGGCTTCCAGGGTTACCGAGCGGAGATGGAAGAGAACCCACTCCACCGAGCACTTCAACGCATACAAGCAGTCCCTTGCCAGCTTCAAGTCCACGCTCTCTGCCGCAAAACAAACTTACTTCTCATCTCTCATATCCTCCCTGTCTCACAACCCTAAACAGCTCTTCAACACTTTCAATTCTCTACTCCATCCCACAGCACCTCCTCCCTCTCCTCTCATTTCTGTCGAAGACTTTGCCTCCTTCTTTAAGCAAAAGATTGATACTATCAGAGAAGGCTTTGGCCCGCAGCCCCCAATGCCCCTCTTAGCCACTCAGCCCTGTCCTTCCAAAACCAGCTTCACCACCATGACAGAAGATGAGCTCTCCACTCTCCTGTCAAGATCACACCTCACCACTTGCGCGCTTGACCCACTCCCGTCCCACCTCATCCCTAACCTTGCCACAGTCTTCATCCCTACTCTCACACACCTCTTCAACCTTTCACTTACAAATGGTGTCTTTCCTTCATCCTTCAAACATGCTTCAATCACCCCGATCCTCAAAAAGCCCTCCCTCGACCCATCCTCAGCGTCTAGCTATCGCCCGATATCTCTTCTCCCCTTCGCCTCAAAACTACTGGAACAGCATGTATATCTTGAACTGTCCTCCCACCTTTCCTCCTGCTCCCTCTTTGACCGGTTACAATCAGGCTTTCGACCGCATCACTCAACTGAAACTGCCCTAACTAAAGTCACTAACGACCTGCTAACCGCCAAGAGCAAGCGACACTACTCTGTCCTCCTTCTCCTGGACCTGTCTTCTGCCTTTGACACCGTAGACCATTCCCTCCTCCTACAGATTCTCTCATCTCTTGGCATCACAGACTTGGCCCTATCCTGGATCTCATCATACCTAACAGACCGAACATTTAGTGTCTCCCTCTCACACACCACCTCCTCACCTCGCCCCCTGTCTGTCGGTGTTCCCCAAGGCTCAGTCCTAGGACCCCTACTCTTCTCCATCTACACCTTCGGCCTGGGACAGCTCATAGAATCCCACGGCTTGCAGTATCACCTCTACGCTGATGACACGCAGATCTACCTATCTGGACCTGACCTCACCTCCCTACTGACCAAAATCCCACAGTGTCTGTCTGCTATCTCAGCCTTCTTTTCTGCTCGCTTTCTCAAACTGAACATGGACAAAACAGAATTCATCATCTTTCCCCCACCTCATTCTACCCCTCCACCAGGCCTATCCATCAATGTCAATGGCTGCTCGCTTTCCCCAGTCCCACATGCTCGGTGCCTTGGGGTGATCATCGACTCTGCCCTCTCTTTCAAACCACATATCCAAGCCCTCGCCACCTCCTGCCGCCTCAAACTCAAAAATATTTCCTAGATCCGCTCATTCCTCAACCATGAAACCACAAAAACACTAGTGCACGCCCTTATCATCTCCCGCCTCGACTACTGCATCCTCCTACTGTCTGGCCTCCCCTCTAGCACTCTGGCACCACTCCAGTCCATCCTACACTCTGCTGCACGACTAATCCACCTGTCTTCCCGCTATTCCCCTGCCTCCCCACTATGCCAGGCCCTTCACTGGCTTCCTATTGCCCAGAGGCTCCAGTTCAAAACCTTAACCATGACATACAAAGCCATCCACAACCTTTCTCCTCCATATATCTGTGACATGGTCTCCCACTACCTACCCACACGCAACCTTCGATCCTCTCAAGATCTCCTTCTCGACTCCCCCCTCATCTCTTCTTCCCACAACCGCATACAAGACTTCTCCCGGGCTTCCCCCATACTCTGGAACTCTCTGCCGCAAAACATCAGACTTTCACCAACAACGGAGACCTTCAAGAAAAACCTGAAGACCCACCTGTTCCGACAAGCCTACAACCTGCAATGATCCTCAGTGTACTGAACCATCGCACAACCAGCTCTACCCTCTCCTAGTGTATTCTCACCCATCCCTGTAGACTGTGAGCCCTCGCGGGCAGGGTCCTCTCTCCTTCTGTACTTATGCGTCCCTTGTCTAGCACATGTTTATTGTATCTGTCTATATTTTTCCCCTTTTCATATGTAAAGCGCCATGGAATAAATGGCGCTATATAAATATATAATAATAATAATAATAATAATAATATGCACTTCTCTGTTGAGGCTTTGAGCTGTAGCAGTCTGCTGGCATGCTCTTGAAGTTTGTAGGGCGTCTTCGTTTCTCTCTAAGTCTACTCAAGCTAAGTGTCCCCCTTGTTTCATTTGTCCTTGCTGTCTTTAATGTTAGTGGGATTGACTAGCCTTCATCCTGTCCTTATACTTTAGAATACTCTAGCCAGAGAGGAGTCTGCTGGAACAATGACTGCAGAAAGCAAATTAGAGCTGGTGTACGCCATAATTAGATCTTTGCAGAAAGATGTGGAAGGTCTGCAAAAGAAAATTGGAAGCAATGAACTCAATGAACAAGTGTTTGCACAAACTTTACAGGATCTAAGTACCCGAATGGTGGCAAAGGAAAACAAACTTGCTGGCATTGAGTCACAGTATGGACGGGCTTTTCAGGATATAAGCACGCAAATGGCGGCACAATTGACTTTACCCTCTGGGCAACCACCACCAGCTAGCCTGCCTAAGTTGCCCCATTCAGATTTAATGGCGACCGCGAAAAATTTAGTGGTTTTGTGAATCAATGTATGCTATATTTTGATGTGCATGTTAACCACTTCCCTAATGATAGATCCAAAGTATTGTGTGTAATAATGCTGCTGACCTCACAAGCACTCTCCTGGGCAAATCTGATGATCGAGCCTCGTGACCAAAGGTTAAATAATTTGGACGATTTCTTGGCTGCTACGGCATTAATGTTTGATTACCCTAATCGCCGCGTTACTGCTGAATCTGTTAAAACATTGTTATTGAGTATGCAGCTGAATTTAGGAGATTAGTGGTAGATACTAATTGGGACAGTTATGCACAATTGCCTAGCTTTAAGAGAGGTCTGTCCAGCATTGTAAAATATGAATTAGCCAGCTCTGAGTCACCACAAGAGGTAGAAACATTTATACAACATTTTGTGTGCATAGACATTCGCCTTACTGCACATAGGCAGGAGAAATTATCTGCCTTCAACCGTATGTCTAACTTTTCCCTTCCACCCAAAGAGCCTGCAGGTAAAACATCTCGGGAGGAACAGGAGGTGGCCATGCAAATTGATTTCATGCAGAGGCGTGAGAATAATGAGCGCGGGAGCATCGCCTTTGGGAAAGTCTATGTTTCTACTGCGGCCAATACTATACATGGGGGGATTATATGTGTGGGACCATCATACTATACATGAGAGATTATATGTGTGGGACCATCATACTATACATGGGGGGATTTCAGTATATGTGTGGGACTATCTTGCTATACATGGGGGATTATATGTGTGGGACCATCTTGCTATACATGGGGGATTATATGTGTGGGACCATCTTGGTATACATGGGGGATTATATGTGTGGTACACCTTTTGAATATTTTTCAAATTTTCTTACACCATGATTAAAAAATAATCAGCATGTACAGTACTCCAGTACAATTTTTTCTAAGTGCTCAATGCTCCATTTCCTTGTAGGTTCCAATCATCAGCAGCAGTGACTGTCATCAGTAGCAGTAGACATCTTTCTGCGTTAGGGGCCCACTACGCCTCCACCTCAAACCTTTGTAATATGAGTAAAACCTATGGTGATTTGAGTCACATTCACATTATAAATGTTATATTTAAATGATAAGTATGCACTACTAAACTACAACTCCGTCCATAGCCCCCATATGACCAAAACCCCGCCCTTGCCCCACCTCAATCCCCACCCTGCCAGGCCATGGAAAAATGGTCTTGCTCGAATCCGGTCCCTGGTTCAAAAAAAAGGTTAGGGAAACTGCTCTACAGGAATACGAAGAACATGTCAAACCTGTTTTGAAACATCTGAAGGAGAACCATATGTATATCAAGCCGGAGAAGTGCGAGTTCCATCGTTCTGAGTTACAGTTCTTAGGGTATGTCATCTCTCCCAAGGGGCTGAATATGGAATCTGGTAAGATTCAGGCTATCCTTGACTGGCCGGTACCCAAGAACATTAAAGAGGTCCAACGTTTTATCGGTTTTGCAAATTTCTACAGACGTTTTATTCAAAATTTTTCTGACACTGTCAGTCACATTACTTCCTTGACCAAGAATGAAAAACTGTTTAAGTGGTCATAACAGGCTCAAGAGGCTTTTGATCGGCTTAAGATCTGTTTCACCTAAGCACCGCTGTTGATCCACCCAGACCCAGCACATCCTTGCAATGTGGAGGTGGACGCTTCTGAAAAATGCTTTGGGTGCTATTCTCTCTCAAAGAACTGGAGAGAATGGTCCGCTACATCCTTGTGCTTTCTTTTCCCGTAGACTTTCCCCAGCAGAGAAAAACTACGATGTGTGAGACAAGAAACTGCTGGCTATTATTGCAGCTTTCAAGGAATGGAGGCATCATCTGCAAGGATCCACACAACAGATCATAGTGCTGACTGACCATCGCAATTTAGAGTTCCTTAGATCTGCTAGATGTCTGTCTCTCCGTCAGGCTCATTGGAGTTTATTTTTAAATCAATTTAATTTTGTTATCTCGTATCGTCCTGGTTCTCGTAATGGTAAGTCTGATGCGTTATCCCGAATCCATGCTGCGGATTTCATACCTGGAGCTCCTTCTAAGACCATTCTATCTGATGCCAACCTCATTGAAGTTATCCACGATCAAGACTTGTGAAAGGAGTTCAAGGAGACCTATGACGGTGATATATTTCTGGCCAATCCACCTATTGATATCAATCTTGTCCTTACGGGCAGCATGTGGTTCAGAGATCGACGTATCTACGTCCCCGAGGCCGTCCATCTGCAGATCCTCAAGTTGTTCCATGACTCCAAGTTGACTGGTCACAGGGTGGTACAGAAGACACAAGAGTTCCTAAGTCGATTTTTCTGGTGTCCAACTTGCCTGAAGGACACTAAGGACTATGTTCTTTCTTGCAAGGTATGTGCTCATTACAAGACTCTTCGTGTGTCTCCTATGGGTCTTCTTCAACCATTATCTGTTCCATCCCACCCATGGGGGTCTATCTCGATGGACTTCATTGTGGAGTTGCCTACATCGGGGGGCATGAATACGATCCTGGTGGTGGTCGATTGCCTGACTAAGGCCGCTCATTTTGTTCCATGCACTGGCCTCTCCTCAGCTAAGGATACAGTGAACTTGGTTATACAGAATGTTTTTTGGCTACACGGGGTCCCGGATTAAATCATCTCTGACCGTGGAGTGCAGTTCACCTCAAGACTCTGGAAGGGTTTTTGCTCTGTACTCAATATTAATGTCTGTCTTTCTTCCGCTTTTCACCCCTAGACAAATGGTCAGACCGAGAGTACCAACCAGATTTTATGACAGTATCTACGATGCTACATCAGCCATCTTCAGGATGATTGGTTGGAGTTACTCCAGTTAGCTGAATTCTCATATAACAATTCTCAGAGTGCTTCCACTAAGTTCACACCTTTCTTGGCCAATTTGGGTTTCCATCCGAACTTCTTACCTAGGTTTCCAATTAATGCTCCAGTTCCAGCTGTAGAGGAAAGGCTGACTGCGATGAGGCAAGATCTGGAGGTTCTGAAGGAATCCTTGACCACAGCTCAAGAACGTTACGAGAGATTTGCTGATAGTTTTCATAAACTGGCACCCATGTTCAAGGTAGAAGATTCCGTGTGGTTTCCCACTAAAAATCTGAAGTTGAACGTTCCTTCACAGAAACTTGGACAGAAATTCATCAGCCCTTTCAAGATCAACGATATTGTGAGCTTTGTGGCCTGCCTCCAGAAGCTGCCTAGGACTATGAAGGTACACCCAGTTTTCCATGTTTCCTTACTAAAGTCTGTACCTCCTAACACAATACTCGCTCATCACTGATAGCCACCTTATGCTTTTAAACTTCTTTTGACTATCATAATAGAAACCTGCATGATCATAGCTGGAAGTCTCTCTCTTCAAATTATTTCATTTATCATTGCCTTGCATTTTCTCTGGTTCTCAAAAAGCACAAGCTGTACCTTTAGACTACATAGCCAATGACAGTAAATCTATATTAAACTAATATTGTCTGTGCTGTGGCAAAAAACTTTTGTAAACTTAGAGTAAAAACTCAAGCAAAGTCAGGAGAGAATAATAGCAATCCTTGACCAATGGCAGCAACGCCTGTTACATAATATCAATATAATTCAAAATGTCATACTTTTTCAGTTTAACAATATCTCTTTACAGACAAACTGTGGACCTTGCTTACACAGCAAACTGAGAGCCAGGATTTTGACTTCTGGCATGGAAATGTGATGCTTTAAATAGATAATCCATTCTAAACAAGTTATCGTCACTGTATAGGTAATAACTGGTAGACCAGTTCAAGTCCCAATGCTGAGCCCCCCTATTGATAGCAAGAACAGGGACATTGCAGCCTGTTCTTCCCTGGTTCTCCTCTGGCCAAAAGATTACAGCTATAAAAGGTTGAGTGGTGAGAGAGATTGTGCATGCATCTTGAAACTCCATTAAAAAATTGGGTGATAAAAGGATGGGGGATAACAGATCATGTTGAAATCAGACAATTAAAATAGAAATGATATAGACTAAGGCTAGGTTCACATTAGCGTTTGTGTGCACAGCGTATCATCTGCATGCACAAACGCATGCCAAAACGCATGCTAATGCAGCGTTTTTTATCCGCATCAGCTTACACATAACGCAAAAAAGCTGCATGTGCATGTGTTTGTATGCGTTTTTGCATGCGCTTGCGTTGTTTATGCGCATGCGTTCGATATTTCCAGGTACTGTAATCAGTTCCTGGACATGCGCAGTCTGAAGTCCGCATGCGCATCGAACGCATCCATGCGAATGTCCTTGCCTACCAATGCTCTCCCATAGGCAGTAATGCATTGTTTTGACGCATTCATCTGAATGCGCATGACTGCACATATTTGATGGATTTTTGACGCTTAAAAAAATGCAACTTGTTGTGTTCGGCAGACACCGCGAAACGACGCATGCATACGCAAACGCATGCGAACGCATGCAAAAGCATGTCCCTGCATACACCATGTTAAAGATATGTATGCATGACGCATGCGGATCTATGCAGATTAAACACTGCGCACCGATACGCAAATGTGAAATCAGCCTTACATTGAACTTTCGCATTCAACTTACATTCAGTTTAACATGGCATGCAGCTAAGGCTATGTGCACACATTGCGGAATTGCCATGGAAATTTCCGCGGCAATTCTGCACCTCCCTGCCGCGGGAAATCCGCATATTATAGGTATGCGTATTCCCGCTAAACACTAGCGTTTTGCAAGCGTAATTAGCTTGCAGAATGCTAGCGTTTTACAAGCGATCTTACAGGTTGGTCACACGAGTCAAACAAGTGTTTGACTCGTGTGACCAACTTTTTACTATTGATGCCGCCTATGCCGCATCAATAGTAAAAAGATCTAATGTAAAAATAAAAAAAATAATAAATAATGATATTCTCACCTTCCGGCGGCCCCCGCAGCCTTCCCGCCTCTCAGCGACACTCCCGGCCAATCCCGTTCCCAGGAGTCCTTTGCGACAATCATCCCGATGACGTAGCATTACGCGAGACCGCTACGTCATCTGGGTGATCTCGCAAAGGACTCCTGGGACCGGGAGCGTCGCTGAGAGGCGGGAAAGATGCGGGGGCCGCCGGAAGGTGAGAATATCACTATTTTTTATTTTAATTATTGTTTTTACATGGATATGGTACCCAGGGCTTGGAGGAGAGTCTCTTACAGCCACATGCAGAAAGTAATTAGTTCAATGCATTCCTATGGCGGCGGAATCGCCACGGTTCCGCAAAAAAGAATGAGCATGCTGCGGATTCTCCCGCGATGCGATTCCGCCGCAGAAAAACCCGCAGCATGTGCACAGCATTGCGGAATCTCATAGGCCTTAATGAGTTGTATTGTGTAAGCGGTTTCGGCAAAACCGCTAAGAATCCGCAACGTGTGCACATAGCCTAATACTCATATCTCTTCTTTTCACACATGTATACACTGATCTGCTTGTGTAATATCTGTCAAGTGTGAACATCTCCCCTTGATAATGCAAAATTCCATGTTTGATGTATACTCACTGATCTGCTTGTGCAACATCTGTCAAGTGTGAACATCTTCCCTTGATATTGCAAGATTTTTTGGTATATGTTCTTGTGTCTGTTTGCCAATGTTTAATGTTTTCTTTTTTCAGTCGCTTTATTTTATTTTCTGTCCAGCATTGCTGTTTGTTTATCGTTGCATAGTATTGCCTGTTCTGGTCTCTAGTTAGTTTAATAATTGTTTAACTAGGCAAACTGGGTCTAGATCATAGGAGAGGCCTCATATATTAATATCTGCCTTAGGGAGAACACGTATGCTGGGGGGTATGTGTGCAATATCATCAAAGTACATGCAGTTTTATAAGCTATGCCAGATATTCAAACAAAATTCTTCTTGTCCACTTGTACTACAATATTTATTTTTCATATCTGTTTTATTCATCTATGACCTAGCTGCTGCTTTCTTTCACATGCACATTCTGTGCACTCTCTCCACATCAGTCCCTCCCTCCTACCTCTCCCATGTGCAATGCTCAGGCTCTACTAACATTTCTCAAACACTCCATACCAACCACTACCACCATACAGCGCCCAAATCACTCACATAAATCATTGGATCATTTACTCTTTCTCTTTATTTCCTCTTCTCCCTATTGCTTGTGACATTTCCCCTAATCCCTGGCCTTCCTTCCACTAGAATATATAGCTGACTTCCTGCTGCACATAGAAACCCTGCCAATCTTACAAATATTCAGTGAATGCCTTCTCTTGTCTCTTTTAGTTGTGTCCTCTGGAACTCATGTTCAGTGTGTAACAAACTCCACTGCGTCCAACACTTCTTCCTTTCTAATTCCCTTAACCTTCTGGCTCTCATTGGAACCTGGATCCAACAGTCGGAGACTGCCATTGCTGCTGCTCTCGTATGGTGGGCTGCAATTTTCACATATACCCAGCCTGAAAGGAGACAAGGTGGAGGTGTTGGTCTGTTCCTTTTAGCACAATGTGCTTTCCAGTTTTTTCCCCTGGTACCCTAACTTATGTTTCCTTCCATTAAAGTCCACACTGTTAGACTATTCAAGCCCTTCTCTCTGTAAGTGGTAATTGTGTATCGCCCTCCAGACAAAACCAACTAGTTTTTAAATCACTTTGCCACTTCCACACTTTTTCCCCTTTCATAAGCCCACTCTCATCACAGGCGACTTTAACATGCCCGTTGATGATCTGCTCTCCCCATCTGCCACTCATCTTCTTTCTCTAACCTCCTACTTTGGTCTTTCTCAGCTTACTTAATCTACTACACAGCATGGAAATACACTGCACCTGGTCTTCTCCTTGCTCTGCTCAGTGTAGGATTTTACTAACTCCCCTCTCCAGCTCTCTTACCACAACCTTCTTTCATTCTCTGTTAAGAACTATCACCCAACTCAAAGCACCCCCACTTACCACACACACATGTACCACACTATATGTCATCAATCCCTAGCAGTTCATGAACAATCTCCAGTCATCTTTAGCTCCAATCTCCTCCCTCTCTTTTACAGACTCAGCACTGTCTCATAATAGATTGCAGAGTACCCTGGATGAAGCAGCACCTGCTACAAGAAGAATAACCCAGCACAGACGACAACAACCATGGCACACTCCGCAACACGTTTTCTCCAGCGTTGGTGTGCCTAGCATTAGAGAAAATCACTTTCAGCAGAAGATTTCATCCACTATAAGTTCATGCTCAAAACTTATAACTTTGCTTTTCATCTAGCCAAACAAGTCTACATCACCACCCTCATTATATCACTAGCTGACAATCTAAAATGACTCTTCGAAACTTTCCACTCCATCCTGAGCCCTAAAGTACAGGCCCCAGTCACCAACCTCAGCGCAGATGATCTGGCCACTTGCTTCCTAGAAAAAATCAACCATATCTGTGAGGAAATTTTCACGTAATCTGCTCAGAGCCTGAATCTCATTCCTTTCTGCACCTCAAGCTCACTTTTCACCTGTGAACCCATTACGAAAAAATAACTTACCAGGCTCCTCAGTTCTTCTAGTCCTAAAACCTGCACCTTTGACCCTATTTCCCCAGATTTCCTTCATTCCCTCTACCCCGCTGATTTCTGGTATCATTTCCTCCTAATTCAAACACTCCTTTACTAAAAAAAAAAATCAATCAGCCAGAACTGCACTGCTAACTACAGACCTGTCCTTAATGTTTCCTTCATCTCTAAACTACTGGATGACTTTGTCCACCCTCAATTAATCTGCTATCTCTCAGATAACTCTTTTCTTGACCCTTTACAATCTGGTTTCTGCTCTATTCACCCTTCTGAAATTGCCCTAACTAAAATCTCTATCTACGAACAGCGAAATCTAATGTCCACTACTGCCTGCTAATTCTCCTGTATCTATCTGCAGCTTTTGACACTGTGGATGACCAGCTCCTCCTCACTATGCTCTGTTCTACAGGCCTCAAAGAAACTGCTCGCTCACTTGGTTCTCCTCCTACCTCTTTGACTGCAAGGGAAACTATAACATCAGTAGACTAACTAGTTATGTATGCATCCACATGACTGCCTCAACACAAAGGACATAACCTCTGCCTACTCATATTGCAGAAATTCAGAACTATACAGTGACTCGAGAAAGTATTTACACCTCTCGCCTTTTTACATATTTTGTTACATTACAAACTGTGTTTAAATATTTTTGTAATCCAATTTTGTGTGTAATGCATCATAACTAAATAATCTAAGTTGGTGAAGTGAATTGAGAAAAATATAGGCATAAATATAAATTTATGGGATCAAATAACTAAAAATTTGCATGTGCATATATATTCACCCTTTTTGCAATGAAGCCCTAAACATTTCTAGTGCAAACAATTACCTTCATAAGTCACATGCTTAGTAAAATGTAGTCCACCTGTGTGCAATCTAAGTGTCACATGAACTGTCATCATTAAGCAAGAGGCACCACTAACCAAATAACACCATAAAGACCAAGGAGACCTCCAAACCAGTCAGGGACAAAGGTGTTGAGAAGTCCAAGTCAGGGTTTGGTTATACAAAAATATCCCAATCTCTGATGATCCCCAGAACCCCAAGAGAGGGCCAAGAGAATGCCACCCCACCAAAACTCTCAGCCCAGGCAAGGAGGGCATTAATCAGAAAGGCAGAACAGAGCCCAAATTTACCCTGAAGGAGCTGCAGAGTTCACAAGCTGAGCCTAGAGTATCTGTCAGTAGTATAGGTACACCCCCTCTCGTCAAACTCAAATCTGACAGGTCGACACGCCCCCTATCATTTAATCCGTCTCCCTGTCAGATTGATCCAGGTCGTCACGCCCCCTGGCTGAACTTTGCTCAGGCTGTGAAATCTGGTCTGCTGGATTTGTGAATTTCAATCAAAGTGATTTATTCGTCTCTATTGATATTTTATGTAATAAGGATTTTATTGAAGTATCATCTTATAACACATTTGGAATTACGACGCTCATCTTATAGTTTTATTCAGTATATATATATTTAGCTTGGCAGTGTATCTACACTTATATCAGTACTGGGAAAGAGTTTTAGTGAAATACAGACTTTTGTTACAGATCGGTAAGCTATTAGGAGCTGTGTTGAGAGGAGCATATTTTTCTATTTACTAACTAACATGGTACATAGATATACATCTTTACTGGCACATAGAAATGTAGTACAACAGTGTTGACATGAATTGTCAGAATGAGTGAAGGTCAATGCTACGGTAATTCATTTGCTAGAAATCACATATACTAAATAGCCCTGTATTGTGTCATGACCTGTAAGTACAATGAGAGAAGGTCGCATGCATTCATGAATTCATTTGTCTCTATTTACCTGTAAATGTGTGTAAAGTTGTTTTATCTGTGTGTCTGATACTGAGCTCTTTTAAGTCAACCTGTAAATGTATCCTATGACCACTCTATTGTGTGGGGAAAGTCATGGCGAGATTGAAATAAATTGAAAAAGGAAGCTTTTGCAGTATAAAATACAAATTTTATTAAGGTCTAAAATACATTATCATGGATAAAAATCCAAAAGAGTGGGATATACAGCATGCAGAAAAATAGCCAAAGTGTTGACATGAAGTTACAGCTCAAAGACATATACATTATCATGAATAAAAATCCAAAAGCGTGGGATATACAGCATGCAGAAAAATAGCCAAATGCAGACAGGTATGAACTACATTCAAATCAATATATAATAGTGCCCATCTCCATATCTTATATGTTATAACGATAATAGACTAATCCGGGGCTAAACAATAATAACCTACATATATTTGTCCATATATATGCAGTCTATGTAACTCACAATATCCCCCAATAGGCAGACATATATGCACTATATATAGGATTATAAGTATCTCAATGAAGCATGTATATCAATAAAGTAACTTCCTCATCACAGATGCTAATATATTGATGTTAGCATGCAAGTGCAGGGCTCACAATACATACTGTGCGTGCATATGAAGTCAATTAGCACATCCATATGAGGAGCTATATTAAAAAAGCAGTTGTGTATAGTTGGCCAATCAAATATTAGTTATGCGTTCGCTACCACTGTCAACCATAGCAGCTATCATGATGCTAGCATGCAAGTGCAGGGCTCACAATACATACTGTGCGTGCATATGAAGTCAATTAGCACATCCATATGAGGAGCTATATTAAAAAAGCAGTTGTGTATAGTTGGCCAATCAAATATTAGTTATGCGTTCGCTACCACTGTCAACCATAGCAGCTCTCATGATGCTAGCTATTCTGATCAGCTTATCATATCAACCATGAAGCCTCTTTTAACCCCTTCACAATAATGTACAGAGGAGTTTTTATGTTTTAATACTGATAGACATATCGTGAACTGACATATAGGGTCCTTGTGAGACACCATATTTTTCAAATATTAGTTAAGCGTATATTTCAACATTTTTGCTCCTTCACAGATTTATTTTACATTATTTTTTTATTTTGCTTAAGGATCGTGTACAGAGGAGTTTTTATGTTTTAGTACTGATAGACATATCGTGAACTGACATATAGGGTCCATGTGAGACACCATATTTTTCAAATATTAGTTAAGCGTATATTTCAACATTTTGCTCCTTCACAGATTTATTTTACATTATTTTTTATTTTGCTTAAGGATCGTGTACAGAGGAGTTTTTATGTTTTAATACTGATAGACATATTGTGAACTGACATATAGGGTCCATGTGAGACATGCCTGGACAAGTCCGGGCATGTCTGGGCATGCCTGGACAAGTCCTGGTCACGGGACAGCCGTGGAAAAACAATACTGAAATTCAAAAACTATGTGCTGGCCGTTAACACGCGCACAGTCATCTAGAAAATATTGAGCGAGTTGCTTCACAAACCCTCTCAAGGCATGTTGAATGTTAACGTTCCCGCTATGAGCTACACACATGACCAACTGTATAGCCTGGGATGCGTAGCGTTCTTGCAGCGGCGTATATTTCAACATTTTTGCTCCTTCACAGATTTATTTTACATTATTTTTTATTTTGCTTAAGGATCGTGTACAGAGGAGTTTTTATGTTTTAGTACTGATAGACATATCTTGAACTGACATATAGGGTCCATGTGAGACACCATATTTTTCAAATATTAGTTAAGCGTATATTTCAACATTTTGCTCCTTCACAGATTTATTTTACATTATTTTTTTATTTTGCTTAAGGATCGTGTACAGAGGAGTTTTTATGTTTTAATACTGATAGACATATTGTGAACTGACATATAGGGTCCATGTGAGACATGCCTGGACAAGTCCGGGCATGTCTGGGCATGCCTGGACAAGTCCTGGTCACGGGACAGCCGTGGAAAAACAATACTGAAATTCAAAAACTATGTGCTGGCCGTTAACACGCGCACAGTCATCTAGAAAATATTGAGCGAGTTGCTTCACAAACCCTCTCAAGGCATGTTGAATGTTAACGTTCCCGCTATGAGCTACACACATGACCAACTGTATAGCCTGGGATGCGTAGCGTTCTTGCAGCGCAGGCCTATTTTTAAAGACGCTAAGCCCCATCAGATATAAAAGACAGGCATGTTGAGACGTGTCCCGGCCTATTTTGGCACAGAACCACAACTATGCAACGATTTTGACCAGCATTCAACAAAAAATCGGGTACAAATTTTTTAACATAACCGTGTTTCGGACCCTCAGATCATGCCAGAAGCACTCTGTGCCATGTACTCTAACTCATAATATTCGATTTTGATCAGCATTCAACAAAAAATTGGGTGCTAACTTTTTAGTATACCTGTGTTTCTATAGCGAATACACGGACCCCTACAGCTCATCCCTATAGTGTAGTTTAATGTAGGGGGCAAACAGATTATCGCTGGTGCTTGGAAAATACCACATTTCATAGATGGTGGTGATCCGCTGAATCATTTTTAAACATTTCACGCCACTCATGCACCCACAGCACACTTATGCTGTACCAGCACCGCTGCAGCTAGTGCTTTTTAGCTAAAAAAAAAAAAGACCCTTATTTGCATCATTTTCATTATAGTACGACTGGTACATACCCACTCCTATGCAGCGATATTGAGTACCGTTCAACACAAAATCAGGTACAAACTTTTTAACATACCTGTGTTTCGGGCGCTCATGCCATACCAGAAGCACTCTGTGCCATGTACCATAGCCCATAATAATCGATCTTGATCAGTAGTCAACAAAAAATTGGGTGCAAACTTTTTTAGCATAGCTGTGTTTCTGACTCCCATGTCGTACCAGAAAGACCTATTTTGGCACAGGCCTACACCTATGCAACGGTTTTGACCACTACTCAACAAAAATGGCTACAAACTTTTTAACATATCTGTGTTTCGGACTATCATGTCATAGCAGAAGCACCCTGGGCCATGTACTCTAGACCATAATATTCGTTTTTGATCACCATTCAACAAAAAATTGAGGCATGTTGAGACGTGTCCCTGCCTATTTTGGCACATGACAAATGTTTCTGACTCTCATGTCATACCAGAAGCACCTTGTGCCATGTACTCTAGACCATAATATTTCACATCGGGTATGGGAACTACATAGCTTTGTTTTCTCAGGTATTTAAAAAAGTGTGGAAAACTGAAAATCCCGCGGCCTGTGGTAATTTAGTGAGAACCATATAGACAAATCGGGTATCGTCACACACGAGACCACGACACCTCGGGCTATCACATTTACCACTAGTTTTCAAAAATCAGCTCCTTAACAATAAAGTAAGAATCCTAGCGTCCTGCATTGTGGTCTATAAATGTATAGTTTGAAAATTTACCGTTGCTAAAGAACAGTAAAAAGTCGTGCGTACAACTATCAGCTCCAAAACTCTCACCACTATCACAAACACTATTGCCTACAGAGGCGCCCCGCGAGAATTTCTGTATGTGTGTATCAAGATGCTACCTGCTATGACCGAATGTTTGCTCGTGGATGCTGGCATTTCCAGTGACATCATAGTTGTGTAAATGCACTGGGGCACGTGTATCGATCCCCTAGGTTGTAATGCGTGATCATTTTAATTATTTTTCAATTCATAACCATACGTTCTCAGGCAGACAGGTTTATTTCACAGAAGTTGACTGTACAATTGCATAATCTTTGTTTAAAATCATACATTTGCATAATTTTGTTTAAAATCGCACAGTTCTGCGATAATGTCGGGTGTTGGACACGCACTTATCAGTCTTTCATACGTGTCGCAGAAAGATTTTAGTCTGTTCTGCGAGAGTTTATTATGCACGTACTGTGCAGACATGTCAAGAAACATTTTGGTGTGTTCACCAGTCCATACGGGTGTTGGTGTGTAAGGCGATCGACCATCATCCTTCTGCTTCTTACTTACACGACGGCGCGATACCGTGCGTTTCTTTGACGGTAATGCATCGGCTGAATTGGCAGCTGCTGCTTCCGCGTTGCTATTTGCAGATTCTGTAGCTTGACACAGACGTATATTCTTAAGCCGACTACTCTCAGTATTCCCGGGGTGCTCGGTTGGCGCGTCGTTTTCTTCACGATCTGCGACACACCCGTGTGAAAGAGGCTCCGTTCTCACTTCCGTTCTGTTCTCAAATCCATAATTGCGCTGCTGCAAAACTCGCGAATGACGATCCTCCGTAACTAAAGAAAAGATACATGGTGTAGTTAACCGCTAAGTGGGGGAGATATAGGAAGAGCTACATGAGCCACTTGGCTCTGATTCAACGCGATATTTGTAAAGCTACTAGCACCGATTATCTGTGAAACCGATGCATGATTGTTTGTATAAGTACACTATAGAGCGGCCTAGACATATATACTTACAAGTATGCCCCGGGTGCTGATCTACAGAGAATGCTGAATTAACAGACATCTCGCTGATTGGGCGCCGCCGTATGGGGCTGTTTTCTCCCTCAAACTGCAACCTCACGGGCGATACTTTAGCAGCTGTAAATAAAATATAACATACATGAATGCGCACAACACATTCACAAAGCTAACTTGACACAGGTAAATAAAACTAGTTACCGCAGAAATTTTTATCTGCGTGTATAAGTACACTATAGAACTGCGTAGACATATATGCTTACAAGTATGAGACGTGTAGTGTAGTTCAGAGATTGGTGAATTAAACGGTGCCTGAGAACGTATGGTTATGAATTGAAAAATAATTAAAATGATCACGCATTACAACCTAGGGGATCGATACACGTGCCCCAGTGCATTTACACAACTATGATGTCACTGGAAATGCCAGCATCCACGAGCAAACATTCGGTCATAGCAGGTAGCATCTTGATACACACATACAGAAATTCTCGCGGGGCGCCTCTGTAGGTAATAGTGTTTGTGATAGTGGTGAGAGTTTTGGGGCTGATAGTTGTACGCACGACTTTTTACTGTTCTTTAGCAACGGTAAATTTTCAAACTATACATTTATAGACCACAATGCAGGACGCTAGGATTCTTACTTTATTGTTAAGGAGCTGATTTTTGAAAACTAGTGGTAAATGTGATAGCCCGAGGTGTCGTGGTCTCGTGTGTGACGATACCCGATTTGTCTATATGGTTCTCACTAAATTACCACAGGCCGCGGGATTTTCAGTTTTCCACACTTTTTTAAATACCTGAGAAAACAAAGCTATGTAGTTCCCATACCCGATGTGAAATATTATGGTCTAGAGTACATGGCACAAGGTGCTTCTGGTATGACATGAGAGTCAGAAACATTTGTCATGTGCCAAAATAGGCAGGGACACGTCTCAACATGCCTCAATTTTTTGTTGAATGGTGATCAAAAACGAATATTATGGTCTAGAGTACATGGCCCAGGGTGCTTCTGCTATGACATGATAGTCCGAAACACAGATATGTTAAAAAGTTTGTAGCCATTTTTGTTGAGTAGTGGTCAAAACCGTTGCATAGGTGTAGGCCTGTGCCAAAATAGGTCTTTCTGGTACGACATGGGAGTCAGAAACACAGCTATGCTAAAAAATGTTTGCACCCAATTTTTAGTTGACTACTGATCAAGATCGATTATTATGGGCTATGGTACATGGCACAGAGTGCTTCTGGTATGGCATGAGCGCCCGAAACACAGGTATGTTAAAAAGTTTGTACCTGATTTTTGTTGAACAGTACTCAATATCGCTGCATAGGAGTGGGTATGTACCAGTCGTACTATAATGAAAATGATGCAAATAAGGGTCTTTTTTTTTTTAGCTAAAAAGCACTAGCTGCAGCGGTGCTGGTACAGCATAAGTGTGCTGTGGGTGCATGAGTGGCGTGAAATGTTTAAAAATGATTCAGCGGATCACCACCATCTATGAAATGTGGTATTTTCCAAGCACCAGCGATAATCTGTTTGCCCCTACATTAAACTACACTATAGGGATGCGCTGTAGGGGTCCGTGTATTCGCTATAGAAACACAGGTATACTAAAAAGTTAGCACCCAATTTTTTGTTGAATGCTGATCAAAATCGAATATTATGAGTTAGAGTACATGGCACAGAGTGCTTCTGGCATGGTCTGAGGGTCCGAAACACGGTTATGTTAAAAAATTTGTACCGATTTTTTGTTGAATGCTGGTCAAAATCGTTGCATAGTTGTGGTTCTGTGCCAAAATAGGCCGGGACACGTCTCAACATGCCTGTCTTTTATATCTGATGGGGCTTAGCGTCTTTAAAAATAGGCCTGCGCTGCAAGAATGCTACGCATCCCAGGCTATACAGTTGGTCATGTGTGTAGCTCATAGCGGGAACGTTAACATTCAACATGCCTTGAGAGGGTTTGTGAAGCAACTCGCTCAATATTTTCTAGATGACTGTGCGCGTGTTAACGGCCAGCACATAGTTTTTGAATTTCAGTATTGTTTTTCCACGGCTGTCCCGTGACCAGGACTTGTCCAGGCATGCCCAGACATGCCCGGACTTGTCCAGGCATGTCTCACATGGACCCTATATGTCAGTTCACAATATGTCTATCAGTATTAAAACATAAAAACTCCTCTGTACACGATCCTTAAGCAAAATAAAAAAATAATGTAAAATAAATCTGTGAAGGAGCAAAAATGTTGAAATATACGCTTAACTAATATTTGAAAAATATGGTGTCTCACATGGACCCTATATGTCAGTTCACGATATGTCTATCAGTACTAAAACATAAAAACTCCTCTGTACACGATCCTTAAGCAAAATAAAAAAATAATGTAAAATAAATCTGTGAAGGAGCAAAAATGTTGAAATATACGCCGCTGCAAGAACGCTACGCATCCCAGGCTATACAGTTGGTCATGTGTGTAGCTCATAGCGGGAACGTTAACATTCAACATGCCTTGAGAGGGTTTGTGAAGCAACTCGCTCAATATTTTCTAGATGACTGTGCGCGTGTTAACGGCCAGCACATAGTTTTTGAATTTCAGTATTGTTTTTCCACGGCTGTCCCGTGACCAGGACTTGTCCAGGCATGCCCAGACATGCCCGGACTTGTCCAGGCATGTCTCACATGGACCCTATATGTCAGTTCACAATATGTCTATCAGTATTAAAACATAAAAACTCCTCTGTACACGATCCTTAAGCAAAATAAAAAAATAATGTAAAATAAATCTGTGAAGGAGCAAAATGTTGAAATATACGCTTAACTAATATTTGAAAAATATGGTGTCTCACATGGACCCTATATGTCAGTTCACGATATGTCTATCAGTACTAAAACATAAAAACTCCTCTGTACACGATCCTTAAGCAAAATAAAAAAATAATGTAAAATAAATCTGTGAAGGAGCAAAAATGTTGAAATATACGCTTAACTAATATTTGAAAAATATGGTGTCTCACAAGGACCCTATATGTCAGTTCACGATATGTCTATCAGTATTAAAACATAAAAACTCCTCTGTACATTATTGTGAAGGGGTTAAAAGAGGCTTCATGGTTGATATGATAAGCTGATCAGAATAGCTAGCATCATGAGAGCTGCTATGGTTGACAGTGGTAGCGAACGCATAACTAATATTTGATTGGCCAACTATACACAAATGCTTTTTTAATATAGCTCCTCATATGGATGTGCTAATTGACTTCATATGCACGCACAGTATATATTGTGAGCCCTGCACTTGCATGCTAACATCATTATATTAGCACCTGTGATTAGCTAGCATCATGATAGCTGCTATGGTTGACAGTGGTAGCGAACGCATAACTAATATTTGATTGGCCAACTATACACAACTGCTTTTTTAATATAGCTCCTCATATGGATGTGCTAATTGACTTCATATGCACGCACAGTATGTATTGTGAGCCCTGCACTTGCATGCTAGCATCATGATAGCTGCTATGGTTGACAGTGGTAGCGAACGCTTAACTAATATTTGATTGGCCAACTATACACAACTGCTTTTTTAATATAGCTCCTCATATGGATGTGCTAATTGACTTCATATGCACGCACAGTATGTATTGTGAGCCCTGCACTTGCATGCTAACATCATTATATTAGCATCTGTGATGAGGAAGTTACTTTATTGATATACATGCTTCATTGAGATACTTATAATCCTATATATAGTGCATATATGTCTGCCTATTGGGGGATATTGTGAGTTACATAGACTGCATATATATGGACAAATATATGTAGGTTATTATTGTTTAGCCCCGGATTAGTCTATTATCGTTATAACATATAAGATATGGAGATGGGCACTATTATATATTGATTTGAATGTAGTTCATACCTGTCTGCATTTGGCTATTTTTCTGCATGCTGTATATCCCACGCTTTTGGATTTTTATTCATGATAATGTATATGTCTTTGAGCTGTAACTTCATGTCAACACTTTGGCTATTTTTCTGCATGCTGTATATCCCACTCTTTTGGATTTTTATCCATGATAATGTATTTTAGACCTTAATAAAATTTGTATTTTATACTGCAAAAGCTTCCTTTTTCAATTTATTTCAATTTTGCCATGACTTTCCCCACACAATAGAGTGGTCATAGGATACATTTACAGGTTGACTTAAAAGAGCTCAGTATCAGACACACAGATAAAACAACTTTACACACATTTACAGGTAAATAGAGACAAATGAATTCATGAATGCATGCGACCTTCTCTCATTGTACTTACAGGTCATGACACAATACAGGGCTATTTAGTATATGTGATTTCTAGCAAATGAATTACCGTAGCATCGACCTTCACTCATTCTGACAATTCATGTCAACACTGTTGTACTACATTTCTATGTGCCAGTAAAGATGTATATCTATGTACCATGTTAGTTAGTAAATAGAAAAATATGCTCCTCTCAACACAGCTCCTAATAGCTTACCGATCTGTAACAAAAGTCTGTATTTCACTAAAACTCTTTCCCAGTACTGATATAAGTGTAGATACACTGCCAAGCTAAATATATATATACTGAATAAAACTATAAGATGAGCGTCGTAATTCCAAATGTGTTATAAGATGATACTTCAATAAAATCCTTATTACATAAAATATCAATAGAGACGAATAAATCACTTTGATTGAAATTCACAAATCCAGCAGACCAGATTTCACAGCCTGAGCAAAGTTCAGCCAGGGGGCGTGACGACCTGGATCAATCTGACAGGGAGACGGATTAAATGATAGGGGGCGTGTCGACCTGTCAGATTTGAGTTTGACGAGAGGGGGTGTACCTATACTACTTCTGTCCATATAATCACAATATGCTGTACACCCCATAGAGGTGGCCTTTATGGAAAAGAGGTCAGAAAAAAAGCCTTCACTTACACAAATTGCAAGGCGTGTTTTGAGTTTGCCCAAACAAATGTGGGAGACTCCCCAAATGTATGGAGGAAGGTGCTGTGGTCAGATGAGACCAAAATTGATCTTTTGGCCATCAAGGTAAACTCTATATCTGGCGCCAAACAAGCACAGATTATCCCGTCAAGAATGCCATCTCCACAGTGAAACATGATGGTGGCTGCATCATGCAGTGGGGATGTTTTTTAACAGCAGGGACAGGGAAAATGGTCCTAGTCAAAGGGAAGATGGATGGTGCGAAATACAGAGATATTCTTGAGCAAAACTTGTACCAGTCTGTCAGATTTGAGACTGGGACCTTCTACAAGATAATGACCCAAAGCATACTGTAAAAGAAACACTCATTTTGGTTTAAGGGGAAATGTGTAAATGTTTTGAAGTAACCTAGTCAAAATAATCCAATTGAGAATCTATATTCAGACTTGAAAGATTGCTATTCACCAGAGGAAACCATCTAACTTGAAGGAGCTAAAGCAATTTTGCCTTGAGGAATGGGCAAAAATCCCAATGGCAAGATGTGGAAAGCTCATAGAGGCTCTGATTTGCAGATAAAAGGAATCTTCAAATAAAAAAATAATTCTTGGTAAGAACCAATTGGAGTAAATGTACTGCCACACTAAACGTTCCCGCTAACGATCACGATAACGACGCTATCGTTGGTGTGATCGTTTTAAGGTCGCTAGTAGCGGCCAAACTGGACGATCTCATTAACGACGCATAGGCGGTTAGCGATCTTTTTAACGACTTTGGCGGTCGTTGGGACGTGCCACACTGCATGTACTGTGAAAGATCAAGACCTCGATAGGCGTGACTGAGCGCAACCTTTTGCACGCCCTCATCACAGATTGGTGGTCACTATTTATCTCATAGATATTTATCACAGCTCTCCCGCTTTGTGATTGGATGACCGCGTCATAAAAGACGACGTATCAGCATTAGTGTTGAGCGATATTGCTCGATATCTAAAAATATCGTATCGAAATTGTATCGCCGATAGCACTAAATATCGTCGATATCCGATTTCGATACCGGAAGTCCCATGTAAGTCTATGGGAACAAAATATCGCAACAAAAAAAACCCTTTCTTTCGTTGTAAACACAAAATATACACACATAGAATACATATATATATATATATACATGTCATTGTGACATATATATATACATATATTTATAGTTTATACACTTCTACATAGTAAAATCGACTCTAATTCAATTGCCGGGTAAAGACGTGACATACCCCATAGAAGTCGACGGGCTCGGTGCCGAGTACCCCGAAAACCTCTGGCTCTGTGCGACTCAACTTGGGCGTCACGAACAGGATTCTGTAGCTCGCTATAAGCGAGTCCTGTGTGCCTGAATTGCACTGGTTTTGTGCTTGAGAATTGCTAAAATCATCAGAGAATGTATTTGCCATTTTTCCGCCATATCTGCGTCACGACGAGGCACTGGTGAAGAAGAAGGGCGTGCTCTTCGTGGGTGTCACTCACTCAGTGGCGTGAAAACGATGGCCGCCCACTGTAAATGGTACTGCAATGTAACATCGTGCCCCACAGCTCTGGAGTTCCGCCTCCTCATCCTCCTCAGTGTGCGGAAACTAACACGAAGGTCCCGCCTCCCTACAAAAGAGGGGCCCTCTCCAGATATGACACATGTGACTTGGCAGAGATGGCTAATGGACACGACGAGCAGAAGTGGGAAGGGATGGAGCAGTCAGAGCTCTCCCCCCACGGAAGCGACCCGATCGCCACGGAATCACCGTTGGGCACCCGGCCTGTAAACCCTCCTACGCTGCAAGAAGCGGAGGATACCCTGAGAGGCCTGGCCCGGCACCGGGAGGAGGTCGCCAGGATGGAAGCCAGCTGGCGTGCCCTAAAAATAAACTTGGAGCGGCGCCAATCCCTCTTACCTGAAGTGTCTGTACCGGAAGGTGAGGCACCCGTTATAGTAGAGGAGCCCTTGCAATGTGATCCGGTTGACGTTGTCGCAGTGGAGGCACCCGTTCCTGCAAAAACCGCAGCACCGTCAGCACCCCAGAACCCGCTGTCTGCCCCCGTCGCTGAGACAGAAGAAGCGACATCCGTCCTCATGGAGGAGGCCGCGCAGGCACCAGAGCACTACCTGCCTGTACCGGAGCCCCGACTGTCATCTGATTTAGAGCCGTCTGCTTCCTCCGCAGGGGAGCGCCGCCAGGACTGGGGGGCGACAGGAGAGCTGCCGCAAACCGGACACTGTAAGCTGCAGTGGAGTGGTGGAGACATGGAGCAACTGGTGGAGGAGAATTACAACCGGCGTCAGGAGGAAGAGTGGAGACGTTTGGAGCGGGAAGCAGAGCGACAAAGGGAGCAGCGAGAAACCCTAAAACTTCGCCAACGTCACCTGGAGAAGGACCGGGCAGATAAGGACCGGATGAGAAAGGATAAAGGAACCCTGAGTGAGCCGCGGCGTAAGGGTGCAGTACGGAGCTTTAAATTGAAAGGTGGGGGGGGTTTTCCTCAAGGAGCGGGGCTTTATTTGAAGTCTTTGGGGACCCGGCGGGAGTGGAGGCTCCCTCCCAGAAGGACCCCGGGGAGGGACCTGTTGCCAGGGGATTGGGATTACACCCGACACGGGGTTTTACAATGGGGGTTTCCCCTAATGTTGGGGTGAAAACCCCTACCCCAGTGTGTGGAACTGTGGGGGGGGGACCCTCAACCCCTTCAGCCCCCAATCCGGGCCCCGCAAAAGGCCCCCCAGCTTTAAATCCCCCACCCTTTTCCCCGTGGCCCCCTCAGCCCCCCTTTTTATGGAAAAAAGTATAGCGGCCGTCCCGGCGTGTTCCCCCCCTGGGGTTGTACAGTCCGGAAATAGGGCCCCGCCCGGAGAGAGATGAAAGGGGGGGCCCAAAGACCAGATGGGGTCCGTGTTTGTGGCCCCACACGACGCATCGGTCCTGGTGGCCTTGGTTTTGTCCGGATTTTTGGCAAGCCCAAAAAGGTCCAGGGGTACGGGGAACCCCCCCCCAAAGAAGTTTTAAAAACCCCGGGGAGGGGGGCCCTGTAAAAAATAAATTTAAATTTTTTATGTCCCGGAGAGTGAATTTCCAAAAAAATTTTTTTTAATTTAATAAAAAAAAAAAAAAACCATTTTCATTTCTTTTATTATTTTTCATCCTCGCGATCCCCTCGATTCCCGAAAAAAAAAGAAAAAAAAAAAAAAAATATACCCCTGACCGACGCATCCATATTTTAAAGGTCCCACGCGATCCAGTTGCTCCTCGAAGCAGGAGAGTGTCATCCGGGGCAGCACAGTGATTCCCCGTTTCCCCCCGGGGGTAGTATCGGATGCGCTTTACGGCGGGATTACCCTGCAGTCACTGCAGTTTTCCGGGAAAAACTGCAGTGCCCCCCGGGGAAAATAAGGCGGCCATCAAGCGGGGCCAGGACGTGCCCCCCGGGATCTTTTTGCCAGGAAAGGCCGTACCCTAAAAGCCGACGAGGAAAATCACAGTGACGTGAAAAACCCAAATTTTTCCGGATTCGATAAACGAAAAATGAAAATTATCGAAGGCCCCATGGTTTAATTTGGGGATAGCGTTTTTAATTTTCGTATCGTAACACTAAAGCATTTTTCCCCATTGTTCGAGCAAAAAGCGGTTTTTCAAGTCCCCCGCATTTTTTCCCCGTGTGCCCCGTACCCTTTTTAGTAGGATCCATTTTGCCCCTATTGGGTTGCTCGTTCCTGTCACGGCGTTGGGTTTTTTGGACAGTTGTGGGTTATATACTGCGATCCATTTTTGACTTTTTTTTTCCCCCATTTTTTTTTTTTTTTAAACCCAAAAGCAAGTTTTGAAAGGGGGAGGATTTTTTTTTTTCCATTTTTTTTTATTTTTTTTTAATTTACGATCCTTTTTAGATTCTGTGGGGTTGTTAACCAAAACGTCATCAATTTTTTTTTTGCCATTGTTTTGTTTGGACCACCCCCACCTTTTATGATCCCCCCTTGTCATTTTTTTGCTGCACCCAACCCCATTTTTGTCCCTGCTGTTTTTTTTGTAATTGTTATTATTTTTTTTTTCCATTGTTTTTTTATGGACGCCCCACACCCCACCATTTTTTGATCCGGGGTTTTCAATGTTTATCCGTGCGCCCCCCAACCTTTTATTTTCCCCCCCGGGTTTTAAAATTGTGGAGTGCATTTTTTTAAAACCTTTGGGTTTTTACATAATATTTTTTTTTAAATGGTGATAAGGGAATTTTTGGGGGGTTTTCGAGCTGTACCTCAACCGTGCCCCTTTGGAAAAAAAAAGACGGGGGTACTGAACAGGTTGAAAAAGAAGGACGCAAACCAAAAATGGTGGAGCTCTGAAAGAACCCCTTACCCGATAACCCCATGGGGGTCCTGGGGAAAAAAAGGATTCGGCCCTCCGCAAGTGTACAAAAGAGTCAATAAAGTTATAAATTTCCAAAAATTGGGCGGGGGGCCCAAGTTTTAGCCCCCCAAAGGGGTATTTTATCTTTCGCTTTTAAAGGGCCCCAAAAAGTACCAGAAAAGGGGGGAACCATGCGGTTAGCCCCTGACCCCCCCGGGGCCCCCTGTATTGTAAGAAACCCTTTTTTTAAAAAATTTTAAAATTTTACTCCCCAAAATGGATTAAAAATTTAAAAAAAATTTTTTGTGAAATTTTAAATTTTTTTAAAAGGGGGAATTAACCCTTTATGTACTGATAATTTATTTTGTCAAGGTTTTGGGCCTACCCCTTTTCAAGTTCTTTTTTTACTTTTTTTTGGGTTTTTTGGTATAGTGTGGAAAATTTTTTGTTTTAAAGTTGTTTTCCATTTTTTTTATATGGGGTTTTTGTGTGAAGTTAATTTCTTTTTCTTTGTATTTCCATTTGTTTTTGTTCATGAGGAGGTGTCTCCAAGAATGAAAAGGCATGCCTTTTTTCCCCAAAATAAAAAAGAGCCCAAACCTTTGTGGGGCCCCCGGTTTCATTTCGGAAGGGGAAAAGGAAGGCCCCCCCTCGGTACTCCGTTTTTGGTGGAAATCGAAAAAAGTGCAAAGGGAAAAAGAAAACTAAAAAAAAGGGTTTGCATATTTCGCTAATGAGGGCATTTTCAGGGGTTGAAGCGGATAGGGGACAATGTTTGAACGACAACTTTTTTAAATGGTAAAGATTTTTCTCTTTTCAAAACCGCAAAACCGGAACCCCCCCAACAACCTGGGAAACCCCAATTTTGGGGTAAACCTGAAACCAAATTTGGTGCCCCCCTTATTTTTTTAAAAGCAGAGCATTTTGGAATGGAAAAGACCATTTACGCAGTTTTTTTTTAAAAAAGTTTTAAAAAAAGGTTTTTTTTTTTTTCTTTTTTTTTTTCACTTGATCCTTTTTTTTTAAAAAAAAAACTATTTTTTCAAAAAATGTTTTCTTTTTTATTTTAGTGATGGAATATTAAAAATTTTTATTTTTATTACAT